>SJYA01000910.1:2432568-2622890 GCA_006410615.1 Neotragus moschatus
AAAATGAGAAAAGAAAACATTAAAATATTCCCAAAAAAAAAAAAAAAAAAAAAAGGTCAATAAACATGTGAAAAGACACTCAACATGTTAAGTCATCAGGGAAATGCAAGTCAAAACAACACTGAGATACCACTAAGACGGCTATGATCAAAAAGACAGATAAAAACAGGACTGGGGAGGATGTAGAGAAACTGGAATCCTCATACATTGCTGATGGGAATGTAAAGCATTGCAGCCACTTTGGAAAAGAGTCTGACAGGTCAAAAGGTTAATAAACACAGAGTTAACCTATGACTTGGCGATTCCACTCGTAGGTATATACACAAGACAAATAACAATATACTTTCACACAAAAACTTGTACATGAATGTTTATAGCAGCATTATTAACAACGGAATGGAAATAACCTAGATGCCCATCAACAAATAAATAAACAAAAGGAAATATCATTGTTCAGTCGCTCAGTTGTGTCCAACTCTTTATCTAACCCTATGGATGGCAGCACACAAGTCTCCTCTGTCCCTGGGATTCTCCAGGCAAGAGTACTGGAGTGGGTTGCCATTTCCTTCTCCAAATGAAATATACAGCCATAAAAATGAATGAAGTATTGATAACGTGCTACAACATGGATCATCTTGAAATAGTATACAGAGTGAAGGGAGCCAGTCACAAGAGATCACACATTGTATAGCTCCATTTATATGAGTGTCCAGAAGAGGCAAATTTAGAGACAGAAAGTAAATTAGTAGTTTCTCAGAGACAGAAGATAAATTAGGGAATAAAGGAATTAGGAAGTGATGGCTAAGGAGTACAGGACTTTTTGAGTAATAAAAATGTTCTAAAATTGTTTTGTGGCAATATACATACAACTCTGTGAATACAATAAAAGCCAACTGTGGATTTTTACTGAGTTAACTGTAGGGTATGTGAATTATATCTCAATAAAGCTATTAAAAATACAAGAAGCAAAATCAAATATTGAAAGGAAATAATAAAAAATAGCATTCAAGTTTGTTCACATATACTGAAATTGATACAGTGATTTTCTGAAATCCTTCTAGGATGCAAACATACTAACTGTAACATTTTGATATCTGGATAATTTACTGAAGAAATATTAAAGTATACTCTTTCAGAAATGGGAAGAACACGTTTGAATCTAAACACCCCAGGAATGTCTTCTTTCTTATCTCCAGAATACAATTTTTAAATAAGAAATGATTGTCAAAGTCCTTTTACTGGAGACAGAATTTGGTTTAATACTCCTAGGCATACCAGGGCTGTGGCTTCTTCAATCTTCACTACCTTTGATTTGTATTTATTTTTTCACACTGCATTTTAAGGGTATACTTTTAAAAGGAAAACAAGTCTGAATATTGGTCAATTACAAATTACTGACAGAGTATTAGATCTGTACATAAAAGCAATATAAATATAAAACTAGTGGTTTTAAATATACAAAAGCAGGTCATCTTTATTCTAATGAAATTCAGTCAATTCAATTTGATTCAATCCTGGGCATCTGCTAGGCTCTAGGAATATGAAAACTAAGAACAGGGGTCCCCAACCTCCAGGATCTAATACCTGATGATCTGAGTTTGAGCTGATGTAACCAGAACAGGAAAAAAGTACACAGTAAATATAATGTGCTTGAATCATCTTGAAGCTCAAGTCTGTGGAAAAGTTTTGTCTTCCATGAAACCGGTCCCTGGTGCCAAAAAGGCTGGGGACCACTGGACTAGAACTCAGTAAAATATAATCTGCATTCTCAAGGAATTCAAGTTTAAGTTGTTCATTTGTTTGTTACTAAAAGAGTGTTGCTGCTGCTGCTGCTGCTAAGTAGCATCAGTTGTGTCCGACTGTGCAACCCCATAGATGGCCTCCTACCAGGTTCCCCCATCCCTGGGACTCTCCAGGCAAGAACACTGGAGTGGGTTGCCATTTCCTCCTCCAATGCATGAAAGTGAAAAGGGAAAGTGAAGTTGCTCAGTCGTGTCCGACTTTTAGAGGCTTCATGGGCTGCAGCCTATCAGGCTCCTCCATCCATGTGATTTTCCAGGCAAGAGTAGTGGAGTCGGGTGCCATTGTAGGACAGGCCATTGATTAAATCCTGGGTCAGGAAAATCCTCTGGAGAAGGGCATGGCAACCCACTCCAGTATTCTTGCCAAGAGAATCCCATGGACAGAGGAGCCTGGTAGGTAACAGTCCATAGGGTCACAAAGAGTCAGACATGACTGAAGCGACTTAACACAACAACAAGGCCAGGCTGATGATTAAATCTGCACCTTCATAAAACATGAAACAAGTTGTGTGTTAACTAAATGTCAAGTACTCAGTTCAGTTCAGTTCAGTCGCTCAGTCGTGGCCGGCCTGTTTCCTACCAAGCTCCTCTGTCCATAGGATTTTCTTGGCAAAAATACTGGAGTGGGTTGCCATGCCCTTCTCCAGAGGATCTTTCTGACCCAGGATTTAATCAATGGCCTGTCCTTAGACATGCTAACACACTTGATTCCACACTCCCCCTCCAATTTCAGAATGCTTCAACATGGAATTTTTATATAAACATATTCTAAAGTCTTGCTTTACAAAGTATGGTCTGTGGCCCAGCAGCATGAGCATCGCCTGGAGCTTGTCAGAAATGCAGACTCTTGGGCCCACCCCTGATAGACTAAATTAGAATCTAAAGTTTAAAAGAGATCCACATGTTGATTCATACACACAGTAAATTTGAGAAGCACTGGACTAAAACAATCAAGGGTCTTGAACTCTGTCCTTTGGGGGTGCCATTTCTCCAGGTCAGAGAATCGACTTGATTAAAAATTTCTTGATGTAAAAAAGCAGACAGTAGTTGCCACATCACAATTACAAATGAAAGTAAAATACAGTTGTGAAATGGGACAATCAGCCTCTGCATTAATACATTTCCAGTGGAATCAGCTGCTCTCAAATAGAGAGACTGATTTTCAGTTGATTAAAAAATTCTAGCCTTGGATGAGCAAAGTCCTCTTTTATTCCTCATATTCCTCAAAAATACATGTTTCTGCGTAGCAGTTTTATATATATCAGAGAGACTGAAAATTATTCTTTCCATAACCCCTCATCTTATGAAAACATGAATTTGTAAAGAAAATGGGTCTCATTTCTTTGAGATATTCTAGTGTTTCAACACACCCTACCATTCTAAAAGAATCAGATTCAACTTGATTTTAATGAAGCAGATCGTACAAGCTGCTTTATTTTATGAGGACAGATCCCAGTGGAACTTAATAGAAAATTGATATTGAGAGGAAAGAAACAATCCAGAGAAAAGTTTTTCCAAAACACCCAAGTCTCTTTTCAACATAAAAGAGAAAGGAAAAAACAAGGATGAAGGAAAGAGAGGAAGAAAGAAATTCAACCCCAACCATCTACGTGAATTACAACTCTGAAAAATACATACCAGATTTTCATTATTTCCAGATTTAGTTCACTCCTCAAATTTCTAAGTGTGGTTTCTTTGGGGAGTAAATGTCAAGATTCTAAAGGTACCAGTGCATGTTTCAAATCCAGTTCGGCCAGGCAAATCTGGTGGGTCTGGTCCCAGTAAGAGACCTTTGAATTCACTATAGTTTCCTAATAATCTAGGGAGAAGCATGCTTGCGGTTTAGTAACTGACCCAGCCTCCGGGACTTTGAGAACAACACTTAGAAGATTTCTGTGACGAACTTTAATGGAAAATTTCCTTCTCTGACCTTTACCGGTACTTTCTGGTCTGTGAGGTCATGTAACTGGCATGATTTTGTTACTTGTGATATGCAGCATCTTCTACACTCCAGGTTTTTAAACCATCCTGAACTTTAGAAGAAACAAGAAACAGGAATAAAATTCTTCTTCAAGGTCTCCTGAGACAGCAAGGCCTGTCACAATCATTTTTGTTTTTTCTAAATTGGAAGTGAAAATGACACTGGATATATTAAGATTCAAGATACCTGGTTAAAAGGCCTAAAGTAATTCTATGGAGCTTATGAATTATTAATGACAATATGAAAAGCCAGTTTTTGAACAAAGAGTTGAGTTATAAGCCAAGTGCATTTAATGATGGAAATACTTAAGAAACCAATAAAATGTTTCATAAAAACAAAATAGTGTTGTTTGATGGACAAAAACCTCTGAATGGATATATTAAATTATGGATTAAACCTGAGGAAAGAAAGACTGTTGGAAGTTGAGGGTGTATTTTTTCTTTCACATCCTATGAGCTGCCAAGACAGATTCCACTAGGTGTTAGTCTAAATCACCACAGTAAGGCTAATTGCCTTAGGCAAAAGGGTTGCAAATAGGATAAAAAATGAAGATAAAATCTAGGTATTGTGGCCTGTAACAAATACTTTCTCTTACCCCAAAGGTTGAGAGATCAATTGAAGTATATACTTGGTGGGTATAATGTCAGAAAGTTAGGTATAACTGGATCATAGCTGTTCAGGGAGATAATTTTTATTGGGGAGAAATAAACTCCATGACATGAGGAACTCTAAGGGGGTGGAAATTTGGACTTAAACAGGATTACCATAATGGAACATCATGGGAAATAAGTCCCACATACATGCTTCCAGAACACTAATGGCCAATGTCATTTGCAAAGCAGGCTCCAGCCTGTGACTCCAAAATTAAGTGGTGGTCATGAGAATGGAAAGGGAAGCAACTCGTGCAGAAGTATTCTATCTCAACATCATCACTCCTTTTAATAAGCTTGGCTTTGACCATTCCAGAACCATGGATATTGGGTAAGGACTTGGTCTACACTGTCTTTTGAGTCTCTGAAAAATAGTGCAACCCAAGCAAACTGAACTGCAAAACACAGCTTTCACATGATGGCAGGTAGCTTTCCAAGGACCAGAAATGGACATGCTCAGCGCTTTTACAGTAGATGCCAAATGAAGAAAGTTGAGTTCTTTGTCTTTCACTAATCTCTCCTTTAGCTTTCACCCAAGATACCAACAACACATTTTGTGACAGAGAGGCATCTTGTGGGATTGAACTGGATGTCTAAACTACAAGCAACTTTTACAAACCTGCTTTCAGGTCTGGGTACCTGACAAGCCAGAGCTGACAATTTAATTTTTGTTCCTGCTTTAACAACTGCAGCCAAACATTTAGCAAAACTTGTTTGGAATTTCTCTTTAGCAAGGAAAAGGTCAAGATGGTACATCTGTGTGATAGGAATGGATACAAAGTAGGAAACAGGAGAAGGAGAACTGAGACTGCAAGTGCTGATGCCCAGGAGTAGGCTGAAAAATCTTTTGTTGCCTAATACAGCTCCCACCCATAGGGGCAATCATTTCCTTTAGAGAAGCTGTACTGGACTCATTTTTCCTGGGCCCAAACCTCTGTATCTACTCTGAGTCAAATCACAAGAGAAGAGAGAGAACAAATCAAGCAAGTCCCAATAAATACGGGTCAGGCTGTACATGCCATGAAGAAAAAAGTCAGAGGAACAGGGAGTGCTAGGGGGAAAGGGTGCTGCTATTTTATACAGGGCAGCTGGGTGCCACATGAATGAAAAGAAGGAATCAGTCTTGGAAAGGTCTGAAACAAAGAGTGTTCTAGACAAAAAAGTGAGAAACGCCCCAGGCAAGAAAACACTGAGTATGTGTGGGTAACAGAAAGGCCTGAAGCTTGGGGACTAAGAGGAATGTTGCAAGAGATAACACGGAGTGGCAGGTGAGTGCCAGTTCACAAAGGGTCTTGGTGAATAGGTTGAATTTTATTCTCATGAAGAGTTTTTAAACAGAGGTTACAGATCTGATTTATCTTTTTTAGTACTTTGATTTCTTGGAAAGAGGATGAACTATTGATTGGAAGGTCTTAGTGAAGCTGGATGTCTTTCCTAAGGGGAGGTAAGAGATGAAGAGGCTTTGTCTAGGAGACTGAGAATACAGGGAGTGAGAAATACCAAGGTTTGGGATACTCTGGACGTAGAGATGATTTACATGTGGGGAATGAGAGAACTGAGTTTTTGGCCTGGGCAACTGAGTGGACTGTGGTATCATTTTCTGAGATGTAAAGTAAGAAAAAGTTATGTGTGCAGAGGATGATGATAACAGGGACAAATGTTCAAGGTTAGAGATGTCCAGGGGGCAGTGGATATGCAAATATGAAGCCCAGAAAGATGATCAAGGCTGGTAGCAAAAATAAGATAAGATATCATAAGGACCATAAGATAGTATTGAGGCAAGGGACCAAGAGAAAAAACACCCAGGGATCACGTCATAGGCAACTCTGAACATTCAGAGGTACAGCCAAGATGGAAAAGCGAGCACTGGAGTCTGAGAAACCCTCTGATGCGGTGGAACCAGGTGGATGCAATTCTTTAACAAAGGCCCGTGGCACCTCCCTTGGAAGGAATGTTTAAGGCCATCCACTTCAGTCACCCAACTGATTTCAGTTTTTTAAATACTCTTTCTTCTACAAAGGGATAAAAACATGCATACATCAATTTACATGATAACTACACTGGCCTAACCCATTTAACATGATCTCTTTATAATTTTCCTAATAAGAGTTCAGGCCTAAGGGGGACTGCAATGTTAAAATTTAGCAGGTTTTCACAGATAAATCTTAATACTATTATGTAGTAGGGGAAAAGTCAAACTAATTAAGGAAAAACTGAATTCTGAATAAGTTGCTTTTTCATTAAATGTATGTGTGAGGATAAAAGTTTTAGGACAGCTGATGATTTAGAAATGATAAAAATAAACATGGCATGCAAAATACATAATCTAATTTCAATCTTATTCTGTACAAATGGCTAATAAAACACATGACAGAAATCTCTACCAAGAAAATTAGCTGGAGTAGGGGGATTCTGTAACAGTAAGATTTATCCTTCAAGCTTCAAAGTGATTGCATACTTTTATAGGGAGTAACTGGAGACTGCGAAACTGTACTGAAAAGATGACAAATATTTTATTATTACAGGGCAGGTGCTCAGGGACAAAGCATTAATAGAATCTTACTGTTGAGGATTTTGTTTCTCTGACTGCCTTTTGAGGGTAGGTAGGTGTAGAATTGGACTGAGAGAGGTTACATTATCAGTTCTGCAATCTTAAAACCAGTTGTTTTAAGAATTTGAGATATACAGAGTGGTGAATAGGATTACAGATCAGAGATTCCTAGCATTAAGACTTGTACTCTCCCTAACTCTCTTCTCTTAGCAAATCACAACACTTAAAAATTTTAGCATCAATCAAAAATATTTCCTGCTTGTATGGTTTTTCTTCTGGCTGTAATACACCCTTACTTTTAAAGAATAATTAGCTATGGTCTCTTCTGCACTTAATGTTGGAGATATTTAATGATAAAAGATATAAAATCTATTATTTTTGAAACTACAATCTACTTTACTCTATAATATGGCTTTAAACTCCCAAATCAATTAAGTTTCCTTCGCCCAATACTTGCAATTCATATTAATTTTTTAGAATGACATAATAAAAACCTGACTATAAAATTAACTTTGTTCATTTCCCAACTGACGCCAACATAAGATATTGTTAACTCTACGAACTAAAATTTACTTAGAACTTTCTGGACAGAAGAATCTTAACAGACTTCTGCTTAAGTGACCCTCTGGATTAACTAACCCTCAGTTCATTCTATAAAGCAGAGGTCAGCCAACTGGCCTATGAGCAGAATCCAGCCCAGGCCTGACATAATTAATGAAGTTTGATTACAACACAACCATGTCGATGTGCTTACTTACTATCTGTGGCTACTTCTGCACTAGAATTGAGTATGGATGGAGACTGTAAGGCTCACAAAGTCTAAAACATTCACTATGTGACCCCTTACAGAGAGTTTGTGAACACCTTCTCTAAAGCACAGTGACAAGTGCCAAAGCACTGTAACCATGTAGAGAACAGCTAGCAGGCTCTTCCCTGGAGGCTCAGATGGTAAAGTGTCTGCCTACAATGTGGGAGACCCAGGTTCGACCCCTGGGTCAGGAAGATCCCCTGGAGAAGGAAATGGCAATCCACTCCAGTACCTTGGCCTGGAAAATCCCATGGACAGAGGAGCTTGGTAGGCTACAGTCCATGGGGTCGCAAAGAGTCAAACACGACTGAGCGACTTCACTAATGTGCTATGCTTAGTCACTCAGTTGTGTCCGATTCTTTGTGACCCCATAGATTGTAGACCCCAGGCTCCTCTGTCCATGGGGACTGTACAGGCAAGAATACTGGAATGGGTTGCCATGCCCTCCTCCAGGGGATCTTCCCAACCCAGCGATTGAACCCAGGTCTCCCTAGTTGCAGGAGATTCATTGCTCAGATTCATTACCATCTGAACCACCAGGTAATATTTTTGCTCAATTAGTCTAGGCTTTCATGAGCTGACTGTATATTATTTGTACCATTTATATTTATTATAATTAAATATTGAACAGATAAAATAGTTGAGAAAGAGTTGTTGAAAGATAAGAGTAAACAAAATTGTTATCAAATTAGTTATCAATTGCCAACTATATAAGATTGTGAAAACACTGTAAATATTCACAATATTTTTTCTTGTATGATAAAAACCTCAAAAGTAGAAATCATAGATAGTACACAATGGGAGTTGGTGTACAAAGGAAGACTACTTAAAACTCTGTACAAAAGATAAATCATAATTTAAAAACCGGCAAGTTCAAGTACATTGGTGTACTTTAGATTAAAATATTTAAGGCTGGTTTTTATGATGTTTTCTAACTCTTGCTTTTTCTGTTTCTAAATATAAAACATGTCAAATTTAAAAATAAGTGCCAAACATGTACAATTGGCTCTCCATATCTGTAGGTGTCACATTCACAGATATGAAGGGCTGGATAACTGTAAGGGATTTGAGAACCTTTGGATTTTGATATCCGTGGGGGGTCCTGGAACCAATTTCCCATAGAAACAAAGGGCAACTACATTCTTTCAAATAATAAAGCATTAGAGATATTTCATAATTCCTCTGCCTCCCCCCTCCCCCAATGCAAACCCTTTCTATCTCCCTAAAGATAACACAGTATCTGGAGTATCCAAACTTAACATTGATAGGTAAAGGTGAAGTTCAACTAAAACAGATAAAATTTGGATTATTAAATCAAAATAAAAACATTAGATCACCTCCATGTCTATAAGAAAGACTTGAAATTTACTATCAAAGTACTGAATTATTAAAGTTTTTAGACCTGTAGTAATTAACAAAAAAGGATTCCATTAAATAAGGTGACAAAGATATATAAGTTAATAGTCTGAAGTATCTGAAAATATTTTCTTAAATTGTCACTATTAATTTATACTCTTCCCAAGGAGCAAGCTAAGATCATGGCATCCTGTCCCATCACTTCATGGCAAGTAGATGGGGAAACAATGGAAACACTGAGAGACTTTACTTTTTTGGCTCCAAATCACTGCAGATGGTGATTTAAGCCATGAAATTAAAAGACGTTTGCTCCTTGGAAGAAAAGCAATGACCAACTTAGACAGCATATTAAAAAAGGAGAGACATTACTTTGCCAACAAAGGTCCATCTAGTCAAAGCTATAGTGTTTCCAGTAGTCTTGTATGGATGTGAGAGTTGGACTATAAAGCTGAGCACTGAAGAATTGATGCTTTGGAACTGTGGTGTTGGAGAAGACTCTTGAGAATCCCTTGGGCTGCAAGGAGATCCAACCAGTCCATACTAAAGGAAATCAGTCCTGAATATTCATTGGAAGGACTAATGCTGAAGCTGAAACTCCAATACTTTGGCCCCCTGATGCAAAGAACTGACTCATTGGAAAAGACCCAGATATTGGGAAAGATTGAAGGTGGGAGAAGAAGGGGACGACAGAGGATGAGATGGTTGGATGGCATCACTGACTTGATGGACATGATGAGTTTGATCAAGCTCCGGGAATTGGTGATGGACTGGGAAGCCTGCAGGTGTGCTGCAGTCCATGGGGTCACAAAGAGTTGGATAAAACTGAGTGACTGAAGTGAAATGAAGAAGCAAGCATCTTAATTTCATGGCTGCAGTCACTGCCCAAAGAGATTTTTGGAGGTTGCTCCTCAGAGGAAAAGCTATGACAAACCTACAGAGCATATTAAAAAGCAGAGACATCATTTTGCTGACAAAAGTCCATCTAGTCAAAGCTATGGTTTTTACAGGAGTATTGTATAGATGTGAGAATTGGACTATAAAGAGAGCTGAGCACCGAAGAATTCATGGTTTCAAACTGTGGCACTAGAGGAGACTCTTGAGAGTCCCTTGGACAGCAAGGAGATCAAATCAATCAATCTTAAAGAAAATCAAGCCGAATTTTCACTGGAAGGACTGAGGCTGAAGCTGAAGCTCCAATACTTTGGCCACCTGATGTGAAGAACTGACTCACTGGAAAGGACCCTGATGCTGGGAAAGATCGAGGGCAGGAGAAGGGGATGACAGAGAATGAGACCATTGTACGGCATCACTGACTCAATGGACATGAGTTTGAGCAAGCTTTGGGAGACAGTGAAGGACAGAGAAGCCTAGTATGCTTCCCTGTCCATGGGCTGGCAAAGAGTCGGATATGACTGAGTGACTGAACTCTAATTTGTACTCTTAAGAAAGCATTTCATTGACCAAGAGTAAATTATTGCTCAGATGTTGCTGAGTACCAAATTAGTAGATTCCCCTGGAGAATGAAATGGCAACCTACTCCAGTATTCTTGCCTGGAAAATTCCATGGACAGAGGAACCTGACAGGCTACAGACCATGGGGTTGCAAAGAGTTGGCCACGACTGGGCACAACAGCAATTTAATTAAAGTCCAAATTCAAAAGGTTTTAGAATATCCATAGTCTGTCGCAAGGGAAAAAAACCAAACTATATGATGGAGGAATCAGAGAGATATCACCGTAAGCTACTGATCAGTTTCAACATTACTATTGGTGGGTTAAACTTATGTTGTTACACATTTGCTTAAGATGCAGCAATACCACCCATGATGTATTCCGTTGCAAAATGCTTAACTTGAATCCATAAAGTCTATGGATGTGTGTTTGCTTTGTAGGAAATATAGGGGATAGAGAAATGGGCTAAATAACATCACAACAACTTATCGCACAAATTGAGAGGCTGAAACTTTCTCTGAAATTATTGTCTCCTTAACAACTATCTCTTCAACAAGGGACTTGGTTGGATAAAAACAGACGGAAGGGACATATCACGCAGATGCAATGTGTGATCCTAAATTGGATCTGGTCCTAACATACCAGCTGAGAAATATTTTTTGGGGTCACAAGTGAGAATACAGTCTGGTTATTAGATGAAATAGAAATTTTCTGAAATGGAAAGATGGAGATCAATGACTAGACAAAGTGAGTTATAAAGCTGTATGTAAAATGTGATTTCGTACTCTCTGTATGATCTAAAAATGTATGCGTGGACACAGAAAAAGTCTACATTTTAACAGTGACCATTTTGGGCAGTATGTGATCATTTTATTTTTGCTTATAGTACTTCCTAGATTTCTATAATAATGTACTGCTTCTATACTAATACAAAGACTAACTTTAAAATATAAATTCTATGGACATTTATATGACTTTTAAAATATCAATTCATCATCATCTATCATAGAAAATGTATGAGACAGATACAGACTTGAGCAGAAGCCTAGAGAGACTGGAGGTTTGTATAAAAAAGTCTCAACTTGAGTTCTTTGATTATGTATAATGCTTTGATCTAATCAAGATACTTAGTATCTTTTGTGTCCTTTCACATACAAAATGTTTTAAAGTGCATTAAAAATATTGTCTTAACTTTTTCTCACTAGAGGTAATAACGACCCTTCTAATAATTATTAGAGAGCTCAGTATAAAAGGAGTTTGGCTAAATAGGCTCATAAAGCATAAAAGATTCTAGCTGCCTTTGCATTATAATCAGTTTCTTTTTCACCATGAAAGGTCAAGCTTAATGATTTTTAGGATTACCACTATATATGCAAATTGGAATCCTAGAAAACAAGCAGCCACTTTAGAAAGTACAGCCACACTCTGATCGCCTTAAAAGTGAGTCAACGACCAGGAATTACAATTTCCACTAAGAGTACTCAGTTTCTTTTGAATATGACAATATACTAATAGCAATTTCATATCCTTTCTTTTAAAATTCCTATCTAAGTTGTATCACTTGAGAACTGTTCACATTTTAAATTTAAGGCTGATCTTTAAAAAAAATTCAGCTATTTGAAAATAGCTGGTATATTTAACTATTATTTATTTAAAACAGAATTATTTCAACCTGGAGGTTAAAGTCTGAGTTTGAAACCCAACAAGAGCTGTGTAACGTTGGGGAAGTTACACAGTGCAGCTAAGCCTCAGTCAGTTCTCTGAATCTATAAAACGGAGAAAATAGTATTTACCTCACAAAGCTATAATGATTAGATGAGACTATGCTTTGAAACCTAGGTGCCTGTCACATAGTAAGAGGTCAATAAACATCTACAAACGTGATGGTGACTCATATAAACTTGACATGTTCTTCTTGTTCTATATACCCTAATAGTATCGATGCTACCACCCATCTCCATATGGATGCCCCGTAGGTATCTCAGCCTTACTATCAATACATATAGCAGAATTACTGCTCCTTTCCAGGGTCCCCATCTCAGCCAAGGGTATTATCACTAACCTAGTTATTCAAGACCTGAGCAGGAGTAATTTTTATCCTTTTTGAAAAACAAACAAACCAAAACCCACCATTCTAATTTTCTCTTAGTTCTATTTTCAATACATTTTTAATCCAAACACTTCTCACAGGTCTGTCAGTAGCATGCCAGTCCAAGCCAGTATCATCTCTAGCCTGGAAAAGCACAAAAGACCCTAGATATAGCTTGCTTTTTTTCACACTTGTCCTCCTCACCCACCTTAGCCTGTTTTCCACCCAGAAGGCAGAGTGAGTCTTTCAAATGTAAAGTAGGTGATGTCACTTCCTTGCTTAAAGCCCTTCAAATGGCTTCACCTCAAACTTAGAACAAAATCTAACCTATTTTCCTTGCCCCAAGGCCCCTAAATGATTGGGCTTCTGCCTCCCGTCTCTCCCAGCACCTTTTCCTCACTCGCTCCACTCCAGCCATCCTGGTCTCCTTTGCTATTCATTCCTCAAGTACCTTGAACTTCCCAAACACACCTCCAACTCTATACCTGTAGCCTTGCCAGGCTTTCTGTATGAGAGATTTCTTCCCTGTTGGCAATAAAGCTTGCAGCTTACTTTTCTGCTCAAACATCAGGCTTTTCTGACTACATCATCAAAAAAAGCACCCCCACGGCTCTATTTTATTTTTCTTCATGGCACTGTTACTACTACAATGTGTTACAATAAGCATTGATTTATATACATATTAAACATAAATATTTAATATATGTCCATATTACATACATATCACATACAGATAATATATATGTGTACACTTTTTATGGCTTGTCTTCCCAGCTAAACACAAGGTGAGGACTCTGTTTTGTTTATTGATGGATCCCCATTATCGAACAGTGCTTGGCACCTCATAGGCATTAAAGAAGTACTTTTCAAGATCAGGGACTTGCCTAGTGGCTGAGATGGTAAAGAATCTGCCTGCAATGCAGGAGACCTGGGTTTTATTTCTGGGTAGGGAAAACCCGCTAGAGAAGGGAATGGGAACCCACTCCAGTATTCTTGTCTTGGAGAATCCCATGGATAGAGGAGCCTAGCAGGCTATAGTCCATAGGGTTGCAAAGAGTCAGACACGACTGAGGGACTGACATTTTCACATTTCCTTTCAAGATTAACTTATCCTCATATTAAATTGGCTTGGGTTTATCACTAAAATAAGCCCTAAACAAAACAAGCAAGCTGAGTTGTTACACAGAATTAGTCCTCTATGTTCCATCTATTTTTGCAGAATCCTTACAGATCTAAGTTTGAAAATAGGGGTCAGAATTTTTTTTTAAAATTTTTATTCAGGAAAACTAACAGCAATCTAGCAGAAAAATATCCTTTCATTTTATCAGAGTGCTAGAAGAAAACAGAAAAATTTTTAAAAGCTTCTGTATTTAAAATAATTAAGTGCAACTAAGACCTGATGCAGTCAAGTAAGTATTTAATAAATAATAGCTAAATATGTGGACTTAACTCACTACAAAAATTGTTGCCTTAACCTACTATTATGTCTCAACTATGACATACTATAAGCCACAGAAAATAATTTTATATTATCATCACTGAATTCAAATATTGCAAAGCAGAATATGAGTAAAATTCCAGCAGATAACTCTGTACTTCTGTCACTTTATCTGTTTTCCTTATGATACATCACTTTTTATCTTTTATTTGCAGATACTGGTGTTTTTGGACACAGGACTTTTGTCTATTTCATCTTTGCATCTCCTACAGTGTTAGCCCAATGATTAGGCTACTCAGTGGACAATTTTTGATTGAAAAGATGAATGATGCTGAGGGCCAGAGCTGGCAGTAAACATTACTCAAATATAATAATAGTTAATACTTGAAAAGTGAAAGTGTTGGTCATTCAGTTGTGTTTGCCTCTTTGTGACCCAATATGTAGCCCTCTAGGTTCCTCTGTCCATGGAATTCCCCAGGCAAGAATCCTGGAGTGGGTAGCCATTCCTACTTGCAGATTTCTAAATGAGCCCAATTAGTGTTTTTATATCATATCCTGTTAGATAATAAAAGTGGTTTCTATGTATTCTATTTTGCTTCACAGTATTTATCACAACTATCATAAAGCAATCATTTGCATAGTCATTTGCTTGACACCTGACTTCTCCACTTTAAATTCCAAGGAGTGAGAAGTACACATTTAGGGACTTTCCTGGTGATCCAGTGGGGGTCTGAGCTAAGACTAAGACTAAGACTAAGATTCCACATGCTGCAACTGAGGGTTCTGCATGCTGCAACTAAAAGACCCAGTGTAGCCAAGTAAAGTGAAAAAAAAAAAAAAGAACTGTACATCTATAGTTTTTCAGAGCCTTAGCATCTCATAATAGTAGGGGCTCAATAAACATATTTTGAATCAATGAATGAAGTTAGGGCTGTGCTACTGCATCATTTAAAAATGACTGGAGTCCCTTCCCTGCTAGTTTTCTGGATACTGACAGCTTCACAGAACTCCCTGGTTTATTTTTCAGTGGTTTTAGGATGCACAGTATTTCACATGCATCTTAAAATTTGTAGTATCTTAGTGCATACAAGGAGATCAAGCCAGTCAATCCTAAAGGAAATCAACCATGAATATTCACTGGAAGGCATGATGCTAAAGCTCCAATACTTTGGCAACCTGATGTGAAGAGCTAACTCACTGGAAAAGACCCTGATGCTGGGAAAGATTGAAGGCAGGTGGAGAAGGAGATGATGAAAGATGAGATGGCTGGATAGCATCATCACTGATTCAATGGACATCAGTTTGAATAAACTCCGGGAGATGGTAAAGGACAGGGAAACCTGGTATGCTGCAATACATGGGGTCACAAAGAGTTGGACACAACTTAGCGACCGAACAACAATAACAAATCCTATGTAGTATAATTTGCAGCATTTCCCCCCCCGAGAATTACATAAGATAACATTGTTTTAATGAATGATGGTATTTTAGAATCAAGGAAATAGGGTTATTGCTAACTTCACCTTGATGTGAAAAATATAAAGACTTCAAGTACTTACATCAATTAAATCCGAAAGATCATGAATATAATACTTGAAAACTGAGGCATTGGTTGCTTCAAGGGTTAGGAGATATTCATTCCGTGCCTTAATTGACTTAAGCTTGTTTTCCGAATATTTTGCTTGTCTCTGGAAATGAAGAAGATCCAGGAATTGGGAAAAACAACAGTCATTTTAAAATCAGACAGGGAAATATACATGAATTTCTATTCATCTAAACGATTTATTCTACATATACAAATGACCTTCCAAGTCCTTTGAGAAAAGTACAATTTGAATCTGATTTAAATAAATGAAAATTGCCCAGCGACGGAGAATAGCAACAATGTATTTGGGCATCAGGCCCATTTGCAGTGAAATCTGTTTTGTTAATATTCAAAATTCTCTACATTGTGTACTAGATACTTGGCATTTACCACTAAACAACGTCCAGCTGTTATTACATGATTTTTCTGTTTCTTAAACATTTTTCATCCCCACGGGAGGAAATGCATGTCATTTCACAATAATTTACAACGTGTGTCTATCAGCTGTTACATCACTGTTTCTAGGTTTGTCACCTCCAGGGAGGGCAGAAGGGCTCTGCAGTCTAGTTTTACTTACTTTTTCCTTCATTTTCTCAATTTTTTTCACTGAGCTTCGCCGCTGATGTCTCTCTTCCAGTCTAATATGGAAGACTGGATCACCAGATCTGCCAATTTGCTTCTCTTCTTGTTTCTCAGCCTCCTTCAGTTTGCTCTCTGCACTGATGCTCTCAGCGTGATACATATGGTATGTTTTCATCACCTGTGAAAATGTGACCCAAATTGTTAAAAGATGTTTGTCTGAAATTAGGGAATGGAAACCATTATATGACGTGTATGTTAAAGATATCACCTTCCAACTGGCAGAGGGAAAGCCAGATTGTTAGTAAAATAGATAACGGATATCCTATTCCTTTTACATAAAGCAAACAGAAATATGCAAATTCACCTGCCAGGAAGAGGCATTTAGGAACAGATTGTGATGAAAAAATGATTGACAGAGTCTTATGTGTGCTTTCAGTGTACTTAAAAAGTTCCCTCCAGCTTGAAAGTGTTTCTCTAAAATCTCTGAATTATTAATTTGCAGAATAAACCAATACACATGGATAAATTTTAGCTAAACTTTGGAATTACAAAATTACAAAAAAACTCCAAATAAGAAAAGGACTATATTGCTTAACATCTACTTGTCAAAATATAAAACGTAAGTGTAAGGCTCATATACGGTTTTAGGGGAAAAATCTTTTCATAAGCACAAGGTAATATTTTATGTTCAATGTAGAAAACATGACAGAAAAAAGAAAGTAAAAGTAAAAAAACAAAAAAGCATATGATTTTGGTATACAGTCTTTTTTCTATGAAAACACACACACAGACACACACTCTTCTTCGTTTTAAAATGACATATATCACGTCTCCTTCAAAAAAATCTGGATCATACTGTATTTGTAATTTTTAGTCTCCTATATCCTTTTCCACTTAAAAATATCAACATTTTTCTATATCACAAAATATTCCTCTAAAAGAGCTGTATAATATTTCCTTATACCAATTCTCTATTATTGAACTTTTTAGAATATTTTACTTCTTGCTTTTTTATAAATAAAATTGTGTTGAAAACCTTGGTACACGTAATTTGGATTTTAATAGATTTAGGAATATACAGGAGATGAAATTTTGTAATGTATCCTTCCCATGTATATTATAAATATATAATTAACCCTAATTTAAATTTTTTTAATTAAAAAAAGTTTAAAGGTATGGTGATTCCAAAGCAACTAGTGTCTGAAAGAATATCTGAAAATTCAGCACCTAAGTAATCAGTGCGAGTACATTCTCAAAAATGATGTTAAATTCTCATCCACATAAAACAGACTTTATTTCATCTGTAAATAACTGTAAGTTATCCAGAACTAACTTTATAACTAAGGTATAATTGTGTTCAAGAGATTGATGTAATGTTTTAAAGTAAGGAACTTGATTTTTCTGGTTTCAAAATATGAGCTTTAAAATAGTTTGAGGGCTGGAAGTGTCACTAGAATAAATATATTTATTTAGGTGGAACCCAATTGCTTTTTTTCCATAGGTTACATGTAAAAGGTAAAAAATCAGCACTTAGGGTTCAACTCAATGCACATCCTCCAGATGACTATCTGAAGTGTAAAATTTGGGGTTAATGAGGAGCCTTTACTTGTTCTCATAAAATCTGATAAAAATCTCATAAAATCATAAGCTAGCAAATTACGTCAAAGGCACTGCCGGACAAGAACAAAGTGTGGATTAAACCACAAAGTCGGGGCAACTTTTCTCTTAGCTGGGTGTAACTACAAAGTTGTCTGTTTTTAGTTAATTATCAAATCTGTCCGGAGAGGGGGAGTTTGGTTGGCTACTCCAGTTTGAAAGAAAAATAAGATAGCATTAGGAAGCAGCTGGGGAATGAAAAGGGAGTCACCCTGCAGCTGGGCAAACAGCAAGGTCAATGAATCTATTACAAACCTTGCATTTCTAGGCTTGGCTCTGTTTATATTCCCCGCCTGAAGCAAACCCACATGCCATTTGGGTCTTGGTTCCAGTTACATCTTTAAATGAGAGGGTGAAAAAAACCAATCTTTCTCTCTCTCACACACACACACCCCATATGCAGTTGCTCAGCTGTCTTCTTTGGAGAAGGCAATGGCACCCCATCCCAGTACTCCTGCCTGGAAAATCCCATGGATGGAGGAGCCTGGAAGGTTGCAGTCCATGGGGTCGCTGAGGGTTGGACACGACTGAGCGACTCACTTTCATTTTTCACTTTCATGCACTGGAGAAGGAAATGGCAACCCACTCCGGTGTTCTTGCCTGGAGAATCCCAGGGATGGGGGAGCCTGGTGGGCTGCTGTCTATGGGGTCGCACAGAGTCGGACACGACTGAAGCGACTTAGCAGCAGCAGCAGCTGTCTTCTTGCTACTACACAGAAAGGAAGAAATGAGAACACATAACTCCCATCAAAGATGGACGAAAAGGCATCTCAGACAGACCAGGGTAACTGAGAAATCTTGATTTTAAATACGTTCTGAGGAAGAGACCTAAACTCTAGACTCTAACTGGCACTAACTAAACTTTAGGGCTTCCCTGGTAGCTCAGCTGTTAAAGAACCTGCCTGCAATGCAGGAGACCTCGGTTCGATTCCTGGGTCGGGAAGATCCCCTGGAGAAGGGATAGGCTACCCACTCCAGTATTCCTGGGCTTCCCTTGTGGTTCAGCTGGTAAAGAATCCACCTGCAGTGTGGGAGACCTGGGTTTGATCCCTGGGATGGGAAGATCTCCTGGAGGAGGGAACAGCTACCCACCCAAGTATTCTGGCCTGGATAATTCCATGGACTGTATAGTCCATGGGGTTCGCAAAGGGTTTGACATGACTAAGAGACTTTCACTTTCAAGCTTTATGAACTAAGGATCCCAAGCAGGTAGCTAGCATGGCATTTGCTTAACTAGCCTGTGTTAGAAGGAAAATGTTTGACAAAACTACTAGCAAGAAGAGGGTGTAAATATCATAATGTGGTTTGGCACGATAGCTGAGGATTCTCTAGTAATTCTCCAGTTCAATGGTAATTTCCAGAAAGGTAATCTCTTTGTTCCATTTTCCCAATTTGACTTAGGTTTTCCACTGTTCTCAAAAATGTCAACAGTTACAATGAATGAATTTTAAAAGTTGGGGAGAAAAACACTAAAAGCTTCTAGAGAACTCTAATTGCAGATAATGAATGCCAGTAAAAACTTCATTATTTAAAATGTAAGCTATTGACAGAAGTTAAATGTGTTTTGTATTTAAAATAAAATAAAGGCAGTTCTCTCTTTTTCAGAGAAGTAAAGGAAAACGTTTGAATATATGCTGCAAAGAAAATAGCAGCTTCTCCATCAACTTAATGCAAACACAAACCTTTGTATACCAAATAACATGACAGGCATATCATGTTATAACATCCATTTAAATGTACTCCAATAGCATATTTTTCCATTTGAATACTTTTCTACCAAAACCTCATGCATAATTCTCCATTGAAAATACTCAATTTATCTTCCCTGCAAGAAGAATATAGTCAAGTAGAAAGTGACCACATCATACATTTCTTTGTGAGACTGTGAAATCCTGCACAAAAATTTTGGACAGAAACTTAATATTTTTTTTTTCCTTGCTGACAGACCTATACAATGGACCTGACATTGCTTTTGTACTTTAAATCAAAATAATTAAAATATCTGAAGTAAATTTCAATATTCAGTGTAAAGAAATCACAATATATCTGAAGACTATCCATGTGTTGGAGATGAATGGATTACGGGTATAAATTCTATTTTTTGACTTCCAGCTAAGTTAAAAGACATGGTTCCCGGAATGGATCTACCAGGTGTGAGGTGTGGACAGTTATTTAACACTTCTGCTTACCATACAAGATTGTTGCAAATACCCAATCATATGTGGCCCCTGTGTGTGGGTACAACTTAAACCATACTGAGTATTTAATACATATATATGAATATATTTATGTATACAGTCTATACCACTAATACATATGTGTACATATATATATTTAGCTAAACAAGCATTATATAACGCCTACTACATGCCAGACATTGTTCTAAGCATTTTCCAAATAATAGCTTATTTAATCTTTCTGACTCAATGGACATGAATCTGAGCAAATTCGGGATACAGTGAAGGACAGGGAAGCCTGGCCTGCTGCAGTCCATGGGGTGGCAAAGAGTCGGACATGACTTAGCGACTAAGCTCAACAATCCTTCTAAAAATGCTTATTAGGCACATACCTTTATTCACCCCATATTACAAATGAGAAAAGTGAGGCACAGAGAGGTTAAGTAGTTCCCTCAAGGTCACACAGCTGGTAACTGGCAGAGCAGCGGTTGAGCAGAGCAGTCTGGCTCCAGATTCAGTGTTCAGGACTGCTGTGCCACAATCTTTGGAAAGTCGAAAGCACTGTACAAACAGAAGCCCTCTTTATCTGGGGGATATAGTTACTCTTGGTCATATTCAGAAATGGAGGAAAAGAAGGAATGAAAGATAAGTATTTATTCATTCCACATTTGTAATGAAGACTTGGTTTCCAGGGTTCAGTTCAGTTTAGTTCAGTCGNCACTAATACATATGTGTACATATATATATTTAGCTAAACAAGCATTATATAACGCCTACTACATGCCAGACATTGTTCTAAGCATTTTCCAAATAATAGCTTATTTAATCTTTCTGACTCAATGGACATGAATCTGAGCAAATTCGGGATACAGTGAAGGACAGGGAAGCCTGGCCTGCTGCAGTCCATGGGGTGGCAAAGAGTCGGACATGACTTAGCGACTAAGCTCAACAATCCTTCTAAAAATGCTTATTAGGCACATACCTTTATTCACCCCATATTACAAATGAGAAAAGTGAGGCACAGAGAGGTTAAGTAGTTCCCTCAAGGTCACACAACTGGTAACTGGCAGAGCAGCGGTTGAGCAGAGCAGTCTGGCTCCAGATTCAGTGTTCAGGACTGCTGTGCCACAATCTTTGGAAAGTCGAAAGCACTGTACAAACAGAAGCCCTCTTTATCTGGGGGATATAGTTACTCTTGGTCATATTCAGAAATGGAGGAAAAGAAGGAATGAAAGATAAGTATTTATTCATTCCACATTTGTAATGAAGACTTGGTTTCCAGGGTTCAGTTCAGTTTAGTTCAGTCGCTCAGTCGTGTCTGACTCTTTGTGACTCCATGAACTGCAGCACGCCAGGCCTCCCTGTCCATCACCAACTCCTGGAGTCTACACAAACCCATGTCCATCGAGTTGGTGATGCCGTCTAGCCATCTCATCTTCTGTCGTCCCCTTCTCCTGCCCTCAATCTTTCCCAGCATCAGGGTCTTTTCAAATGAGTCAGGTCTTCGCATGAGGAGGCCAAAGTATTGGAGTTTCAGCTTCAACATCAGTCCTTCCAATGAATATTCAGGACTGATCTCCTTTAGGATGGACTGGTTGGATCTCCTTGCAGTCCAAGGGACTCTCAAGAGTCTTCTCCAACACCACACTTCAAGAGCACAATTCTTCTGCACTCAGCTTTCTTTATAGTCCAACTCTCACATCCATACACGACTACTGGAAAAACCATAGCCTTGACTAGACACATTTTTGTTGGCAAAGTAATGTCTCTGCTTTTGAATATGCTGTCTAGGTTGGTCATAACTTTCCTTCCAAGGAGTAAGCGGCTTTTAATTTCATGGCTGCAGTCACCATCTGCAGTGATTTTGGAGCCCAGAAAAATAAAATTAGCCATTGTTTCCCCATCTATTTTCCATGAAGTGATGGGACCATGATCTTAGTTAGTGGATGGATAATTGAGTTGAAGAATAAGACTAGAGAAGTTAGCAGGAACCAGATGAGAAGAGCCTTGATATCCCAACTACTTAAACAGTATAGAATTTATTCTGTAGATGTTGGCGAATCTACAGAAATGTAAACAGTATGGTCAAAGCAGTACCTTAGCAGTAATCCAGTGAAGACAGGCAGGAACATTTAGGGTGGGAAGTGACTTCATTTAGCATGAAGAAGAGGGAGTGGAAAGGAGGCAAGAGAATTCAGAATGGCAGGTATAGCGCTTTTTCTCTGTTCTCACTCTATCAGACCTTTGCTTAAACTTGACTTGACTCCCTGCACCATGGAGTTCAAACGCTCTTACACTCTGGCTCTAACACCAGCCCAAGCAGTACCCTTGGGCTGGTGTCGGAACACAAGTGATCTGAGTCTATCACTTAACTTCTGCCTCAGAATACTTCCCTGCCTCTGTGGCCTTTCTGCCAGACAACCCAACCTTACTGCCTGGAATGCCCTTCCCCAGTATCCTTTCCCGGTACCACTTTGACTCATCCTCCAAGTCAAGGTCAAAGGTCAACCTACTGCTAAGTGTTCCCTGGTTTCCCAGTTAGAGTGGTCTTGTTCTTCTGACCTCCGGGACCTACTTCCTGACACTACCTGAGAATCTGTCATGTGTTACAGATGTTTGTGTACCATTCAGTATCATGGACTGGCCTGTAAATTCAGTGAACCTACTAAAAGGATCTTGCATGTTAAATCACTTTAGTTGTGTTTGACTCTTATCAATCTTATGTACTGTAGCCCGCCAGGCTCCTCCATCCATGGGATTCTCCAGGCAAGAATACTGGAGTGGGCTGCCATTCCCTTCCAGGGGATTTTCTTGAACCAGGGACAGAATCTGCATCTCTTCAGTTCAGTTCAGTTGCTGAGTCGTGTCCGACTCTTTGCGACCCCATGAATCGCAGCACACCAGGCCTCCCTGTCCATCACCAACTCCCGGAGTTCACTCAGACTCACGTCCATCGAGTCAGTGATGCCATCCAGCCATCTCATCCTTGGTCGTCCCCTTCTCCTCCTGCCCTCAATCCCTCCCAGCATCAGTCTTTTCCAATGAGTCAACTCTTCACATGAGGCGGCCAAAGTACTGGAGCTTCAGCTTTAGCATCATTCCTTCCAAAGAAATCCCAGGGCTGATCTCCTTCAGCATGGACTGGTTGGATCTCCTTGCAGTCCAAGGGACTCTCAAGAGTCTTCTCCAACACCACAGTTCAAAAGCATCAATTCTTCGGCGCTCAGCTTTCTTCACAGTCCAACTCTCACATCCATACATGACCACAGGAAAAACCATAGCCTTGACTGGACGGACCTTAGTCAGCAAAGTAATGTCTCTGCTTTTGAATATACTGCATCTCTTAGTCTCCTGCATTGGCAGGTGGGTTCTTTACTGCTAGCACCACCTAGGAAGCCCCAGGTATCTTAGGCACCTCCAGGTTCTTAATACTACCTTACATAAGGAGGAATAAAATATGGATCTGGTGAGAAACAAATGAAGGACAGGAATCCTTTTGTTTTCATCTGTCTATTCATTTAACAAAAATTGTGTGAGTGGCATTGTTCCCCTCCATCCCTGGTATCCAAAACAGTACCACCAGTAAATACCCAGGACTGGACTGATGGGATGGCAAATAGTTCTAACTCATTTGTGAAATACACTTAGCATTAGAATTTACAGCATCTCAAAAAAAAAAAGATGTTGTGGTTGGGGTTGGGGGGTGCTGGTGAAAGCAATAGGTTAGGGACAGTATTTCCAATTCCATACATGTGTGTGCACTCTGTCACTCTCATGGCCCACTCTTTGCCACCTCATGGACTGTAGCTGCGAGGCTCCTCTGTTAATGTGATTGTTCAGGCAAGAATACTGGGGTGGGTTGCCATTTCCTACTCCAGGGGATCTTCCTGACCCAGGGATTAAACTCGCGTCTCTTACATCTCCTGCATTGGCAAGCAGGTTCTTTACCATTAGTGCTACCTGGGAAGCCCAATTCCATACTCTGTCTATTGTTCTACTAAATCTATCAATCGCAGAAAGCTCTTCATAAAAATGACATTCTTTACGTTTCCTTAAATATCAACAACCGAAGGTAAAGATCCCTTTTCTATCAATATAATCAATACATGACTGGGCTCTGACTGTAACTGAGTTTCTGCTAGTGCCAGATTAACAAAACATCAGTGTAGCACCATCACTTTGGAAGTCCATTCTCAGGAAGATCTCAGGTTCATGGGGAAGGCAGGGCTTCTGGTCAACCTTAGGCTGAGCTGTAAGCCTGGCTCCTCCAGGGGCTCACAGAACCCCAGTTCCTCTGTCTAGGCTGTGGGCTCTGCTGAGCCAAGCTGTGTCTCTGGAGCTTAGTTTAGACAGGAGTGGTGGGTATGAACTACCTTTAAGAGAGCATCCTAACACTGCAGGCTGGGATCTTTACACCTGAAACCTTATGCTTTCCTGCCCTGTAGCCAATCCTGGAGATAAACATACAGCCAGGCAGACCTGGATCTGAGTTCTTGTGCTACTGATTACCAGCTGGGCAAGTTTCTTAACTTTCTCGAGCTCCAGTTTCTCCGAGGCAAAATGGAGATTAAGTGATGCAACGCATGGGAAGCACATAACAGGGTGGGCAGTTCTCTTTCCTGGCAGTTTCTAAGGTATGGTGTAGAAGCAGGCACGCAGCCTCTGAGATCAGACTAATTGGCTTCAGATCCTGGCTCTAAGCAGAGAGCTGCAGGTCACTGCCCCTCACAAAGACAAAGCAGCTAGAGAACCAAGAACAACAAAAGCAGACCCTACGGAGGCGTCTCCTGCTGTTTCATATCGCAACTTGGCCTAGCCAAAGCGTCTTAAAAGCTCATGTACCAGTGGTGAACACCCCGGAGTTGATGGCATAGATACTTGCATGTTCATACAACATACCACCTGAAACCACACTTAGAAAGGCTTCTAGCCTCTTTGCAATGTCCCCTCATCATGTTGTTGCCGTTGTTCAGTCTCTCAGTCGCGTTGGACTCTTTGCCACCCCATGGACTGCAGCAGGCCAGGCCTCTCTATCCCTTACCATCTCCCAGAATTTGCTCAAACTCAAGTCCATTGAGTCGGTGATACTATCCAACCATCTCATCCTCTGTCGTCCCCTTCTCCTCCTGCCTCAATCTTCTCCAGCATCAGGGTCTTTTCCAATAAGTTGGCCCTTTGCATCAGGTAGCCAAAGTACTGGAGCTTCAGTATCAGTCCAATGAATATTCAGGGTTGATGTCCTTTATGACTGAATGGTTTGATCTCCTTGCTTTACAAGCGACTCTCAAGAGTCTTCTCCAGCACCCCAGTTCAAAGGCATCAATTCTTCGGCACTCAGCCATTTTTATTGTCCAGCGTTCACATCCATACATGACTACTAGAAAAACCATAGCTTTGATTGTGACCTTTGTAGGCAAAGCAATGTCTTTGCTTTTTAACACGCTCCCTACAAACATTTACAGTTTATCATTGTTTTTCTTCCAGGGAGTAAGAGTGTTTTCATTTCATCATGAGTACCTTTTTTTTTTTTTTTTGTAAGCTGATAGTTACTGTAAAATTGAGGGTAATTTACTGGAAAATTACCCAGGTTTCAGAGAGCAGTGTATACTGATCTGTGTTTATTCATCCACCAAACAGCTACTGAGTATCCATAAACCAGGCATTGTCCAAGAGATGAAAGACATAATGCCTAACCAGTAAAGACACAAAGACAGGCCTGCTCTGACTGAAGACAGATAGGAGGTAGGGAGGGAGGAGGTTGTGGACTTCCAGGTAGGCTGAGTGGGAGTCAAGTGGAGAAGGAATTCTAGGCTTCTTTTTAATCAGCTTATATTTAAGTCCAGGAGCTCAACTGGAGAAAAATGTGGGGTGGCAGGGGCGCGTATATTTATGTAAAGAATGGAAAGATAGGAGAAGCCCACCCTCAACATGAACGTTAGTCAATGCTTAAAATGGATCTCAGTTCCCACCCCAATGCCCTACCTCCCACGTAAGTCCTGTGAATGACATTTAATAATATTTTTTATTCTCATTTGTGGCATCAGGGATGGAAAGGCTGCTGATCCTGAAGGTAATGAGTTGTCAGTAGGACTGTTATGATGATGAACTTTTCTACCTTCTCTCCCCAGGCTGGTACACCTCTCTATAAGTCAATGAAAGCAGAATTTACAAAACATAATTATATTTGAAAAGTAACATTTACAGGAGAACTCACTTTGAAAGCTAGTATATTGGTGGTTAAGGGCTTACATTCACAGAACAAGCCTCTTGGGCTCAATTCCCTTACTCTGTGATTTTGAGCAAGTAACTTAACCTTTCACTGCCACCAACACTATTACTGTGTTAACAGGCATAACATTATCACTGCATGCATAGGGTAGCTGGAAAGATAAGATATGTCAAGATATAAAGAGCACAGAAAAAAATGCTTGACATATAATAAATGCATGGTGTCAGCCACTGATATTTGAAAAAGAATTACCATAAAATATTTCATTATAATAAAGAGGCAATGATTTCTCCATGACTGAAAAGATTTTCACTTCCAACTAATAAAGAGAAGGAAACAAGTGATAATTCCATTTATGTATACAGTAAGAATTTAAGCAAAGTTCTTTAGAAATGAGCATTAAATAGCTCAAGATGAACAATTAAATAGCATGCGGTCCTGTCTTTATAGGTAGTTTATCAAAGAAAATGAGAAGTATGTTGTGGCTCCATTGAAATGAAATCAGTGTAACAGTCTAAATTTATCATCAAATTATATTTATAATTCAAACAAATGCTTTGGACAGAAGGCATTGTCTGGGACTCTGGACCCTACTGGGTGGGGACTGCCAACTAACCAAATGCCAGGGCAACAGAGATACAAGAACAAACAAAACAAATGGGAAAATAGAGAACATATATCCAAAGGGAAGAAGTAAGGTACAGAAAGTCACAAAAATAATTCTGTTCTATTCAGTGTGGTGTACAAGATTTTGTTTCAGGAGTGGCATTTTAATGGAAAGAGCTTAGGTCTGTAAAATAGACCTGGATTTTGGTCCTAGTTTTAGCTGCAAAATACTTTTGCAACCTCAATCTTTCTCACCCTCAGTATAACCTTCAGCTAGTAGAGATGACAATATGAGGCCTCCGGACAAGATCAAAATTAAGGGGCCAATTAAATTAAACTATGAGCCTCAAATACTTTGAAAAGTGTGAAATGAGAGAAGTACAAACTAAAGGCTTATCACAGAAAGAAAACTGATTGCTGAACTAGAAGGCTTCTTTCTGTGAGAATTTGACTATAGTCTCCCGAAAAGGAGACTATTTGACAATGCTCAGAGGAAGTAACATAGGATGGCATCTAATAATCTATAAAAAAGAGCATCCAGACTGTTATTCATGTTTTACTTTCTGTTGAAGATTTCTAACCTTGCTGGCCCACAGGGTTCTCATCTATAAATGATGTCCTTGGATCGCTCAGGACTTTTCCAGCTCTAAAATTCTATGAGTTCATGATTTCATTTATTTATCTTACAACAACTAAACAACACCATTAGAATTTATTATTTGGGGAAATACATATACCTCAAATATACTTCTCAGTTGCTAAAGAGGCTGACATAGGTAGATGGCAAATAAAGTTTAATCAAAAGGAGAAACTAGTATAACAACAAATTATACTAATTATCTCTTGCTTCTGTTGACTGAGGCAGCAAAATAGTGCACCATGCTATGCCAAGGATATAAGATTCCTCCTAGAATTCTCCGTGGGCTCTGAGGTCATAACTCATCTGCTTTGCTGCAGAGAAAATATCTAGAAATGAACAATGCCTGTACAGTCTAATGTACTATTATACTGATGAATCTTAAACCAGGGTATCCATTACTCTAGTAACTTTAATTAGCTCTCAAACTGATTAGTGATCAATCATAAAGTGCTCATTAAGGAGAAAAACCCAGAAACTAACTGGTAGGTACAAAGTTGACACACAGATTTGCTATGTGCTTTTATCTTTGATTGTTATAATTTAGTTAAAGCAGGGTGTTAGTCTTCTTTTTCAAAATGCTAAATTTAACAATATTTTTTACATGGCAATACAAATTACAATTAGCTTCACCAGACTTTGTTACTTTAATAAAAATATTTATGAAAAAGATTCACTTATCCTAAAGAGGATAGATTGTTTTCTGTCTTCTTAGCAAGAAAATGTTTGTTTGTAAGAAGAGCAACCTATATTTATTAATCTTAACCTGGGCTATTTCTATTTCCAGGAGTCATTAGAGGCAGCTTCTAATTCAAGTCTTTGAGTCATAAGTGGGGGTTATTGGTTTTGTATAGCTGAAATGAGCCCTTGAAAAACACTCACATTCAGCAAAAATTTCTTGAGTCCCATACGATGTACCACAAACAGGCACTGTTCTATTTGATTTCTTCACATTCTATTATTAGAAATCCAATCATATTTTATTCTCTATTGATTTATACTAGGTTCAAAAGGATAATTCTTCATGAGAGCAATGAACAATTTGGTATAAGATCTGCCCACTTCACAATGATCAGAAATTGTAACATGAAATAAATGTGATTTTATCCAGGAACTTCTAATTTTGCTGTATATTTTCCTGTCTCATCTTTCAAGCACTTCATTTGTAGTAGGGTAAAGAGAGAGTGGCTAAGGACAGAAGATCTGAAGAAAGTCCAGATTAATACTCCTTTTATTCTGACATCAATGGTTTGCTAATACTTGGGTAATATTTAAGTGGATGGAGTTCACTGCATTGGTGATGTGGTTTCATGTATCTGTGCTTTTCCTTACATGTAAATTGCTTTTTGTTTGTTCTTCGTTGGGGATGTTCTTTGTTTTTTGACTATACTGCATGGCATGTGGGGATCTTAGTTCCCTGACTAGGAATCAAACCTGAGCCACTTTCAATGGAAGCATGGAGTCTTAACCACTGGAACACCAAGGAAGTCCCGCAAATTGCTTTTCTGGAAGGCCCTTCCCGCCCTTCCTTTTGTCACTAAAATTAGGTGTCATCTTTTCCAGGAAGCCCTTGGAGTGTCTCTGTGCTTACACAAAGCTGTGGAGACCTATATCTAGCCCAGCACCCAATACCATACATGGAAATATTTCCCTAGCCTAGCTCATTGATGACAGGGCTGTTTGTCATCAATATGCTTCTGGGACCTATAAATTTGTTGAACGGCCCCTCCTAGCCACTCAGTGTGTATCACCTGGATATAATAGAGATGATCCTCTAACAATTTTAGAGCTCAGGTGACTATGCTTTTAGTACTTTCCATTCTACAGACTTAAAGAGACAGGGAACAGATTCTAAGACTTGGGACCAATACTGAATATTGTATTCCATAAACTCTAGAATTTAGAAACCACGAACCCACTCCACACACAGGCTGGGTAGCCACCCTCCAGAGGAGGAGAGTACTGTCTTAAAAGATAAACCATTCCATTTTTCAACAGCTCTGACGGTTAAATTCAGGAATCAGACTGCCTGGGTTCAGATCCTTGTTTTGTCTTTTATCATGTTCCATAGTTCTCTCACTGGTTATTGGGAATAAGAATCATGCCTCTAAGATTGTTGTGGAGATAAAATGAATTAACACACGCCAAACACTTGCAGCTCACACTGACAGCTGCTGCAGAAATTATTAAAAATACCCCCCTTCTATCATATCTTTGAAGCCCACCATAGGCTCAGCCAGTGCTTAGCATCAGTGCTCACCTGTTTACCCTCACACACCTGGAGGCTGAGAGCAGAGGGATGGTCTTTGTTCTATGGATCAAAGAAATTGAGCTGCAAAGAGACTTAATCCTTGCCCAACAAGTCAACAGAGAAAGTCAGTGATAGAGAAGGTCGTTCAGAAAGTCCTTGTTTCATAAAGGGTTTTCATACGAAGTCTTCAGAGGCCCTGAAATACCAGTTTAAGCTACTGAAGGAATACATATTAACTATGGCCATACTGAGCACAGTGGCAGCAGGAAGTGACAAAGACAGGGTTCCGAACAGTTGGCAACATTGAGGGGGAAAGTGCATGTATAATGAAGGCTAACACATTTCCTAGAATTTCAAAGTCGCCTGCAATTTTAAATAATTAATTCTTTTCAGGGAAATGCTTCACATCTCTTTAACATTATATGTGTGTATTAGACATTTAAGTCATAAACTTTTAGTATATGAAATATTTAAGCTGAGGACACAAGATGCTTGGAATTTTAAAATCATAAAAACCTTGAAATCCTTGGAATTGGGGCATCAACTAAAATGGAAAGAATGATTTAGAGTCTTTTTCTTTTAATGAAAAATGGTTTAGAATTTGACACATAAATCTGTTTCTCAAATCTAATACTTCTCACTCCATTTATTAAAAAGAAGAGAGAAAAATAGAAGACAGGTGAGAGACCTTTGTTAATCTATGTAAGAAAGCTTTTTGGGTTTTCAAATTGCTTTTGACCAGATATCTAACCATTTTATTGGTGCCTATGTTCTTTATAGGGCTTCCCTCGTAGCTCCCTGGATAAAGACTCTGCCTGCAGGAGACCTGGTTTCGATCCCTGGGTCAGGAAGATCCCCTGGAGAAGGAAATGCAACCCACTCCAGTCTTCTTGCCTGGAGAATCTCATGGACAGAGGAGCCTGGCGGGCTCCAGTCCATGGGGTCACAAGAGTCAGACACGACTGAGCGACTTCACTACTACCACTATGCTCTTTATAAACTCATTTGGTACTCTCCTGACATCTTCCAACTTCTGATATTTTCTCTTCCTCTCTACATATGCCTCCAGAAGGAAATTCGACGAATATGCCGTGTGTTTGTCCTAAACTGTATGCGTTGGTTCCCATCACTCCTTTTGCCTTAAAAACCTTCCCCAACTTTTCTCCATCTCTCCTCCTACTAGAATCTTGTCCATTTCCAGACCCTCTCCTCTCTGAATTTTTCTTAATCCTTGGTGTAGACCTTTCTCTTTGGATCTCCAAAGCCCTCTGCCTTAACCATTCTGTTGGTATGTAATGGTCTGCCTTAAGTTACAATCACCATTAAAACGGGAGTACAGTGTGGGAGCTGAGCCTTTTGACTCAGCTTGGTCTGAGACTTCTTAGCTGTGTGACCTTGGGCAAAGTATACTTAACCTTTCTGTGCCTCACTACTCCATAGGATTTAAGAGGCTGATTATATAAAGTGCTCAAAATGTTACCTGACAAAGGTTAGCTGTTACTATTCATTTGCATACCTTAAACTTACCAGACTTCAAGCCTCTTGGACTGGTAAAGCTCCCACCACAGCAGCACTTACACAGTAGGACCTAGTCGCTAATTTGAATTAGAATAAAACCTGGGTTATAGTTCCAACCTGGGACTCAAATTACTTAATTTGACTCTCTGTGACGGTCTCCCTAAATGGGGTTAATTTGATTATTTCTAAAGGCCCATTCAGTGCTAAAATTCTATCAGATAATCATGTGAGTTAAGATACACTGAAATGGTTCATTCAGTTCAACAGATTGAGATCCTCGCTCCCTTCACATGGCTTTTACATTTCTATTGGCCAATATTTCTAGTCCATTTTGAGACAATAAATCTAAGGAAAATACCTATGATTTACTCTACAAGCAAGTATTATACATTTTGTTTTGATGAAAAATGATAAACAAAGCTAAGTGCCTTAATTACGCCATAAAAATGAAACATTCTGATTAAGATATCTGTTATGAAAGCATTCTAATCATTTAAAAGTCATACTACTATATTTCAGAATATAATAGTTGGGATAAAGTACTCTGACAAAGATTCTTGATAAGAAACACTCTTTAGGAATGTTTTGTTTTTAATAAACTATACTTTCTAACACTTTCTTTTCCATTTCTAAGCTGAATAACTGTTACTGGTTCACATTGCTCACTTTTTTAAAAAGCCAGTTTTGTTTGTAGTTCGTAACAACCAATCATAACTAATCTCAAATCTCAGAGAGAAAATAATTCCAAGCAGGAGTAGCTAGCATTTCACCTCAGTAATTAGCAGGGTATCCTAAAATATATTTACATATAAAGTTCTTATCAAACAGATGTCCTGGGTGGGGGGGGGCAGGGATAAATAAAGAGTTTTGATGAACATATATACACTACTATATATAAAACAGATAACCAACAGGGATCCCACTGTATAGCACAGGGAACTATATTCAGTATCTTGTAATAATCTATAACGGAAGACTGTAAAAAAAGAAGTATATTATATATATATATATATATATCTGAATCTCTCTGTTGTATACCTGAAACTNGCAGAGACGTTACTTTGCCAACAAAGGTCCAGCTAGTCAAGGCTATGGTTTTTCCAGTAGGCACATATGGATATGAGAGTTGGACTATAAAGAAAGCTGAGCGGCGAAGAATTGATGCTTTTGAACTGTGGTGTTGGAGAAGACTCTTGCGAGTCCCTTGGACTGGGAGGAGATCCAACCAGTCTATTCTAAAGGAAATCAGTCCTGAATATTCATTGGAAGGACTGATGCTGAAGCTGAAACTCCAATACTTTGGCCCCCTGATGCAAGGAGCTGACTCATTTGAAAAGACCCTGATGCTGGGAAAGACTGAAAGCAGGAGGAGAAGGAGACGACAGAGGATGAGATGGTTGGATGGCATCACCGACTCAATGGACATGAATTTGAGTAAACTCCGGGAGTTGGTGAGGGACAGGGAGGCCTGGCATGCTGCAGTCCAGGGGGTCGCAAAGAGTCAGACACAACTGAGCGACTGAACCGAAATGGAAAGTGAAAGTTCTGACCAATGAGATGTAGGTGAAAGTGTGCTTTGGAACCTTCAATAAGCCTTTGTAAGAGAGAGAGGGCCTTCTTTCTGCCCTTCTCTCCCTCTCCTTTCTGTTAGAGTCACCTCTCTCCATTTCAGAAATGCAGGTGTAACGGCTGGAGCTTTAGCAACTATCTTGAAATAAGAACAAAGATACAGATAGGTTTCTCTGCACAGTGTATTAGGAGGAGCCTGATTCTTCTATGGTTATATGTAACCTACATACCAGTCCTGGGCTGCCAATCTCTGAAATTCTTCTGTGTGACAGAGATAATAAATGTCTATCTTATTTATATCATTATTCCCTGGCATGATAGAATACCTGTTTATTAAAGGTCCATTAAAGGTCCAACGAATTCTAACTACTGTGGCTGGCTCAAAACCATTTTGAGGCCCCATTTCTGTGAACAAAGGCAAGGTTGAGGCAAAATTACAGAGAAGAGGATTCACGTCTTAGCAGCCTTTCCTCTCATTCCAGACAGCACTTGGATGCCACCATCTCCTCTCTCCTGCTCAGAGGTCCAGGTCTTCATGCCAGATGCATATAATCTGTTCTCAAAGGATCTGATAAAACCCATTTCAATTAAAATGTAAAATGATCATACGGTGTTTTTTTTCTATTTGTCTTGGGCATTCATATCTTATTTAAGACAAAGGTTTCTGATAGAATTATTGCCAGACCTATGTGAGAATTACTTTTGGGCAGGGAAGCCCACACATAAGGTTACTACCCATTGCTAAGGCTGACTGTGTTGTAATTTAAACAGCCCACTAGTTTAAGGCAGCTAATGCACCTCAAAAAAGGAGTTCACCTTCAACTCCTAAGGAGTATCAAGGGTTAAGAGAAAGGGAGGAGGGAATTTGTTTGAAAGGCAATTAATATCATTTTCAATTTCCTGAGGCTACATATTTTATACAAATTACTTAAACAATCATTATTACATCATCAGTTGTATAAGATTCTATATGTGCGGCTTTACTAGTGGCTCAGAGGTAAAAAATCTGCCTGCCAGAACAGGAGACACAGGTTCGATCCCTGGTCCAGGAAGATCCCATATATTGAGAAGCAACTAAGCCTGTGTGTCACAACTATTGAGCCTGTGCTTTAGAGCCCAAGAGCCACAACTACTGCAGCCTGAGGGCCCTGAAGTCCATGCTCTGCAACAAGGGAAGTCACTGCAATGGGAAGTCTTCACGCTGCAACTAGAAGAGTAGCCTCTACTCTTCAGTTCAGTTCAGTTGCTCAATTGTGTTCAACTCTTTGCAACCCCGTGAACTGCAGCATGCCAGGCCTCCCTGTCCATCATCAACTCCCGGAGTTTACTCAAACTCATGTCCATTGAGTTGGTGATGCCATCCAACCATCTTATCCTCTGTCGTCCCCTTCTCCTCCTGCCTTCAATCTTTCCCAACATCAGGGTCTTTTCAAATGAGTCAGCTCTTTGCATCAGGTGGCCAAAATACTGGAGTTTCAGCTTTAACATCAGTCTTAGGAACTAGAAAGAAGCCCACAGCAATGAAGGCCCAGCACAGCCAATTATAAAATCAATCTATCAACAAAATTATAAAAAAATTCTATGCATGATGCAACTCAGAGGGTAATTTATTTGTGACCAGTCAGTGGTTGAATAAAGAACCTAAACCACATTCCCTTAACCTCTGGTCCTCTGTTCAAACACTCACCTTTTCTTCTTTTCTGAATGTAAACTGAATATGAATAACGGATAATTTCATTTAAACAAGACAGAATTTATCTGTCTGAACTTAAACTACAAGAGAGACAAAACAATCATAAAAAGTGCGTGTGTGTGTGTGTAATAAGTTTTTCCCAAAGGAACATGACCTCTGACCGTGAATGTGCATGCTCTCTGGTTTGGTTAAAAGTAAAACCTTCTTCCAAGAGCTCAGTAATCTACAGACTAGCTAATGAAAACCTCACTGCCTGTCTCCTCTGTGCCTTGATTCCTCAACTGATTCAAAGATCAAATGACTGACAGGGTTATTTAAATGAAACTCTTGTAGCCTTTTCTAGAACCTGGCTCCTTTAGGCTTTCAGACTGATCCTGATCAGAGGTTTGAGGAAATATCAACTTACTTAACTCAACTACAGTCTCCTAAATGTTTAATTGCACTTGATAGGCTGAATCCAGGAGAAATTTCTCTAGACACATCCCCACTGAAGCAACATTTTCATGACATTCTACTGACGTTTCTCATATTCAAAAGCCAAGCTTATCTTTGCCACTGTTGCTTTGACTAGCACTGCTAGTTCCAGACCATAAACAATGCGCTCTTGTTTATGATGCCATGATAACCAGTAGATTTTTTAAAGTTTTAGAAACTGACTTATATTTCTAGGTAAAACAAGGAGCAAGCGAAGGAAACCACAAGAAAAGTGCCACAAAGCCCTCATCTGAAAACAGTTCAATGCAAGAAGACAGAGAATTTCTTCCTCGTAAGCCTCAGAAGTACAATGCTCATTTAACTTTTAAATTCTAGGATTTAAAAGTCCAGGATTTCTAGAAATGCTTGATACCTTTAGGTTATCCCAAATTAACAAATGGCTTCTATCATCAAAAACTCAAACTCATTAGGTATTTTTTATACGAGTACGACTTTATAACAGGAGGTTTTTGCATGTGAAGTTAAAAGTTTCTAAAGAAAGAAGCAGCAATTAGAAACTGTAAATTTAATTTAAAGCACAGGTGTAGCAAATATGCTGCATAAAAACAAATTTATCACACAGACAGAAAAACTGGAATGTGAATTTTATAAAAATATCAGTCCTTTTAAACTTTAAAACTACAGGTTCTTTTAATTAGCAAGTATCAATGGAGCATTAAATGCAATTTAAAAACATAAAACTGCACTTTACACACTTGCTTTTTAGGAACAAATAAAATAGTAAATCAAGAAACATATTTTAATAATAAGTCTCAGGTTTAATTTGCCTATAAAGGAAAATTCAAATTATCTTTTGTAATGAAAACACAAATATCTTTAGTCAAAACAAATTAATATTACTCAATTCTCAATATGCTGTTCTCTCACAAAATAAAAACTCATCAAGTTCCTTCAAAAGAAATTTGTATTTAATAATATGATCACTAAGTGTAAAACAAAATTTATGTAGGCATATGACTAATCATTGATTTTGGTTTTTTTAAAAATATTTAATCATTTAATTTCTTCTGCTTATATGCATTAAGTTTAGTAAAATTTACATTCAGAAAAGCAAATGACTGCCCAGAAGGAAAAAGAGATTTCCTGCCTCCATATATTCTGGAGTAGAATAAACAAACAGATCACATATAATCCAACCACTTAAAAACATTCCTTTGGGGACAACCATAGTCCCATTTCTTGAAGTGTTCTGACTGCATATATGTATTTACTTGAATACAGTCGCTTCAAATTGGCAGACAGCAGAGAAAGAATATCATAGCGGTAGGTTCCACATTTCCACCAGACAAGCATTCATCAATGCTCTACTTGGAATGAGTTCTAATAAGAGAAGTGTTTCCACAAACCAGAATTCTAAACCAAAGATTTTTCCTAAAGAAAGAATATGTGCTCACCGTATAGAGTTCATTGAGAACCTTCATCAAATCCTCATGAAGCTGGAATGCAATCTCTTTGCTCTGTAATAGGAAGAAATTTAGAATATTAAAAGATGTTACAGAAACTTGTTTCTTGATTTACATCTTAAGAAGCTCAGACTGAAAATAGGAGAATGTGTGTAACACAATGGAAGGCAAGCGTGGCCCTGATATAATAAATATCTCCGACTAAATGGCCCTTTCTAGATACTCAATGTGTGCACCCAAGATCACTGTAGGTTGGGCAGAAGCAAACATGTGGACAGGGTGAGTGGCTCTCCCACCATCCAAATCAGACTTTATCAAGAAAGGAAGGGAACAGTAAGTAAGGTGAGGCACCGGGCTTGCTGAGAAGTTGAGTGGCAGAACTTAAAAGTCAGAAGATGATTTCTAGCTCCTAGTTTCCCATCTCAGTATCATCACAGGCGAATTATGCAGTGTGAATCCTAAAAAGCTCAGTCAGAAACCAAAAAGGAAATTAACTCTCTCTTTCCAAAATAAATATTTGACTGACTACGAATATTTTTTTAACTGAAGCACAGTTGATTACAATGTTGTGTTAGTTTCTTGTATAGAGCAAAGTGATTCAGTTACACACATATATAATATACATTCTTTTTCAGATTCTTTTCCATCACAGTTTATTAGAAGATATTGACTATACTTCCCTGTGCTATACAGTAGGACCTTGTTTATTTTATATGTAGTAGAAGGCAATGGCACCCCACTCCAGTACTCTTGCCTGGAAAATCCCATGGATGGAGGAGCCTGGTAGGCTGCAGTCCATGGCGTCGCTAAGAGTCGGACACGACTGAGCGACTTCACTTTCACTTTTCACTTTCATGTGTTGGAGAAGGAAATGGCAACCCACTCCAGTGTTCTTGCCTGGAGAATCCCAGGGACAGGGGAGCCTGGTGGGCTGCCGTCTATGGGGTCGCACAGAGTCGGACACGACTGAAGTGACTTAGCAGCAGCAGCAGTTTGTGTCTGCTGGTCCCAAATTTCTAATTTATCCCTCCTGACCGCTTTCCCCTTTGGTAACCATATGTTTGTTTTCTATGTCTGTGAGACTGTTTGTTTCATAATTAAGTTCATTTATATCATTTTTAAAGGTTCTGCATATAAGTGATAGCATATGATACTTGCCTTTCCCTTTGACGACAATTTTAATTTTAAGAAAAAACTTTCGAAGTAGTGAATTGCTAAGGCCACTTATGATCCACATATGTTTTGCCTCTGCATTTATTATTGTTATCTTTTCACTGAGACAAAAAAGAGAGTTTTACTCTTTCACTCAGTTGGTCAATGGCAGCATTAAAGATATTTTTCCATAGGTTAATTCCGAGGGTTTCACAGAGAAGTATTTTGATTTTTTTTTTTTTTTAGGAAAACCTGTAAGCTACTTTAAAGGAAATCATATATCCAAATTACTTTTCTTGTTTTGAGCTCCTTTAGTCAGCTACAGAGAATGGAAAAAAAAATGTGTAGCATGGTTTAATTTACAGATTGACATAATAACAACAATATCCATGGTTGATTGATGTATCTCTAACAGACTGCCAGATATGATAAAAGGCCAGTTCTATGATCCTGGGGTCCTACAGGGCGTGGGCTCAAGGCCAGAGCTAGGTGAGGCAGGTGAGGTGATGAGGGTATGGAATTTCAGGAGACCCTAGGCCAGGTTCTGCTTCAGCACGTGAAAAGCTTCCCACTGACACTTGCTAAAAGAATCTGTACACTGAAATACCTTCTGTGTAACTGCAGAAGTAGTTACTACCTTTGCTGAAGGCTGGTCACCACTAAGAAGGCAGAAAACAAGGACCTGCAGACCACCCTTAATAAAATAACAGGACCTAGATGAAGCATAGTCCATCTGCAAGCACAAGGCCACTGGGTTAGGCCTCCCTTAAGAAAGGCCAAACGTGATGAAGCAAACATTCGTGAACATAAAATACTGTGGGAAGACGACATAAGAGCAGAGGTTGCACTTTGAGAAATTCCAATTCAGTAGCAGCATTTGTCTCGGGTTTTCTTGGAGTGATAAGGATGCTGCTGTTTATCAGACGCTGAGAGTTTAAAAATCTCTACACTGGAGTCAAGAGGTTTTGCACTTTGCTGTGCTCCTGCTGAATCACTGAAGAGTGAAAGGAAAGGCGCAAACTGAGCAAATGAAGCCAACTGAAACTCATTCTACTTGCCCTAAATCCTGGCTATTCTGACTGTACCCGTTCCACTGCAATCTCCTATGACCTCAGTTTGGTGTTATTTTAATATCATATTTCATTTAAGGATCTGAGCTATCAATTCAGAACTCTCTAATGGGATCAAAGGCCACCACATAACTCTGCTTGACTGCCTACATTTCAGGTAGCAAGTCTGAAAAGAAAATATTTCTTGGCTAAGGCTTTAGAACAATAACAGAAAAAATCCCTTAGGTCCAATTAACCCCAAGCCAAGAAAATTTAGGATCAGAAGTCAAGTATCCAAATCAAGTATATCTGGAATAGCAAAAAGATTCTTTGGATATCTCATATTTTACAAGATTTCAGGTAACAAGGTAGAAGAAATTTGGCATTACACACATACTGTATACTGTGTATTTTTCTTTGTTTACCTTTGCTCAGAGGCCCTGAAATTAAAAAAAAAAAAAAAAATTTATCTGGGAGGCAGTATAGAAAAATGCTTAAAAGCAAGGACTCTGGAGTCAATGCTGGGACCAAAATTTGAAAGGCTTTGAATTCCCTTGTGCCTCAGTTTCCAAACCTATTAAAGGAACACAGTCCTTGTACCGATGTCATCGGCTTGATCACAGCATCAGTCAGATGACACAGACAATGCACTCAGAATGGTACCTATCACACAGTAAACACTCCAGAAATGTTTAATTATTTAATTCTTTCCTAAACACTGTAACGCTAACTCTCTTGAGTGAAAAGGCCACGTTGTATTCTTCCTTCTTTTGGTCTCTGTGGATACTTATTCCATTGACTTCCACATAAAAAGTGCTTGGCAGATCCTGCCTGAAATGAATTTGATGTCCCCCTCCCCCACTCCACCCCCTGGCCTGGCCTTTAGATCCATCTGAGTGACCCAATCTGATTCTGAAGGTCCTCAAGCACTGTGCTCTAGCCCCTGAACCCTTCTTACCCTTGCCATACGTGTTCACTGAACTTACCTATGTTCCATTTTCATGGGGGTCCTATTACTACTGGTATCAGATGAATTAATCAAACATCCACTAAGAAATGGATAAGCCGATGCGATAAGATATATACGACTCATGAAAGAGGCCCTTTAAGGGCCAGGCTCCAGTGTGAACTTTAAGTTTTGTGAAAAGTTGGTGGGGAATTATTTTCAGGTAGGAAGACCCCCTGGCTACCCTCACAACACATCACCGAAGTTTCCACCTACTTGTTTGCTTTGAATGACCATTTACACCTCCCATGATATAATTAGTAACCTGGAAATTAACCATTTCCTCCCTATCACCACTTCTTTTGCTTGGAGAGATGGTTAAAGAATTGGGCTGTGTGCTGAAACACTAGACGATGTGACTAAAGAGTGAAACATGAACTTGCACATCCTTTTGTTCACAGACACTTGGCTAATATCAAGACTGAGTCTGAGTGCTGGGGGCTTGGTCCCTGTTCTTATGGCATATAAAAAAGCAAAAGTCAATCAGTTGTGTCCAACTCTGTGAGCTCATGGACTGTAGCCCGCCAGGCTCCTCTGTCCCTGGAATATTCCAAGCAAGAATACTGGAGTGGGTTGCCATTCTCTTCTCTCATGGCACAACAGCAATGAAAAGATCACTTCATGTTGTCCCCTCCCTCAACTTTAAATGTCTTCCATGTATTACAGTAACAGAGAAAAGGGAGTGTTTCTTCTAAATATGACTCTGGACTCCAAAAAATCTTAAACCAAAACACATCTGCTATGGCACACAGGATGCTGACCTACTCAACTAATGCACTGAAGTCCTTTAATTAGAAAGTATCGGGATTATCAAAGTCCATCACAATTCAATAGGTTAAGTATGCCTCTGGATTCTATTTCATCAAAAATTTGAAAACCAAGAGAACAGACTCTTGACCAAGAGCTGCTAGGTAAGAAAAATGATATGAGTATTCAGGAAAGCAATCAATGTCCCCTTTGTACAAGAGGAAAAAATAACTTTATGAAATGATGTATGTCTGAAACAAAGTTTTTTTCTGATGAGACTGAGTGATTACTTCTGCACAGGGAAGGTGAGTTCTCTCCAACTGCTTCAAGTATGAAGTTGGAAAAGCAGAGTTTTTCCCCCCATTCTGTGGGCCTATGTAAGTTCAGATGACGGTAAAACTGCTAATGCATTGCAATAGGATTCTAAGATTCTAACCAAAGGGGACGGAAAACTGATTAGAGCTTCCATTCAGTTGACATTTACTAAATGTCTACAATGTCTAAACCCTGACTTGGATACTAAGTCAATTTTTAATTGTTTCCTATTTATTGTCACTCAAACTTGTCCAAAAGGTACAGTCCCAAAGTGTCTACCTTTTTCCATTATAAAAACAAATTAAGTATATTGAAGAATATTGGAAAAATAGAGAACAAAGGATAAAATGGCTCAGATGGTAAAGAATCTGCCTGCAATGCAGGACACCTGGGTTTGATCTCTGAGCTGGGAAGATCCCCTGGAAAAGGGAATGGCAACCCACTCCAGTATGCTTGCCTGGAGAATCCCATGGATAGAAAAGCCTGGTGGGCTTCAGTCCACGGGGTCGCAAAGACATGACTGATTTTCACTTTTACCACCATTATAATTTGATTAGAGTATTTCCCTCAAGTTTGTTTATCTACACATAGGTCTCAGTTGTAATCATTCTATAGTAATAAAGTATCTATTTTACTCTGCTTTTTTCAGTTATCAAATATTTTTCTATGTGCTTATATAATTTTCTGAACATTATTTTTGATTTATAACTAGCCAGTGAAGGTATGTTAACCATTTTTCTATTATGGTTTCATTATTTCCACTATTTTCCACCATTCAATTACTTATTCATTTAACTTCACCAATATATTTTAAGCACTCTGAACTACTATCATGACAGCTGTTCTGAAGGCATTCTTGCATTTTATGTTGTTTCTTTAATATGAATTCCCAGACGTGAAATTAAGACCCTCGATTCATATCAGAAGAGTACTTTCTAAAAGGGTTATAATGAACTTACGATGCTTCAGGACAATAGGGTCACTCATGTCAGAATCTGGGGTTTATCCAAGACCTGTATCATCTCTTTTGAAAGTGAAGCCACAAATCCCATCTATCTGACTGATCTGTTTTTCTGTATGTCATTAGAATTTCTTTTTAAGATAAAGATCTAACTATGTCCTTCCTCTGATTAAAACCCATCAAATGCTTGTTATAATGTTTTCAGGATGGAGTTCCAATTTCTTAAATCACTCATAACTTCCTCTGTCAAATCAGTCTACCTTTCCTTCCACAAATCTCAAATCACATCCTTTAGCCTGTTCATGAACTGCTCATTCCCAGGTCCTGCTGTCACATCTCTGCTTTTCCCATGCTATCCCCCTGCCTGAACTCCCCTTCCTTCTCTGGCCTGCTACAGTCTTACATGTGACTACTCTGTGAAGACTTTACTGTAACTTTACCATGTCCTTCAAATAAAGAAACTAGACCTTCCCTTCTCTATGATTTTATAATGCATTCATTTGTCACCAATAGATGGGGAAACAGTGGAAACAGTGTCAGACTTTATTTTGGGGGGGCTCCAAAATCACTGCAGATGGTGACTGCCGCCATGAAATTAAAAGATGTTTGCTCCTTGGAAGAAAAGTTACGACGAACCTAGACAGCATATTGAAAGGCAGAGACATTACTTTGCCAANGCCTCTTGATGAAAGTTAAAGAGCAGAGTGAAAAAGCTGGCTTAAAACTCAACATTCAGAAAACTAAGATCATGGCATCCAGTCCCATCACTTCATGGCAAATAGATGGGGAACCAGTGTAAACAGTGGCAGACTTTATTATTTTGGGCTCCAAAATCACTGCAGATGGTGACTGCAGCCATGAAATTAAAAGACGTTTGTTCCTTGGAAGAAAAAATATGACTAAACTAGACAGCATATTAAGAAACAGAGGCACTACTTTGTCGACATAGGTCTGTCTAGTTAAAGCTACGATTTTTCCAGTAGTCATGTGTGGATGTCAGTATTGGACCATAAAAAAAGCTGAGTAAGAAGAATTGATGCTTTTGAATTGTGGTGCTGGAGAAGACTCTTGAGAGTCCCTTGGACAGCAAGGAGGTCACACAAGTCAGTCCTAAAGGAAGTCAACCCTGAATATTCATTGGAAGTACTAACGCTAAAGCTCCAAAATTTTGGGCACCTGATTGAGGAGCCAAAGCATTAGAAAAGACCCTGCTGCTGGGAAAGATTGCGGGCAGGAGAAGAAGGGGACAACAGAGGACAAGATGGTTGGATGGCATCACGGACCCAATGGACATGAGTCTGAACAAACTCTGGGAGATGGTGAAGGCCAGGTAGGCCTGTCATGCTGCAGTCCATGGGGTCGCAAAGAGTCAGACACGCCTGAGTGACTGAACCACAACCACAACCACAACCACAACCGCGATAGTTGTTCACTGTCTTGCAGCTAGTAGTATTAAGGACACTTTCTTTATAACGCTTCAAGGGCTAGAAGCTAAGATCTTGGGAGGATTAGGAGACAACGTACACCTCTCAGTGACCTGCGTTGCTTGCAATCACGCTGTTTGTAGAGATGGCCCAAACCCACATTTGCACAGTTAATGTAAGCCTAAGAATTTTGGATTCATGGTTAGATTTTTTTGCCCCCCTAACAGGCTAAAGAGCCATCAGATAAAGGAGTAGAAGCCTTAACATCTGATTACAATGGACTGAATAACAATGTCCTGGTTTTAAATTTCCATCAGACCTTTCATAAAATAACAACAAAAAGCCATTTGATTCATTCTGGATCTACATGAATGAGAACTTTTAGAAGACAATATGGAAATACTCTCTGGCCATAACTTATGACAGAGCAAAAACCATCAGCCACATTACTCATGCACCAGCTCGCTAACTCGTTTCCCCAAGACTGGTTTTTTTCCCCTCATTCCAATTTACTCCTTACGCTGCTCTCCAAAACCAAAACTGATGATGTCACACCCTGATGCAATATCTCTCTGTTTCCTTCGTTGCTTAGACGTGTGTGTGTGTGTGTGTGTGCTCAGTTGCTTCATTTGTGTCTGCCTCTTTGCGACCCTATGGACTGTAGCCTGCCAGGCTCTTTCATTATACAGGATTCTTCAGGCAAGAATACTGGAGTGGGTTGCCATGCCCTCCTCCAGGGGATCTTCCTGACTCAGGAATGGAACCTGCCTCTCCTGAGGCTCCTGCACTGCAGGCAGACTCTTCACTGCTGAGCAAGTGGGGAGAACTCCCTAGCTGCTTAGATGACAACAACATACTAACTCCTCACACTGAGAATCAAAATTCTTGCATGCCTGCAGCCCTCACCCCCACCAGTCGTTTTTAGAGCTCAGATAGCTGTACCCCACTATGTACGCTTTGCCATGTTACAGGCTACACTCCTAATCCCAGCCAGCTGTGTAATTGATCCAAGCTTTAGGTTCAAGCCAAAAAGAGGTGGCCTACAATGACAACTATAGTCAATGGGATTCTCTAGGCCAGGATACTGGAGTGGGCAGCCTATCCCTTCTCTAAGGAATCTTCCCAACCCAGGGATCGAACCCAGGTTTCCCGCATTGCAGGCGGATTCTTTACCAGCTGAGCCACAAGGGAGGCTCAAGAATACTGGAGTGGGTAACCTATCCCTTTTCCAGGGGATCTTCCTGACCTGGGAACTGAACTGGCAACTTCTGCATTACAGGTGTATCCTTTATCAACTGAGCTATCAGGGAAGCCCAAGAAATGAAATTTTAATGGGAATGTTTATTCAAGTCAATGCATTAGACAATTATGGTTCTGTGTTCCACTGGACACTACCAAAGTTTAAAAAGTGACAGTGATGCTTGTATTTATTCACTATCAATTACTGAATATTATGGGATTTTCTCAATTTACATAGCCCACATATCCAGGGTCAAATGTTGTTTTACTTTTTAAGTTTCTAGGTTGATCTGACAAAGTATTTTGTTGGTAAAATTTCTGCTTGTTTCTATGTAATTGCTTCTCTAATAATGAGAAAAGCTTTTTTCTTTTTTCCCTATGAGATTTAAAAGGTACTGAAATCAGTCTGTCAGCCACATTCAATATCTCTTTGTAACTGCATATTTTGGGTTGCTATCATTCAAGGTATCACAAGTATTCCTTAACTCAAATATTTGCTATATGTGCTATATTCCCAATATGGCATTTCTTGCAGCTGCTGGAAATCTTTTAGAATCCCACCGTGTGAAATTAAACTGTCTTCAAATGGTAAGAAACCTTAGCTAACAACCATAATACTGTTCTCAGGTTCTTCAGACTTTGTTGATCTCAACTGCAGACACCTTGAAATATTGTGGGAAAGTTCTCTCCTTATCAGTTCTTCCCCCCCGCCCCACCTCATCAGTTAAGAATGTAATCTCCTTCTTGGATGAGGAGAACAGGTTCAATATCGAAGGTTCTTTGAAAGTGAACTTTCTTAAGTGCTGATCTTTTATGAATAACTGAACCTGAATAAACTGGTGGACTTCCCTGGTGGCTTAGTGGTAATGAACTCACCTGCCAGTGGAGGAGATGGAGATTCGATCCCTGAGTTGGGAAGATCCCCTGGAGAAGGAAATGGCAACCCACTCCAGTGTTCTTGCCTGGGAAATCCCATGGACAGAGGAGCCTGGCAGACTACAGTCTATGGGCTCACAAAAGAACTGGACACAACTTAGTGACTAAACAACAGTAACAACAAATAAACTGGCACTGAATATGTAAATATATATATATATAAAATATACATTACTATTATACATATATTTATTCTTTTTTCAAAAGTCTCTTGATGGGAGATAAGAGATTGGGAGTCTTTACGCTATTCATATTTGCTAATTTAATCAAGAATTATAAATCAGGTAACTGAAAAGCAAACCGAACTAGAAAATTTCTTTTAAACAATGTTTGGAAAAATGGAAAACTCAAGTTGGAATAATGGTTCTTGATTTCTCCCCCAGGGGACATGTGGTAACCTCTGAAGGTATTTTTGGTTGTCAGAACCAATAAGGTGCTACTGGCATTTAGCAGGTAGAGAAACCCACAGTCATCCAACTGCTCTTCCATCAGTAATGTGTCATTTTTCTCTGGTTGCTTTCAATATATTTTTTGGTTAGCTTTTTCTTGATTATGATGTATGCAGGTACGGACTTCTTTGGATTCAGCTAGCTTGGGTTTTGCTGGCTTCTTGAATGGGTAGGTTTATCTCATTTGCCAAATTTGAGAAGCTTTCCTGCAATTATTTTTTGAAATATTTTTTCTACTTACTCTCTTTCTCTTCTCCTTTGGAGACTCTGCTGAAATGAATTATTAGACCTTCTTGTGCTGTTCCAAAGCTCCCGGAGGCACTGATTATTTTTCTCCCAATCTTTTTTTTCTCTCTGTTGTTCAAATTAGATAGTTTCTACTAACCTATCTTCAAGATTAACAGAAACTAATCTCTTTGTCTGTTATCCTTATTCTTCTATTGAAATCCATGTAGTGAGTTTTTAGTTTTGATTACAGCAAGGAGATCAAAATGAATCGATCAACCCTAAAGGAAATCAACCCTGAATATTCACTGGAAGGACTGACACTGAAGCTAAAGCTCCAATACTCAGGCCACTTGATGCAAAGAGCCGACTCATTGGAAAAGACCCTGATGCTGGGAAATACTAGAGAGCTGGACAAGAAGAGGTGACAGAGCATGAGATGGTTGGATGGCATCACCAAATCAATGGAGATGAGTTCGAGCAAACTCTGAGAGACAGTGAAGGATGGCATGCTGCAGTCCATGGGTTTGCAAAGAGTTGGAAATGACTTAGTGACTGAACAACTTTTCATTTCTACAATTTCAATTTGGTTATTTCTGTTAATATTTTTTTTTTCTGCTGAGACTTTATCTTTCCACTCATCTCAACAGTATTTGCTCTCACTTTTTGGAACATTTTTATCATGGTTGCTCTGAAAGTCTTTGTTAGATAATTCCACCATTTGTATCATTCAGAATTGGCCATTTATTTCTTTTCTCTTGCCAGTTGAGGTTTTTCTGATTCTCTGTACGCTGAGTAATTTGGATTGTACTCTGGATATTTTGAATATTATGTTATGAGACTCAGTCTTATTTAAACCACATGTAGAATGTTAGTATTTCTGTCTTATCAGGAAATCAACCTAGTTGAATTCAGGGTAGTGGTTTCAATATGTGTTCTAACACCTTTGTAGTGCTATTTGGATCTGACCTGCACATGCACTGTCCAGTGGCGAGTCTGGAGTCCAGGCAGTGGTCTCTCCCTTAGTTCAGTTCCCAAAGTCTTTGGTAGGTATACTGCTGAAGATCAGACCCGAGCATGTGCAAGTTAGAGCAAGCACAGGAGTTCATAAAGAACTTTATGAGATAGCTTTTTAAGTCTACACCCTCTCTGTAATCTCCCTAGGACTTTTTGGTTCTCTTGACATCCCCTTTCAGTCCTCAGCTCAGAAAGCTGGATGGAGGTTTAGCTATTCCATCATGTCACGAACTTGTCATGACTCATTTCTCCTCTAATTTCTCTGTCTTAGGAAGTAGACAGCATGTGATAGTGTTACGCAAATACAGTCCTGTCAATACGGGGTCTTGCTGAAATGCCTTGAAATTTCTGTTATGTGGATGACACTCATCTCTGGCTTCTAATACAGATGTTAAGTGTTGATTATTCATTCATTCAGTAAATATTTACAGAGTAACTACTATGTGCTAGTCACTGTTTCACTGAAAAATACAAGGTTCCTTCCTCTCAGAAACTTACATTTAAATTGAGGTGAGACAGAAAGTGAATAAACAATAAGCAAATACGTAACATGTCAAAAAGGGGTAAGTGCTAGAGAGAAAAATAAAGTTCAGGAAGGATGTGGGGGTACAGTCTTCTATTTAGAGTTAGGTGGGAGTCAATAGAGTGAGCAGAGTCATGGGATCTGCCTGAAGGTACAAGGACTGTGCCACTCTTTCCTATTTATATGTTTCATTAGTTATGCCAAAGAGATATTGCGAGGTAAGGAGGCTGCAGCTCTGGGGCATGCTGCCATCTTGCTCAGTTGGTCCCTGATTTCATGTCTTTTCATTTTAAGCATCCTAACGCTGTATAGTCATAGCACAGTTTTCATGTGTACCTAGAGAATAGGCTAATTCTCCATTAACAAATAGCATCAGGTCTGAATTAGTTACTGGATATTGCTCCCCATTCCTCTGTGGTAAACAATGGTGTACTTGGGGCCAAGTTTCTTTAAGGCTTTAGTTTACAATAAATGTTTGTTTTCTTTGGGTCTTACACAACATGTTCACTGTACAAAAATCAGAAATTATGGGCAAGCAAACAGAAGAAAATAAATGTAACTTAGAGATATCTATTTAAAATAATTTTGGTCTATACACTTCCAGATTTCTTTCTTTTTTTAACCATAAATAAGTTTCAAGTGCTTTTTGAAAACTATTCTCAATGTAATTATGGGTTCAACTACTGTATCACGCTGTGTGACAAAATGTACAATTTATCTGACCTCGGGTTTTTTAAGATTATGTCACTTTCCAAGGAGAGAGACACATAACATCTGCTTAATGTTCTATTTAAAAGTCTTTAACGGGGACTTCCCTGGCAATCTAGTGGTTAAGACTGCTTCCTCTGTAGGGGGCTGGTCAGGGAACTAAGTTCCCGCATGCCCTGTGGTGTGGACAAAAAAAAAAGTCTTTAATAAAGCTTGTAAACTGATGGTGAACGCTCTCATATAATAACTCACCTGCTAAACTTATGGCTAGGTCAATCACATATGTCTTAGGGGAGATACGTATGCATACAGCTGATTCATGCTGTTGTACAGCAGCAATTGACAACATTGTAAAGCAATTATACTCCAATTAAAAATATTAGAAAAATCATATATGTCCTGTTGTCACTAGGTAATAAAAGGCAACGACAGAAATGCAGGAACAGCAGCACTAACAACTGCCACTTATTAAGCACTTGATATAGTGCCAGCTATCCTGTGAAGCAATTTATAAATACAAATTTAAAAGTTTCTAAAACATTTCAGAAAAGTGCAGCACTATGCACTATGATAAGAAAGCATAGCTTGATTTTGATTTATTTCTAGAAAAATGAGCTAACTGTACAGCTGGTAAAACTCAAGAGAACTAGCTGATAGCGTTAGCCTGAACTATACTCACTTATTTATCCAGGCCTCATCAATAATTAAGCTGTCCCCTGAGGCCACCAGAACACCATTTAATTCTTCTGCTACACTGCACTGAAATGCTTTGAAAACGTTCCTCTTGTTATATTATTTACCACTGCTGCAACAGCATGCTAAATCACACTGGTAGTTCTCTGCTAATAACATAGTCAATTTATTTTGCAGAGGCTAGATTACTCCTCAGTAAATGACAGCCATGACCATCTTTACTCTAGAAAGGCAAAAAGTAAGAATTTGGTCCAAAGTATGAAATTCTAATGCCACTTTCTGACCTAACAATTCTGCTTCAGTAGTATAAGAAAAATATCAGATGTGTGAAAGATTTAAATGTCCAACAACAGGAAAAGAACACGGCCGTACTGACAGTGAAACATTATGTAGGCACCAAGTATCCTGTTTTAAAGGATTATGTTAGGGTTTCCCTGGTGGTTCAGTGGTTAAGAATCTGCTGTCAATGCAGAGGACACAGGTTTGAACCCTCGCTCAAGACGATCCAACATGCCGTGGGGCAACTAAGCCTGTGCCCACAACTGCTGGGTCTACCTCCTCTGCAACAAGAGAGTAACCCCACTGGCCTCAACTAGAGAAAGCCCGTGTGCAGCAATAAAGACCCAGCGCGGTAAATAAATACAATTACATTGAAAGAAAAGATTTCTTTCAGACATAGGAAATGCTAACAATATCCTCCATGAAAAGGGCAGGTTCCCAGGCTATTTGCAATGAAATTTCAATTCTGTAAAATACATATACGTTAATATGCATATGTTTGTGTAGTATACAAGTCTAGTATAGTACATACTATATTAATACATAGTATTAATATGGGTAGCTCTTATTTCCAGTTTTATATCTTTTGGTGTTTTCTAAATTTCTACAATGAGTATATATTTTTACATTCAAACAGAATTAAGACTCGTTTATATATAGATTTGCAGCTTTCAGATTTTTTTAAACTTATGAACTTTTTCTTCAAAACAAGATTAAAGCCTTAGAGATCTGTACCAGATTAGTAACATTTATTAACTTAAAGCTTCTGTCTGAATATTAACTTATTTTAAATAAGTCTAATTGAAAACAATGGTCCCACCTCCCCACATGAAATACTAAGGTATTTAAATAGAATAGGATTTTCTTTCTACTAAGAAAATTTAAATAGAACAGGATTGGCTTGATCATAATTTTAAAACGATTAGAAATTTCCAAATCTTACTAGTACTCTCCCTTTCCTTTCAGATTATGCCACAAAATCAATGATACAAAAAGCGGGTTAATTTCATTCCCGTCAGTCTCAATCTGATAAGCTAAGGCATTTAGGCCAAAGTGAGGTAATTCTCAGTGGCTTGCAGCCAGTCTCTGCTGCTTTGAATTTCTGTCTATAACTTGGAAGACTGACAGATTTTGCTGCCTCATCCAGAACTATCTTTCTTCAGGATTTTCATTAGAAATGAATAGGGCCAGCAACTACAGTGTCCCAATTCTCAGAAGTTTCTCTCCTGTGCATTCTATAACATCTCAAATGACCACTGAAAAACACCAACAAAGTTACAGTAACTATGAACTATCTAAGACCCACAAAGACAAGAAAACATATGAACGAGCCAGGCCCTGCAAGTTATAGCTGAGGGTTTTGCTTCCTCATCCCTGAAATGTGACTTATAATCCCTGTTCTCTGAGCAACTGTAAGGGTGCATGAGTTAATGTGTGGAAAATGCAGGGCACAGTTCTGGGCACAGAGTGAAAATTCAGTAAAGTGGTAGCTAGAGTACTTTATGTCATTATTATCAGTGAAGAAACAAAATAAATTACACCCGTACACATATCTATGCAAAATAAGGATAAAAACATTAATAACTTGAAAACAACCCATGGGGAAATGATAGGCTTCCTTGATGGCTCAGACGGTAAAGAATATGCCTGCAATGCAGAAGACCTGGGTTTGATCCCTGGGTTGGGAGGATCCCCTGGAGAAGGAAATTGCAACCCACTCCAGTGTTCTTGCTTGGGAAATCCCATAGATAGAGGCGTCTGATGGGCTACTGTCCGTGGGATCACAGAATCAGACATGACTGAGCGGCTAACAATTATAATTTAACATATTTGAATGCTACTTTTTAAAGCTTTTTGTGACATGGCATGTGAGATCTTGGTTCCCCACCAGGAACTGAACTCAGGCCGCCTGCATTGGAAGCACACAGTCTTAACCACTGGTTTAGTTGCTAAGTTGTGTCCAACTCTTGAGACCCCATTGACTGCAGCCCCCCAGGCTCCTCTGTCCATGGGATTCTCCAGGCAAGAATAGTGGAAAGGGTTGCCATTTCATTCTCCAGGGATCTTCCCCACCCAGGGATCAAACTCGGGTCTCCTGCACTGCAGGCAGATTCTTTACTGACTGAGCTATGAGGGAAGCCCACTGGGCCACTAGGGAAGTCCTCAAATGCTACCATTTTATGGTGGCTCCCTTCTAAACTACATACTTCTATTAAACATTCTTAGTGTTGATAAAGAAGATCATGTGATAAAGTGCATAAATAAAGTGATTACTGCATGTTAGCTGTGGTCTTTGCTATCACAGTGGTGAATTGCTGACATTAATTACATTTTTATGTGTAGCATACAAACTGCACATTTTCTGGCTGCAGCACCAACCCAGATGCTGACTACTCTTTAGTCATGAGTAAGGAAAAGAAGGCAGCAGAATCTCATCCCTCCAGGAGGCAGGGCTGGAGCACAGGGTGGGAAGCATCTCACCACTCCTTATCCTTCAGGGAAGAAGTGAGGACTGGTCAGGCTTCAGGGCAACTAATCCCCAGCACCACAACAACTAACCCCTCCCTGCCACCAACTGCTCTAGGGTCTGAATGCTGCAACAAAAGTTTCTGTTTGCCACAACTAAGATTCAAGACCTGACACAGCCAAATAAACAAATATGGGGAAAAAAAAAAAAAGACTGCCCAAGTGAAATAGCAGTCAGGGACCTGAGAGGCACAGAGGTGCTCTCCAACACAGCTATTCACTGGGTTATCCCTAACTTTCCATTAACTGTTGAAATGCATGGACCAAAATTTTAATTCGGCTACAAGAAAGGATATTGGAGCATTTCTCAGTCTGCTTAGAAATATGTTTTGGAACTTGATAAAAAGTGGTACACGAATAACATGTGATGATCTGGACATGGTCATCACAGCTGTGTTACAGAGTCTCTTTAAAATGAGGACATATTTAGGATAACGTCTGGCGTAAGCGTGTATTACATAATTATTATAGGTGTAGGGAATAAGTGTTTACAGTAAAGATAATACCAAAGATAACCACTAAAAATTAGTTAGACTGTATTAGTATTAAATTCAGACACTGGGGTAAGTAGCTTTCCATGCACAAGTCATGAATTTTCCATACAAGAATCTGAAATAAGTGACTATATGTACTTTACAGAAGTAGAAACTGAGATTTAAGAGGTTTACCAACACTTCCAGGTCCACATAGATTACAAGAGAGAGAAAATCAACATTCACACCCAAAATATCTGATGTTAGAGCCTTAGAAATGAATCAGTATGTTATTCTGATCAGTAATACAGCCGTGTAAGAGGTTGCATCTGTCAAGCACTTAGCATCTATCTCGATCTGAATCACGTAGATGTGGGGTTATTTTTGAAAAATGAGGAAGTCACAAAATCCCCTGAAAGAAGAACAAGCATTATGCTACGGACTTCACAGAAGTTCTAAAGGTTATTTCAGACTGGTTCTGATCACTTCCTTCTATTCTGACAAAAAAGTATGCTTCTGGAACCACAGTAATAGAAGAGCCGGAGAAGGAGATGGCTTGGCAATTTTAAAAAAGCAGAAAATACTAGTCTTGGTTTTTAACCTAAAGGGATACGAAGTTCTCTGGACTTGACAGACACGGGTCTTGGCTTCCTACCTTCCTATATTTGCAGACGACAAATGTGTCCTAGTGGGCTGATCTGGCTCCTCAAGACTTTCCAGTCTCTCCCTCTCTTGTTCTTAATTTTTTCAGCAGCAATATACATGGAACGGTGAGGTATGTCATCTGCTGGGTTTGCTTGAGGAGCTAGAATTTGATACCTGTCATTGTAATGACGGTTAACTTTCCAGCTGATCAGCAATACAGGTGAGAACATTGCTCACTCTACTAAATGCAGAAGCAGCCAGGAGTCTGCTATAAGTAGGCAGCTTCTAAGGAGATGAGTCCCAGAAAATCTGGATAAGAAGACGACTTCTAGGCAGCAAAGAAGCAGGCATTGTGTGTGTGTGTGTTTACCGTACATTCCTCAGGCCCTCTCTCAAGAGCTATATCTCCCCAGCTACTGGGAATATTGACTGCTGGCTGATGAAACTCACAGCTGATCTCGCTCTTGGAATCTCTGTTGGGAATTACCCTCCAGCAGTGGGAGCTGCCTTACCCCCAAGATTACTTAGCACCTCCCCAAGGGCAGCTCAGATGTAACGTCTGCAAAACAAACATAAGGCATCCTTGGTGACAAAGGGCCAAAGGGCCATCCCAACCTCTGAGCACCCATTGGCTCACCTTCCCCTTCTGCCAGTCCCCAGCCCTCCCCACTCCTGGAGATAGAGGAGTGCACTTTCTTGAATCATCTCCCAAGATCACAAAAGCCCAAAAGTTGAGATTCAAGCCCCAATCCATTTGACTCTCAGCTCTAAGTTTCCATTAACTTTAAGAAGCCCTTGACTTTGATTTACAAAACACAAATCCTTATAGCTTAGCAAGACATGCAAAATGGAGCTCGTGGTAAAGAACACGCTTGCCAACATGAGAGATGTAAGAGACCTGGATTCAATCCCTGGGTCGGGAAGATCCCCTGGGGGAGGGCAGGGCGACCCAGTTCAATATTCTTGCCTGGAGAATCCACGGACAGGAGCCTGGCAGGCTATGGTCCATAGAGTCACAGAGAGTCGGATGCAATAGCAGCAACCTAGCATGTGTGCACGTCCTTCCTAGCCTCACACTCCATCACTCACTCCCATACAATCTCTCATCAAACTCACACCAAACTCTTTCCTCTTCCTAAACATGTCATGCTTCTGCTTTCCCTGGAACAGTTCATTGTCCTCATCTGCTTGAGGACCATTTCTTTCTCCCACCGGTTTCTCTGTAGGGGTTTCCTCCACTGTGAAGAATTTCCTGGCCCCTCAGGAAGGTTAGGGATTCCCAGGTGGCTCAGTGGTAAAGAATCCTCCTGCAATCCTGGAGATGCAAGAGACGTGGGTTTGACTCCTGCGCTGGGAAGATCCCCTGGAGAAGGGATGGCAACCCACTTCAGTATTCTTGCCTGGAGAATTCCATGGACAGAGAAGCCTGGCTGGCTATATTCCATGGGGTCACAAATAGTAGGATACAATCGAGCATGCGTGCACGCATGCATGTGCGCGCACACACACACACACACACACACACACAGAGTAAGGTCAATTCCATGGGGTCACAAATAGTATACAATCAAGCGCACGCGCGCGCGCACATACACACACAGTAAGGTTAAGATCTCCATCCCTCAAGCTTCTAGAGCAGGTTGTATGTTCCCTAATTGTAGTAACTGTTAATTTTTTTAAGTGATTCTGTGCAGGCAGGAATGTCTTTTAACTCTGCTTCCCAGCCTGGCATTTAAAGATGCTTTGTTGAATGGCTGAATAAATGAACTCAGCTGAGTTGCTGGTCCCAGAGGCCTGGACTGAAAGGTTGCCAGCATCCCTGTGACTTGGAAGCAATATATAACATCATACAAATTTGGATAAACTACAACCTCCTTGAGCATGAGGACTAGTTTTTCTTTATTGAAGGAGCCTTTCCAAGACCTGACACCATCTCCCACTCATAGACGATAAGACCCAAAAAGCCCACTGAACCAAATGAAGACTTAGCAGAAAGGACTGACATCTGAGAAAATTACTTCACTATTCTAGGTCAGTCTAAATTATTAAGATACACAAGATATTTCTGTTTTCTTAATATGCTCTTATTTCCAAATTTTAAAAAATTTCTCCTTTGTTTGAAATATGCTTCCCTCTATTTAACAGAGCAAAAGACAACTTCAAGTTTGCTAAATTCCAGTTCTAGGTTGGGAATCAAATCTAATGTGGAGCTATCAGACATGACTAAGAAGCTTCCCAGCTCGCCTGCACAGCACCAGATCGTTATCCCTTTGAGACATAAATATGCTTTGAATCTACAAGGTGCTTTTCCCCCCACTTTCTGAAACTAAGACTTACCGAATAGAGGTACAGATATTAGTACAGACACCAAACGTCCCAAGTATGACGCTTAGGATGTGGGGGAGAACCGCTGTCCTATAAACATAAAAACTGAAAGCCAGTTTCATTGGGCAAGTAGCTGCTTTCTCTACAAAACTGGACAGGAAATGGTTCAGTTTTGTTATTGCTCTCAACAAAGATGTCCAAACAACAACAACAACAAACTGCTGAGAGTTGGCTGAGATGGGTAACAATGATCAGACGTCTTAAAAACCCAGCTCCTTTTTGTTGTTTAAGTGGATTTGGGAAGGAGGAACCTCTCTGGCATGTAAGGGGCTGAATTTCTGTGCCCCATGGGATTTTTTTTTCTTGTCAGGCTCTCACAGCCTACATTGCTAGTCTGGTGGGAATGAGAAAAGCCGTGATAACATTTTCCCAAGAGAGCGCCACATCTGGTTATCTTCTTCACAAGTCTCTGATCATGTGTGGGCCTAAAACACAGTTCTTAAGGCTTTTCCTCTCTGGTCTGTTTTTTAATATCCTCAGGAAGTCTATTCCTAAGGACAGAGGTGCAATTTGCAAGTACACCTCATTTCAAAATCCTGCTCACATCATTCAGGTCACAGATTCGGTGCTTTACAACTCTACGAGTGTGCCTGCTCAACTTTTTATTCTGTGTCTTTAAGATATCTGTTGTATGTGTGTGTGTTAGTTGCTCAGTCATGTCTGACCCTTTGCAACCCCATGGACTGTAGCCCTCCAGGCTCCTCTGTCCATGGACTTCTCCAGGCAAGAATACTGGAGTGGGTTGCCATGCCCTCCTCCAGGGGATCTTCCTAATCCAGGGATCAAAGCTAGGTCTTCTGTACTGCAGGCAGATTTTTTACCATCTGAGCCACCAGGGAAGCCCAAAATATGTTTGCTTATTTATTTTTTGAACCTAATCTCTATTAAATACCACTAAGTAGGTAAGGCACCAGACCCTTCCCAGTCTTGGTTACGGGCTCAGTGGGTATAGGGAAGCACCCTCTGGTGGGACAGATGGAAGATACCTTTTTAAACATCCTGGTGGAATCCTCACTTATCTGCATGAACCGCATAATCACGTTGTTCAGATAGATGTCACTCAAGGTGGCGTGGTCTTTGCTTTCTCGCCTCACTTGGTTCAGGAGCAAATACCAGCAGTTCACTGGAGACAATAAGTTCTGGTCTTTCCTAAGAAGTGAAGAAAAGAGAATTAGCATCAAGTTCAAAGCTGATCCAAACAGCTGAGGGACGTCACTGAGGCAAAACCAGGAGCTGCAACACATGGGTGGCTCTTCTTCTCCTCTGGGCATAGCTCTTAGTGAGACATTCGACAGTACTGGGCTTGGAAAAAAATACTTGGACCAAGAACACCAGTCAAAAGCTACATTCCTGACAAGGGCACAGAACCCAAACACACACAGTACTCGGGCAGGCCTTCAGCTTTAATCACCTCATTGAAGAAAGCAGTTTATATTTATATAAAAATCTATTGACCACTGTCTCACAGACAGACTGTGGTTTGCCACTGAACACAAAGCCTGCTTTGAATGTCCAGTATGCTGCTGGAAGAGATCTGGCTAGGTATATTTTCCATGGGACATAAACGTGAGTATGATTTACTAATCCCCTGATACTTAACCTCCAGCCTCCCAAAAAGTGTTCCTGGGAAGCAGAACTTTATAGCATTGTCTCAAGACTCATGAATAGAACCAAGAGGTTTACTCACTGGCTTATTACCTGTCACATGTCCTTTTTAAGCTCATTGAGCTATTTCCTTATTTTATTCTAGATAATAAAGTGAAAAGTGAATATAAACCACAAAAGGCAACTTGCAAAAACTCTTACCAAAAAACTCCAAAGAAAAGCAATGACTAATAGAGACATTACTGTTTAAAAAATACATATATTTATTTTTTGCTTTTTACTTAAAAAAATCTAACTATTGGAATTTCCCTGACTGTCCAGTGGTTAAGACTCTGCATTTCCAAAGCAGGGATTGTGGATTTGATCCCAGGTCAGGGAACTAAGATCCTACATGACGTGTGGCATGGCCAAAATCGTTTTTAAAATTATATTAAAAAAAAAACCTAACTCTAAAATGGCAAAATGGCACAGAATGTTTTTATCCTAACTTAGAGACACTAATGCAATTTTCCAAGACATGTTATCCTCCTACTAGTAGTCATGATGATTTATCATTCTGAATATTAACTAAATTAGAAAAGAAACAATTAAATCAGGTCTTTCAGTCCTTAAGTCCCTCAGAGTCAGGATTAAGAGTGCATCAAGTCAAAACTCTCTTTAGAAGAAAGAGGAAGCAGGAATGGGTATAAGGGTAGAAACCCCTGATCTACGGTCCTAGCACTTATAACCATGAGAGACGACTTCCATTCTCCTAGCTGGCGTAATAAGAATTACGCCCCAACCCAGAGATTCTTCTTTTCCTTTCAAAGCCATTGGGCATGGGGCAGTGGTTCCACGGCAGAATACTGAATTCTTTGTACTGACATTCTCTACCACCCAACCCAAAATGTAAATGCTACCTTACAGTAACTTGCCTATATACTTTTTATGCTGAAGTAAACCATACATTCTTGGAGAATGTGGCATACTTTTTTTGTATCCTTACGGCCCTGCCTGTGTTCAGCATTAAATACATTTTTCATTCACTGAATAAACATTTTTTACTGTCCCAATAGTAAGTAATAACAGTATTGACAACAACAATAATAACAGGGACAGCTAAGTTATCATTTACTGAGCACCTACTGAGTACACAGGTCAAGTTCATGGAATATGGATCCATACTGTCTCCACTCAAATTCCAAAATCATTATGTACTAGCTAGGAGATCTTGGCCAAGTTATTTAAACTTCTCTGTGCCTCTGTTGCTTCATTTATAAGATGGGTAAAGTAGCAGTACTGATTTTATAAGATTATGAGGATTTTTGAGTTAATATATATATTTTAATGTTTACTAGAATGCCTTAGATTCACAGCAAGTGTTATATAAAGCTGGGATCTTCCTGATGGCTCAGATGGTAAAGAATCTGCCTGCAGTGCAGGAGACCTGAGTTTGATCTCTGCATAGGGAAGATACCCTAGAGAAGGGAATGGTTACCCACTCCAGTATTCTTGCCTGGAGAATTCCATGGACAGAAGAGCCTCATGGGCTATAGTCCACGGGGTCACAGAGTCAAACACAACTGAGCAACCAACACTACACTATATAAAGTTAGCGATTTTTATCTAGCAGTTGGTCTAAAACCTACACACATCAACTACTTAATTCTACAATTTAAGGCAGAGATATTTAGATAGATCCCCTCTATCAATGAGGGAACTTAAGCTTTAGCAAGGTACAATGATTTGTTCAAGAGCAAAACTAGTATTGGAGAAAGTCTTTGAGTCCAGGGAGGCTGATCCAAGCCTTGGTATTTCCACCATGCAGCAGTCAATTCAGGCCAAGGATTATCCTACAGGACAAGCATCCCAAAACTGAGTAAGACCTAGGCTCCTCGGCCTGGCTTAAATGATTGGTAAAGTTAACAGTGCCAAAGATGCAACATTTGTGTCATGAGGAGAAGGAATGCTGAACATGTACCCGATGTCAGCTCTCAGCTGCACCCGGGATTTGTCATGTTTCTCATCTGATGGCCACAAAATCTCGCTTTACAAGTTAGGAAACCAAGGCTCAGAAATACTGACTCTACTGACCAAGGTCACACAGCAGAGCTAGTATTCAAGCCAGGTTGGTTTGACTCTTTCTTAAAGCTTGTCTTTGGTTTTTGTCCCCCAAACCTGGTTTTCGTCCTTTCTGTAGACCGATTATTTTAACTGGAGTCCCACAGTCAATAATAAACTTAAGGAAAATTCCAAGCTACGTACCCATTAAAGACAACTAGTGAACCAGCCAGGAGAAACAGTGGCAGCTGATGCACTCAGGGATCAGACCAGAGTGCACGCGCCCATGCAAGCTTTCAGTTCAGAAGAGATTCCCAAGTAGAGAACACACAAGGAGACACTCAAAAATATTTACTGTATAAACCAATGGGCTGTCCTCTTATTTGCAATTACTTTTAAAACCGGACAGTTTCTATAAATGCAGATCTAGCACTGGCTCCAGTCTCTGTCAAGCACATTTGACATCTGCTCACCCTGGGAACCATCACCAAAATTTATTTCTATGCTGGACCAACACTACAGGTTAAAGTGAGCCAAAAATAAAAACTAAAAAAGGTATTCTGCAAAAGAACCCCTACTCTCTTTTTTTCTGCAAAAGTTCCTACTTTTTTTTTCTTATGATGAGAAAGTTAAAAAAGTTTTTATGAATTTAGAATTGTGCAATATTATGTAAGTTACAAGTATACACTTACAATATTATGTAAGTTACAGGTATACAGGTGTACATTAGTGATTCACAATTTTTAAAGGTTATACTCCATTTATAGTTACTATAAAATATTGGCTATATTCTGTGTTATACTATGTATCTTTACAACTTTTAAAATACATAATAGTTCATACCTCTTCATCTCCTATCCTCATGGTGTCCCTCTCCCCACTGGTAATCACTAATTTGTTCTCTATATATGTGAGTCTGCTTCTTCCTTATTATATTCACTAGTTTGTTGTGTTTTTTAGATTCCACATATAAGTGGTATCATACAGTATTTGTCGGTATTTATCATACAGTATCTGTCTGACTTATTTCACTTAGCATAATACCCTCTACGTCCATCCATGTTGCTGCAAATGGAAATATTGCATTCTTTTTTAATGACTGATTAGTGTCCCATTGTATGTCTATAACACAGCTTCTGTATCCATTCATGGACACTTAAGTTGTTTCCATTCCTTGGCAGTTGTCAATAATTGGGATGCATGTATCTTTTCAAATCAGTGTTTTGTTTTTTTGGATATATACCCAAGAGTAGAACTGCCAAAGAAGACACACATGGATGGCCAACAGGCACATGAAAAGATGCTCAACAGCATTCAGTTCAGTTGCTCAGTCGTGTCCAACTCTGTGACCCCATGAACTGCAGCATGCCAGGCCTCCCTGTCCATCACCAACTCCCAGAGTTCACTCAGACTCACGTCCATCGAGTCAGTAATGCCATCCAGCCATCTCATCCTCTGTTGTCCCCTTCTCCTCCTGCCCCCAACTCCCCCCAGCATCCGGGTCTTTTCCAATGAGTCAACTCTTCACATGAGGCGGCCAAAGTACTGGAGTTTCAGCTTTAGCATCATTCCTTCCAAAGAACACCCAGGACTGATCTCCTTTAGAATGGACTGGTTGGGTCTCCTTGGGGAAATGCAAATCAAAACCACAATGAGATATATCACCTCACACTCACCATGATGGCCATCATCAAAAAAAAACACAAATAGCAAATATTAGAACGGATGTGGAGAAGAAGGAACCCTCCGACACTGTTAGTGGGAATATAAATTGGTGTAGACACTGTGAAAAACAGTATGGAGGATTTTTAACAAAACAAAATAAAACAAAACAAAACTATCCTACTTTTTATGTAGGAGCCAAGGCCACAGAAGGGTAGAAAATAAAATTGCAAAGCCAGTGGTGAAGACTGATATGTGCTTTTCTGCAACCTCCTACCATTTGGAGCCCAGGAGCATTTGGGCTTCCTTATTGTCCCGTGTGTGTGTCAGGGTGGTGGGGGTGGTGGGGTGTGTGGAGGCGTGTGTGAGTGATTTTCTTTTTTTAAAAAAATTTTTGTCTTGAGGTATTGCCAATTAACAATGTTGTGACAGTTTCAGGTGAACAGCAAAGGGACTCAGCCACAGAAATACATGTATCCATTCCCCCTCAAACTGCCCTCTCATCCAGACTGCCACATAAAATTGAGCAGAGTTCCCTCTGCTCTACAACAGGTCCTTACTGGTTATCCATTTTAAGTATAGCAGTGTGTACATGTCCATCCCAGACTCCCCAACTATCCGTTCGCCTCATCCGTGGGAGGTTCTGCTCCACCGTTTCAGAGACAGCAGTTCTGCTGCCCCTGACTTTGGATGGGATGCTGTGCTATAGGATGGTGGTGAGCAAGTCCTCACATCCAGTTCCCTACCTTGCACAGGCTTCCTCTTCTGTCCCCACATAGNATCTGCCTGCAGTGCAGGAGACCTGAGTTTGATCTCTGCATAGGGAAGATACCCTAGAGAAGGGAATGGTTACCCACTCCAGTATTCTTGCCTGGAGAATTCCATGGACAGAGGAGCCTCATGGGCTATAGTCCACGGGGTCACAGAGTCAAACACAACTGAGCAACCAACACTACACTATATAAAGTTAGCGATTTTTATCTAGCAGTTGGTCTAAAACCTACACACATCAACTACTTAATTCTACAATTTAAGGCAGAGATATTTAGATAGATCCCCTCTATCAATGAGGGAACTTAAGCTTTAGCAAGGTACAATGATTTGTTCAAGAGCAAAACTAGTATTGGAGAAAGTCTTTGAGTCCAGGGAGGCTGATCCAAGCCTTGGTATTTCCACCATGCAGCAGTCAATTCAGGCCAAGGATTATCCTACAGGACAAGCATCCCAAAACTGAGTAAGACCTAGGCTCCTCGGCCTGGCTTAAATGATTGGTAAAGTTAACAGTGCCAAAGATGCAACATTTGTGTCATGAGGAGAAGGAATGCTGAACATGTACCCGATGTCAGCTCTCAGCTGCACCCGGGATTTGTCATGTTTCTCATCTGATGGCCACAAAATCTCACTTTACAAGTTAGGAAACCAAGGCTCAGAAATACTGACTCTACTGACCAAGGTCACACAGCAGAGCTAGTATTCAAGCCAGGTTGGTTTGACTCTTTCTTAAAGCTTGTCTTTGGTTTTTGTCCCCCAAACCTGGTTTTCGTCCTTTCTGTAGACCGATTATTTTAACTGGAGTCCCACAGTCAATAATAAACTTAAGGAAAATTCCAAGCTACGTACCCATTAAAGACAACTAGTGAACCAGCCAGGAGAAACAGTGGCAGCTGATGCACTCAGGGATCAGACCAGAGTGCACGCGCCCATGCAAGCTTTCAGTTCAGAAGAGATTCCCAAGTAGAGAACACACAAGGAGACACTCAAAAATATTTACTGTATAAACCAATGGGCTGTCCTCTTATTTGCAATTACTTTTAAAACCGGACAGTTTCTATAAATGCAGAACTAGCACTGGCTCCAGTCTCTGTCAAGCACATTTGACATCTGCTCACCCTGGGAACCATCACCAAAATTTATTTCTATGCTGGACCAACACTACAGGTTAAAGTGAGCCAAAAATAAAAACTAAAAAAGGTATTCTGCAAAAGAACCCCTACTCTCTTTTTTTCTGCAAAAGTTCCTACTTTTTTTTTCTTATGATGAGAAAGTTAAAAAAGTTTTTATGAATTTAGAATTGTGCAATATTATGTAAGTTACAAGTATACACTTACAATATTATGTAAGTTACAGGTATACAGGTGTACATTAGTGATTCACAATTTTTAAAGGTTATACTCCATTTATAGTTACTATAAAATATTGGCTATATTCTGTGTTATACTATGTATCTTTACAACTTTTAAAATACATAATAGTTCATACCTCTTCATCTCCTATCCTCATGGTGTCCCTCTCCCCACTGGTAATCACTAATTTGTTCTCTATATATGTGAGTCTGCTTCTTCCTTATTATATTCACTAGTTTGTTGTGGTTTTTAGATTCCACATATAAGTGGTATCATACAGTATTTGTCGGTATTTATCATACAGTATCTGTCTGACTTATTTCACTTAGCATAATACCCTCTACGTCCATCCATGTTGCTGCAAATGGAAATATTGCATTCTTTTTTAATGACTGATTAGTGTCCCATTGTATGTCTATAACACAGCTTCTGTATCCATTCATGGACACTTAAGTTGTTTCCATTCCTTGGCAGTTGTCAATAATTGGGATGCATGTATCTTTTCAAATCAGTGTTTTGTTTTTTTGGATATATACCCAAGAGTAGAACTGCCAAAGAAGACACACATGGATGGCCAACAGGCACATGAAAAGATGCTCAACAGCATTCAGTTCAGTTGCTCAGTCGTGTCCAACTCTGTGACCCCATGAACTGCAGCATGCCAGGCCTCCCTGTCCATCACCAACTCCCAGAGTTCACTCAGACTCACGTCCATCGAGTCAGTAATGCCATCCAGCCATCTCATCCTCTGTTGTCCCCTTCTCCTCCTGCCCCCAACTCCCCCCAGCATCCGGGTCTTTTCCAATGAGTCAACTCTTCACATGAGGCGGCCAAAGTACTGGAGTTTCAGCTTTAGCATCATTCCTTCCAAAGAACACCCAGGACTGATCTCCTTTAGAATGGACTGGTTGGATCTCCTTGGGGAAATGCAAATCAAAACCACAATGAGATATATCACCTCACACTCATCACGATGGCCATCATCAAAAAAAAAACACAAATAGCAAATATTAGAATGGATGTGGAGAAGAAGGAACCCTCCGACACTGTTAGTGGGAATATAAATGGGTGTAGACACTGTGAAAAACAGTATGGAGGATTTTTAAAAAACAAAACAAAACTATCCTACTTTTTATGTAGGAGCCAAGGCCACAGAAGGGTAGAAAATAAAATTGCAAAGCCAGTAGTGAAGACTGATATGTGCTTTTCTGCAACCTCCTACCATTTGGAGCCCAGGAGCATTTGGGCTTCCTTATTGTCCCGTGTGTGTGTCAGGGTGGTAGGGGTGGTGGGGTGTGTGGAGGCGTGTGTGAGTGATTTTCTTTTTTTAAAAAAATTTTTGTCTTGAGGTATTGCCAATTAACAATGTTGTGACAGTTTCAGGTGAACAGCAAAGGGACTCAGCCACAGAAATACATGTATCCATTCCCCCTCAAACTGCCCTCTCATCCAGACTGCCACATAAAATTGAGCAGAGTTCCCTCTGCTCTACAACAGGTCCTTACTGGTTATCCATTTTAAGTATAGCAGTGTGTACATGTCCATCCCAGACTCCCCAACTATCCGTTCGCCTCATCCGTGGGAGGTTCTGCTCCACCGTTTCAGAGACAGCAGTTCTGCTGCCCCTGACTTTGGATGGGATGCTGTGCTATAGGATGGTGGTAAGCAAGTCCTCACATCCAGCTCCCTACCTTGCACAGGCTTCCTCTTCTGTCCCCACATAGGATACAACCACCACTCAAGTTTTCAGTTCCCTTTTCCTTTCTGGGCCACTGGAAATTTCCCCTAATTTCCTGTGAGTTCAGTTATAGATTTACAATGATGTCTATTATATTTTTGTCAGCATTTCCAGGAGTTTTGTAACAGAAATATTTCTCATCTCTTGATGAAAGTGAAAGAGGAGAGTGAAAAAGTTGGCTTAAAGCTCAACATTCAGAAAACGAAGATCATGGCATCTGGTCCCATCACTTCATGGGAAATAGACAGGGAAACAATGGAAACAGTGTCAGACTTTATTTTTTTGGGCTCCAAAATCACTGCAGATGGTGACTGCAGCCATGAGATTAAAAGATGCTTACTTCTTGGAAGAAAAGTTATGACCAACCTAGACAGCATATTCAAAAGCAGAGATATTACTTTGCCGATTAAGGTCCATCTAGTCAAGGCTATGGTTTTTCCAGTGGTCATGTATGGATGTGAGAGTTGGACTGTGAAGAAGGCTGAGCGCCGAAGAATTGATGCTTTTGAACTGTGGTGTTGGAGAAGACTCTTGAGAGTCCCTTGGACTGCAAGGAGATCCAACCAGTCCATTCTGAAGGAGATCAGCCCTGGGATTTCTTTGGAAGGAATGATGCTAAAGCTGAAACTCCAGTACTTTGGCCACCTCATGCGATGAGTTGACTTGTTGGAAAAGACTCTGATGCTGGGAGGGATTGGGGGCAGGACGAGAAGGGGATGACAGAGGATGAGATGGCTGGATGGCATCACTGACTCGATAGGCGTGAGTCTGAGTGAACTCCGGGAGTTGGTGATGGACAGGGAGGCCTGGCGTGCTGCGATTCATGGGGTCGCAAAGAGTCGGACACGACTGAGTGACTGAATTGAGCTGACTGAAGTGATCTCGTTGTTGAAAGACTGGGCTGCCTTTTTAACATCTCCTAAACAATTATACTTCTACCTGCAGTGTGGTTATTTCATGACATCATGGTGAAGGCCTTCTGCCTGGTGTCCCTCCAGACTCTGTCCATGTCCTCCTCCAGCCCACAATCCTATCTACAATTTTCATTTCAAGACGCAGGTCTGAGTTGGTCATCCTTCAACTTACGAGCCTCTCCAAAGGCTTCTCAAGCCCCAAGAATAAAGTCCAGCCTTCCTGGTATGGTCTACAGGCCTCTGATCAGGCACAGTGTACATGGGGAGCCACATAGCTCACTACCTCATTACTCACTCCCATTGGATTACTTCTTGCTCTGCAAAGCCGCCCTGCTCCCCTTCCCTCTGGCCCCTTATGCACGATGTTCCCTTTGCTTGAATGTCCTGCTCTGGGCCCTTACCTGGCTAACAAGTCCTTCAGGTCTTCACTTATGTATCGTTTCTTCCAGGACCTTACCTGGACCTTCCCGACCCCACCTCCACTATAGAATGGATTTCCATCAGGTCTCCCTGGTAGCTTGCACTGACATCTTTCAGACCACCTATATACTCTATTGGAGTTGCCTACTTGTCTCCCAGATTTAAATTCTAAAGTAAATCTCATTACTGAAAAACTTGCATGTATTTTGTTTACACAAATGAAGTACAGCTGATCCCTAAACAACTAGGGTTCAAACTGTGCAGGTCTATTTACATGCATTTTTTAAAATAAATGTAACAGCTGTATTTTCATTTTATATATCTTTAAATTAACTAAGTACAGGGAATAGTTTTGTTCAATTAGAGATCACAATAGGTAGAACTTGGGTCTGAGCCCTGATTCTATCCACAACTGTTCAGCTTCCAGCCTTTGGGTGAGTCATTTACCAATTTCTTTGTTTTTGAGGCAGAGATAACAGTAAACCGACTTTCAACTGCGCAGGGGGTTGGTGACCTAACCCTTGTGGTTGTTCGAAGGTCAACTGTCAATTAATTAAGTTAGATCATAAGCATTTTACCAAAGGCCCTTGTTTTAAGTCAGTCTCTACTGCAACAACCACAAATACTACTGGGGCGGGGTATGGGAATGTAAATTTAAGCAACCCTCATTGATTATTTTCATGTAAAATCACTACAAAAATCCTGAGCTCTCTGCATGAAGAATCAGCTATTTAAAATTTGCCTATCCAAATATCTATCTGCAAGTGTTAAGAGTGAAGTCAGGAAAAGAAAAACAAATGTCATACATTAGCACATACATGTGGAATCTAGAAAAATGCTGTAGATGAACTTATTCTCAAAACAAAGTTAGAGTCACAGACGTAGAGAACAAACATATGGATACCAAGGGGGAAGAGGGTGTGGGATGGATTGGGAGATTGGGATTGGCACATATACACTATTGATACTATGTATAAAATAGATACCAACAAGAAGCTACTGTATAGCACAGGGAACTCTACTCAGTGCTCTCTGGTGACCTAAAGGGGAAGGAAATCCAAAGAAGAGGGGATATATGTATATGAGTACTGATTCATTTCGCTGTGTAGAAGAAACTACCACAACATCATAAAGCACCTATACTCCAATTAGAAAAAAACTGGCTTGAATCACAAAAACAAACAAAACCAAATATCTACTTGTGTTAGACATCAACTCCTAGTGTATTTATTGGAAACAGAAACACGTCAAGAGAATATTATTAGTTTAATATGTAATACATTTATGCTCAAATTATAAATGCATCAGATTGCCTTTATGGGGATATATCAATAAACAATGTTTCAGACAAAAAATGGAAAATTCTAAAACCAATAAAGAGCTTCCCTTATGGTTCAGCTGGTAAAGAATCTACCTGCAGTGTGGGAGACCTGGGTTCAATCCCTGGGTTGGGAAGATCCCCTGGAGAAGGGAAAGGTTACCCATTCCAGTATTCTGGCCTAGAGAATTCCATGGACTATAGAGAAGACAGGATATTCTCTTGGAAAGATGAATTTGAGCCAAGCCTCTCTTACTTGTACTGTTGATGATCCTTAGTGCTTCTTGTTTTGGCCATGAATCTTTCTGCTAACTTTTCTAGGTTCCGAGAATAATCCGTCTCAATTTCGGCTTTTTTCCGGAAGAAGTCTTGCAGGTCCTGCAGAAGCTGAACTCTCATCTCTGTCTGCTGCTCCAGGCATTTCTGTTGTTCTACCAGTTGAGCTCGAATTTCTAAGGAGAGAAGAAGAGAACCCATTTGATGATTTCATGAAAATAACTGAAATGTTCTGGTATGTGCAAGATAAAAATACTGAATCCTATCATGCATTTAGCTCTGCACTGGACCTTTACGAGGCTGCTGGGTTCAGGCTGGGTCTTTAAATAAAGATATCTGCTTACAAACTTTTGGTTGCCGGGGGAAAGATCAGGGGGAGGGATAGGGAGTTTGTGACGGTCATGTACACACAGCTATATTTAAAAGGGATCACTAACAAGGACCTACTGTGGAGTGCATGGAACTCTGCGCAATATTATGTGGCAGCCTGGATGGCAGGGGAGTTGGAGGACAGATATACGTATATGATGGGTTAAGTCCCTTTGCTGTTCGCCTTAAAATATTACAACACTGTTGATGGGCTAAGTACTTAGTCGCTCAGCCATGTCTGACTCTTTGCAGCCCCAGGGACTGTAGCCTGCTAGGTTCCTCTGTCCATGGGATTTCCCAGGCAAGAATACTGGAGTGGGTTGTCATGCCCTCCTCCAGGGGATCTTCCCAATACTGGAATTGAACCCAGGTCTCCTGCATTGCAGGCGGATTCTTTACAGTCTGAGTCACTGGGGAAGCCCATTAATCGTCTATATCCCAATACAAAATAAAAAATTAAAAAAAAAAAAGAGAGAGAGATCTGCTGACCCTTTAAAAGAATGAGCTAAGCCTCAGGAAAGAATGTAATAAATTAGATTAGAAACATGGATTACATTCGCAACACCACAAACATGCATGGAGTCATGAGGGGGAGAAATTAAAGGCTTTCAGATAACAATTTGTAACATATGACATCTTTGAGGACACTGTAGTTTTTTAAACAGCGTTTCACCTCAACTATCTTTTCTGAGTTTGAATGGCAGAGAAGTGAGCACCATTTCTCCCAGAATTCTGAACCTTCTCAACTTCTTCGCCAGCTGGCACATACAAACACTGACATCTGGTAATTTTTATATAGTGCATAAATTTCTAGTTTGTAAAACACATAGCTGTAGGGTTTATAGGAATGCCACGCCTAAAAATAATTTCTTTCTATATCCAAATAATCCATTCATTATGGGGTAATCCCTGGATTCTGCTTTATTATTTTGATCACAAGATCAAGAGCTCTTCACTTGGCTTTTCACATTTTCCACATTGTCCCAACTAACTAAGCTTTATCATATATATAATCCTGAAAAGAATCCTTTGACAATTTTAACAAGTTAGGAACATGAACGTTAGTCATTTAGTGATTTAGTAGAAACACAAAAAGCAAAAGTGTGTCATGCAAAACTATCTGCAAACGACTGTAATAATGAACCATGTGTGTTTTGGAAAAGGAGATATAGTAACTAATAACTACTGACTTGTTTTTGTTCTGAGACTCAGGGCTAACCTCCAAAGACAAGAATATTCATACTGGAAAATTTCTTTATTTCATCTTTCCCAGTATCAGTGCATATTCCCTAAAAGTGAGGGCTGAATCTAATTTAGTGGATTTAGTAGAAATCGATGTCCAAATAACNCTACTGACTTGTTTTTGTTCTGAGACTCAGGGCTAACCTCCAAAGACAAGAATATTCATACTGGAAAATTTCTTTATTTCATCTTTCCCAGTATCAGTGCATATTCCCTAAAAGTGAGGGCTGAATCTAATTTAGTGGATTTAGTAGAAATCGATGTCCAAATAACACCGCCTCAATTGCATCCTATTCTTCAGTAACTGAGCTGACAGTACATACCCACATACTTGACCATGTGTAATCAGGGTCACTAACAGCAGGGCAATCCAGTTCTGAATGAGGAGTCAGGAAATTTACTCAACTTAATAATAGCTAATAATAACTGAATACTTACTGTTGAAGTAGGTACTAATCTTATCCTTATTTTGCAAAGAAGAAACTGAGGTTTAATGAGATAACATCCTTCATCTAGGGACTTCAGCTAGTAAGTAGCACCCTCAGGAGCTCTAACCCAGGTCCGTCCATCAAATTAATCTTAATAGAATGCTTCTGCCTGACTTTCATCCATGCAACATGTTTTTTTTTTTTTTTTCATGCAACATGTTTTAAGAGCATATACTGTGCCAGGCCAATATCCTGGCAAAGAAGATACAGCAACTATGATCCTATATTCTGGCAAAAAAGATACAGTAACTACGAAACAAGGTCTCAGCTCTCAATTAGGTCATGTCCCAGTAGCCCGGTCTTGGAGGAGTCCCGGGAGAAGATAGGAAAGCATTTCTCAAGTGTCCTCTCTTGGTTTTTCTACTTGGAGATTGGGGGACCCTGTTATTCATCTCACAGAAGTGTGGTGAACACCAAAATGAAGACAGATTACAGATTTTTAACTACCACAAATAGCAGTTGAAATTTAGTCAATCAAAGAAAAGTTTTTTTCAATACAGTATTATAATCAGCATGTCTGCTAAATTCTTTCCTCCTAAATACAGACCTTAGTTTTATTTCATAAAGAAAAAAAATCAAGGGAGGGGGTATTTCTCATTCAAGAATCCTAGCAAGTCTTTTATGATGAAGTAATTTTAGCTCATCTTGCTGTGCTAGCTGAAAAAAAAAATTAATCATCTTAAGCTGTCAACTAGTTCTGTTTTGTTTTTTAAAGCTGTCTTGGTGCCAAAAAAGAAAGAAAAGTAGGTGAGAGTATGAATCTCACCAGAAGCACACAAAAATTACATGGGGTTCCTTCTTGGATCTCATTCTTAGATTTTTCTCTTGTTTGTTTCCTTCAAGGTTTAAAATCAAGGGTCAGGGAATTTTGAGAAGGACGATCCTCTTTTAAACAGTTAAAATCTCAACCTCATTTCGCAGGGAGTTACTTCACGTTATCTGTCATTTTCTGGTCAATATAGTACACTGGCAACATTTTCAATAGCAAAAAACTGGAAGGACAGAAACTAGAGAAAAAGTTTGTGCCAAAAATTAGAGAAGAAGAACATGACTGATTACTTTTAATTTAGAAAAGTTTGACAAATGAAGAAAAGGTCATAGGGAAAAAAAATCATGATGTAAGTACTAACATAAGAACTGTCCAGTTAGGAAGGGAAAACCTCTGGATACCTCATATCACATCAGAGTTGTTAAGCAGCACAATTTGGCAGGTCACCTTCCTGCATATATGCTGTGCCTCTATTAACATGACTTTATCAGATTTGAGCTCACTGAGTATAGCACCATATTTTAAAGATTTTTAAACAAATGAATAAAACAAATGCTGGTCATATTAATCTTCGTTCACTGCTTAGAACAGATCAAAGAAGCCTGTGGAGCACTGGGCCCTGAAGTGAAGTATCAGTCGCTCAGTTGAGTCTGACTCTCTGCAACCCCCTGGATAGTAGCCCGCCAGGCTCCTCTGTTCGTGGAATTCTCCAGGCAAGAATACTGGAATGGGTAGCCATTCCCTTCTCCAGGCATCTTTCTGACCCAGGGATCAAATCCCAGGTCTCCTGCGTTGCAGGCAGATTCTTTGCAGTCCAGGCTACCAGGGAAGCCCTACACTGTACTGATCCTGTGATAAAACCACAGTGGCTATTAGCTTTCTTGAATTAGTACTGACTGGATTTTTTCCCCCTCAGGTCTAAGCTTCATGTTAAGTTATAGTTGACCAAGCTGTTACTGAGCTCCTATTTTGTGTAAGGCAGGGTCCTAGGCAACAGACGTGTTTGACACAGCTTCTTTGGGTAGAGAAGGAAATCCTAAAATGAGAGTATCAGTATACCGTGCTCAGTGCTCATAATAAAGGAATGGAAAGAGGAGCTGACTCAGATCGTGAAAGAGCCTAGAAGATATCACACCCTGAAGAATAAGGAGGTTTTAAGACAGATTACACAGAATAGGAGAAAATGTTTGCAAATCATATAGTTAATAAGAAAGGGCTTTCCTGGTGGCTCAGTTGGTAAAGAATCCACCTGCAATGCAGGAGACCATTTGTAATGCAGGGGACCCAAATTTGATCTTTAGGTCAGGAAGACCTCATGGAGAAGCAAATGGCAACGCCGCTACAAAATTCTTGCCTGGGAAATCCCATGGACAGAAGAGTCTGACGGGCTACAATCCAATGGGTCACAAAGTCACACACTAGTGACTACACCACCACCACCACCACCAAATAACTAGAATATCTAGTAACTCTAAGAACTCAATAATAAAACCAGAAATAATCCAATTTAAAAATGGGCAACAGATCTCAATAGACATTTCCCAAAAGNAGAGAGAAAGGAGCAAGGTAGGTGAGGGAGGCAAGGGAACAGGTGAAGAAAATGAAACAAGTGCCAAAGGCCATCGGATTCACAAATCAGACTTGGGCACCAGAGGAACTTGGAGAGGGCTTTGGTCTCCTCAAGCCTGTCTTCAGGCTCTCAGATGTTTGAAGAGTACATTTGCTTTCAATAATTCCAAGTATCAGAATTCTGTCGTGGGCCAGCATAAGAACAAAATTTCAAGGTCAAACAAAGCAAAATTCTCTCCTTATGAGAACCAAAGTATATGTTACCTCAGATTTGTAAGATCTCCTCCCACCCCAAAACACACCCCTTTAAGCCTTTTGGAAACCCAAGTGAAATTGCAGTTGGTTATGAATGTGTGTGCTTAGTCGTTCAGTCGTGTCCGACTCTCTGTGACCCCATGAACTGTAGCTCTCACCAGGCTCCTCTCCATGGAATTTTCCAGGCAGGAATACTGGAGTGGGTTGCCATTTCCTTCTCCAGAGGGATTTCCTGACCCAGGGATCGAATCTGCATCTCTTGAGTCTCTTGCTTTGGCAGGTGGTTCTTTGCCACCGCGCCACCTGGGAAGCCCCTTGTTACCACTGTCACCATCCTGATTTTGGCCTCAAAGCTACAGAGAGCTGATATCAGAGACAAGGAAATGGCAACCCCCTCCAGTATTCTTGCCTGAAAAATCCCATGGATGGAGGAGCCTGGTGGGCTCCATGGGGTCAAAAAGAGCCACGACTGAGCGACTTCACTTTCTTTCACCGCAGAGAGCTGAAGATGATACAAGCTATGTTGCATTTTATTCTGTAGTCCCATCGTGACTCCCTGATACAGCGTCTGTGATAAGCATTTTACATGTGTTTACTGAATGATCAGATGAACGTAACATTTAATGGAAAACCTTGAAAAGCTGGTAGAGTCCCTCAGAATTCTTTGCACCATCTTCCTTCTCTGTAAACATGAGGCCGATTCAGTAAGACCATAAGCTTTCTGCATCGACCCACAGTACAATTTTATTTTCCTTTGAAGTTTAGATGTTTCTGGCGAGAACCCACACTACTCACAGGCACAGCTGATGTTCTCTTGGCTGCCGGCATTCAGAAAGCTGTCTGAATGCATGGCACAGAGCCGTCTGCCACTCCACTGAATCCATCTCTGGCACAGGTGCCAAGTCGCCCTGAGCTTAGACAAGCCCCAGTCTGCAGGGCACTTCAGGCCCCGTCGCCTAGCCTGTGGCTCTCCTGAACACCAGCAGTTCAGTACGGGATGAATACATTATTTCCTCTTCCCTCTGGTTACAGGTTTGGCTGGCCGGGATACTCCCAGAGGCAGAGCACTCTGCCCAAACTCAATGAAACACTTCAGATTACTCTGCAGCCCCTCCCTGAGGTTGAAATAATAGCTACTTACAGTCTTCAGATGTGTGCATGAGCGTTACTTACAGAGGAAGGGTCACAAACTTATCACCTTCAGAGGCCAGACGAGTCCCATAAATGAGTGAATCAAGCTGGGTATGTAATACCAAGGAAAGGTAAGGATTGCTTAAGCAGGAACACATACCTCATCCAGCCACCAAACTCCAGGTAATCACTGTTGGATAGCATGCCTGATGCAGTTACATGCCAAATCTGACCTTTTTAGAGAGAAGCCAGAAATCTGATTTGGGGGTAGAATCACCAAATTTTAAAACATCAGCAACTAATTAAAAAAAAACTGTCCAAACCACTGAAAATCCATCCTTGTCCCAGATTTTGCCTCTGGAATACCATTTTGTATCACTGACAGAAATACTAAGNTTAGAGAGAAGCCAGAAATCTGATTTGGGGGTAGAATCACCAAATTTTAAAACATCAGCAACTAATTAAAAAAAAACTGTCCAAACCACTGAAAATCCATCCTTGTCCCAGATTTTGCCTCTGGAATACCATTTTGTATCACTGACAGAAATACTAAGCTTTGTAGATAAAATTAATACCTTCTCCAGTTGTCAGAAATTGAAGAGAAACAAGATTCAGATTAATGATAACTTTTGGGCCCTCATGAGTAAGGCAACAATGTAAATGATATGTGGAAAACCAATCAAAATCATTTAAGGTGTCATATTTAGTGATTATTTTTTCCTGGCTTTTTGTAACCTGGATGTGAAGTGGGATTTCTTCTAAAACTCTCATACTCATTTTCTCGGAATGGAGAAAATTCTCTCCTGGGGCTCAGCCTAAATCTGGAAGATGGTCTGAAGTCTAATCTTATTGGAACAGTTTCTCAATATAAGAACTGTCCATGCTGACTCTGGGAATCAAGAGAAAAGCACAATTGCTCCCAGTGTTGGTACAAATCCCATTAACCATCCCTGCTATCAACGGCTCTGTTGGACAATATGTGACTCCCATTTATATTTTGTTTCTCTCCTCTTTGGACATGTGTTAGACAAAAAGAAGAATCACAGAATCTCAAATGTACAATAAGCTTAGAAATCACTGAGTCTAGTGATCAAACTCCCCCCGAATCCAAGCCTGTCCAGAATTTACTATCTCTTTCCCAAGAACAGTCTGTGCTACTGTCGGGCAACTCTAACCCTTAGAGAAGTCTCCTTGAACTGAGAGAAGAACCCCCTCCACTGGTTCAACAAAAAACATATCAAATGCCAACAACATGACTCATGCTAGTTGCTTTTATATAAAGATGAATAAACTGGGGCACCCTACCCCCTCTGCAAAGAACTCACAGAAATACTTTTCAAATTAAATATCAAACTTCCACAGATACTGTGTACGAGGAAGCTCACTTAAGAGACAAGGCAAAGTCAACCAATTAAAAAGTTCAGTGTGTAAGACAACTCATGAGAAATCAATACTTAAAGGAAAAGAAAGGTTTAATAGTTATGGGGAAATGGTTATGAATACTCACATGAAACTTCTTTCAAAAACCATCTTTTTCTAATCACTCTGGAAACCAAAGGCTAAAAGGAAGACTACTGCCAAGTTCATTACCTACTACAACAGGAGCAGATTTACTCACCCATAACCTCTGTACTGGAATGTCTGTACAAATCCAGACTTCAGTATCACCACCTTTTTTCACTTAACAAACCTTTCCTTTCATTAATATCTGTAACCTTGTTCTGCAATGCTCTCCCTTAAGCTTAAATCAAGTAAAAGATATTCAGTCAACATCCTACCCACTTCTCTAAAATCTCAAATTGCCTAATTAAGAGAAAATCAAGAAAACAAATTTAGTATATGATAAAGTTCACATGACAGTTAGCTGCTGAGAAGAGTTGGTCCAATATAAACTTGGTCATAAATCTGGCAGAAAGCTTTATTTCTCCCACTGAGCATAAGTGAAAATTTCCTCTATTACTATGATCATGCTACTGATTTGTTTTTTCTTTGAAAGGCAAGTTCAATTCTGAGTCCTGACCTTAGGTAATTTACATAATCTTATTTCTCAATTAAATCCAGTTTCACAGGGTTGTGATGAAGATAAAGTAGCTAATGCATGGAAAAAAAGAGCTTCCCATAGAAAACTCTCCACAAATGGTACCTATGATTATTGATATTATTATTACAACTGTTGGTCACAAAACATCTTTACACGTTTCTCAAGAAAACATATTTTTGTGAGTTCTAACACACTGTATACTCCATTTAGGGGGTGGTGATCATGCCTATCAAAAATCCACTTTTATGTTCTCCATGACTCATGTAAAACATACTCGTTTTACAAGATTATAAAAGTAGAAAGGAGGAGGGGAATTACCCATCTTGTGAATACACCTGTTAATATGGCAAAATTACTTTCGTGCTTTTTAAAAATAGACATGCTATGTTCTAAGTTGCTTCAGTCATGTCTGACTCTCTGCGACCCTATAGACTAAAGCCCTCTAGGCTCCTCTGTCCGTGGGATTCTCCAGGCAAGACTCCTGGAGTGACTGCCATGCCTCTCTCCATTAAATTATACAGATGATTCTTTTAACTTAAAAACAATTGTTTATTGCAACAAAAGCAGACACATAAATTGCAGTATGTTAGAAAATGTAATTTTAAAAACCTAATTTTCTATCCCCAAGAGATAAATGTTTATAGCACTTTGTTGCATACTCTTCCAAATATTTTCTCATATGTAAAGCTCTAGGTTATGTTCATTTTGATTTTCCAACCCCTAGTGATTTCTTCACACATTTTTTGGTGTAGAAGACAATACAATTCCACCTGTACACAGGTAAAAATTTGACAGCATCTCTAACAACCATCACTGGTCCCCTCCAAAGGGCTGGCTTCTTTATTATATTACTTCTATTCCTTACAATAGTCCTGCAAAATATATTCCAATATCCTTATTCTGCAGGGCTAGGCTTCAATCCATCTCTGACTCCTATATTTTCTCCCCTTGTAATAGTATAAAGTTAAAGGAGATTATATATTCTATATCTGAAAACAACTAAATAAACTCAGTTGATCCAAATTCTTATTAGGGGAGCAGACAAAATAATAATGGTTCTCATTTTACAAAATTTTACAAAGTTACATAGTAAAGATGTTTAGGGTTGAGTCTTAAAAAGTTAAGTGTGTTGAGGACATCACCATTTTAATGCAGAGATAACCCTCTGCTGAGAAATATTTAGAGTTGGGATTTTACATTAAATAAAAACACCCCCAAGCCCTCTGCAAGCAATCACTGGTGAGTTGTTCCTNTTCAGTATCACCACCTTTTTTCACTTAACAAACCTTTCCTTTCATTAATATCTGTAACCTTGTTCTGCAATGCTCTCCCTTAAGCTTAAATCAAGTAAAAGATATTCAGTCAACATCCTACCCACTTCTCTAAAATCTCAAATTGCCTAATTAAGAGAAAATCAAGAAAACAAATTTAGTATATGATAAAGTTCACAGGACAGTTAGCTGCTGAGAAGAGTTGGTCCAATACAAACTTGGTCATAAATCTGGCAGAAAGCTTTATTTCTCCCACTGAGCATAAGTGAAAATTTCCTCTATTACTACGATCATGCTACTGATTTGTTTTTTCTTTGAAAGGCAAGTTCAATTCTGAGTCCTGACCTTAGGTAATTTACATAATCTTATTTCTCAATTAAATCCAGTTTCACAGGGTTGTGATGAAGATAAAGTAGCTAATGCATGGAAAAAAAGAGCTTCCCATAGAAAACTCTCCACAAATGGTACCTATGATTATTGATATTATTATTACAACTGTTGGTCACAAAACATCTTTACACGTTTCTCAAGAAAACATATTTTTGTGAGTTCTAACACACTGTATACTCCATTTAGGGGGTGGTGATCATGCCTATCAAAAATCCACTTTTATGTTCTCCATCACTCATGTAAAACATACTCATTTTACAAGATTATAAAAGTAGAAAGGAGGAGGGGAATTACCCATCTTGTGAATACACCTGTTAATATGGCAAAATTACTTTCGTGCTTTTTAAAAATAGACATGCTATGTTCTAAGTTGCTTCAGTCATGTCTGACTCTCTGCGACCCTATAGACTAAAGCCCTCTAGGCTCCTCTGTCCGTGGGATTCTCCAGGCAAGACTCCTGGAGTGACTGCCATGCCTCTCTCCATTAAATTATACAGATGATTCTTTTAACTTAAAAACAATTGTTTATTGCAACAAAAGCAGACACATAAATTGCAGTATGTTAGAAAATGTAATTTTAAAAACCTAATTTTCTATCCCCAAGAGATAAATGTTTATAGCACTTTGTTGCATACTCTTCCAAATATTTTCTCATATGTAAAGCTCTAGGTTATGTTCATTTTGATTTTCCAACCCCTAGTGATTTCTTCACACATTTTTTGGTGTAGAAGACAATACAATTCCACCTGTACACAGGTAAAAATTTGACAGCATCTCTAACAACCATCACTGGTCCCCTCCAAAGGGCTGGCTTCTTTATTATATTACTTCTATTCCTTACAATAGTCCTGCAAAATATATTCCAATATCCTTATTCTGCAGGGCTAGGCTTCAATCCATCTCTGACTCCTATATTTTCTCCCCTTGTAATAGTATAAAGTTAAAGGAGATTATATATTCTATATCTGAAAACAACTAAATAAACTCAGTTGATCCAAATTCTTATTAGGGGAGCAGACAAAATAATAATGGTTCTCATTTTACAAAATTTTACAAAGTTACATAGTAAAGATGTTTAGGGTTGAGTCTTAAAAAGTTAAGTGTGTTGAGGACATCACCATTTTAATGCAGAGATAACCCTCTGCTGAGAAATATTTAGAGTTGGGATTTTACATAAAATAAAAACACCCCCAAGCCCTCTGCAAGCAATCACTGGTGAGTTGTTCCTGGAGTTTGTTTCAAAGAGAAAACTCATAGTGTAACTAGGGAGTTTCAGAGCCTCAGTGTATAATCACAGTGTAACTTCCCTTGGGGTTTAAAAGCCCTGCTTACCAGGCTATTGGGAAAGATAAACTGGTAATGAATCCATTGACCTGGATGAGAATCCCAGTTTTGTCACTAAATTCCTCCATGACCTTGGGCAAGTGCCTCACCCTCTTCTGGGTCAAGTGACTTTATCATGAAAACAGGGTATAAAAAAATACCCATCTTCATTTCAGTTCAGTTGCTCAGTTGTGTCCAACTCCCGCCTTCAATCTTTCCCAGCATCAGGGTCTTTTCAGACAAGTCAGCTCTTTGCATCAAGCGGCCAAAGTATTGGAGTTTCAGCTTTAACATCAGTCCTTGCAATGAACACCCAGGACTGATCTCCTTTAGGATGGACTGGTTGGATCTCCTTGCAGTCCAAGGGACTCTCAAGCGTCTTCTCCAACACCACAGTTCAAAAGCATCAATTCTTTGGCACTCAGCTTTCCTAATGGCCCAACTCTCATATCCACACATGACTACTGGAAAAACCACAGGTTTGACTAGACGGACCTTTATTGGTAATGTCTCTGCTTTTTAATATGCTGTCTAGGTTTGTCATAGCTTTCCTACCAAGGAGCAAGCGTCTTCTAATTTCATGGCTGCAGGTACCACCTGCTGTGATGTTGGAGGCCAAGAGAATACTCACACTACTGTCAGAAGGATGAAGGTATGAGTGACAAACAACTTAGAAAATTTAATTTTCTATTCCTATGTAAGATATCTAATAAAAGTAATGACAACTATAATAATGTATTACTATAGTGAAATATTTGGAGAAGGCAATGGTAACCCACTCTAGTACTCTGGCCTGAGAAATCCCACGGACAGAGGCGCCTGTTTGGGGCTATAGTCCATGGGGTTGCAAAGAGTCAGACATGACTGAGCAGTTACCCATAGCCATAGAGTGAAATATGGTTGAGTGAATATTATGTCAAGCATTAATCTATTTTACATGAATTAATTCATTTAATTCTCATACCAATTTTAGTAAGTATTATTATTACCACAATTTTTAAATGTACTTATTTATTTAATTTTGGCTGCACTGGGCCTCCCTGGCTCCTTGCATTGTGCAGGCTTTCTCCGGTTGTGACAAGCAGGGTCTATCCTTCATTCTGGTGCACGGGCTTCTCCTTGTGGTGGCTTCTCCTGTCACAGAGCACAGACTCCAGGTGCTTGGGCTTCAGTGGTTGTGGTGCACAGGTATAGTTGCTCCAAGGCATATAGAATCTTCCTGGACCAGGAATCAAACCTGTGTCCCTGCATTGGCAGATGGATTCTAATCCACTCTGCCAGCAGGTAAGTCCTATTACTCAGTCTTACAGAGGAGTAAACTGAGGCAAAAAGAGGTTCAGAACTTGCCCATGGTCACTTGGCCAACAGGCAAAGCTGAATTCTGAATCTAGGCTACCTGACTCTAGTCCATGCTTTTAATTATATGAAAAGGAGATTCCTAGCATTCTCTTTTTATTTATTTTGTCAAAGTATAGTTGATTTACAAAGTTGTGTTAATTTCTGCTGTAGCAGAATTTTTTACTTCCTCTTTTCCCACTTCAAACAGCCCCTGTACCAGTCCCCCAGGGGAAAAAATAATACCGAAATATATCCTATTGCTTTGGCAACTTTTGGTGTTTCTAATTATATGATTTTCTTTATAAAACAAATAAAACAAGAAAATAATCTTGAAGCTATCTTGACAAATCTCTTGATTAAAACAAAACTGGTATGTCTTTTCCAGCGCTATTATATTTAGGCACACTAGGTAATATTATTAAAAAAATTTTTTTTAAGGTTTATAACTCTTTCAAATACTAAATACTACTATTTTAAAGATGGTTTTCATTTCAAAATCTCTCCCCAGTGATCCTGAAAAATTACCCCCTGCTCTAAAAGGGATGGCACTATCTTAAATGTTCAGTTCTGGGAAAATTCTGGAAAGAGGAAAAGTATGCAGTAAAGTTCTAAAACAGATAACAGTCACATTTCAAAGAACTCATTAATCTACAGTCTTCCCTTTTAACTAGTGGTTCCTGTGTAGTTAAATATTATATGAGCTAGACACCAGTCTGTGGTTATCAGTGAATATATTCCTCCCCCACATTCTTAGTCTCTCCCCAAGGCATCAGAGCCAAATGATATGCTCAACTGCAGACAAGCACCCTCAGAAAGTAAACAAGTAAAAACAGAAAATGAACTACAAATGTAGGCCACATATGTGATTTTAAATTTTCTGGTGGCTACACTGAAGAAAATAAAAATAACAGATGAAGTTAATTTTAAAATACATTGTATTNCCCAAGGCATCAGAGCCAAATGATATGCTCAACTGCAGACAAGCACCCTCAGAAAGTAAACAAGTAAAAACAGAAAATGAACTACAAATGTAGGCCACATATGTGATTTTAAATTTTCTGGTGGCTACACTGAAGAAAATAAAAATAACAGATGAAGTTAATTTTAAAATACATTGTATTTAACCCAACATATCAATATATTGCAATTTCAACATGTAATCAATATAAAAGTTAATAATGAGATATTTGGAAATTTCTTGTATTAAACCTCAAAATCATGTGTGTATTTTAACCTTATAGCACACTGCAGTAAGAACTAGCCACCTTCTGAGGGTTGATTAGCCACACATGGCTAATGCCTGCCATGTGGGACAGTAAAGTTCTACAGAGTACTTTTAAGAGTATATAACAAGGATTAGAGATTCAGCCAGTTTCTTACTCCCAGTCAGCAAAGCATAGGTCAAGGAGAAAAGTTATAACAGGTTGATAACTGTTTAAGACATACACGGTGTTTTAGTGTAAAGGTCCTTTTCATCTAGAACTTAAAAAGCTCAGATTGTAAGTATGTGTGTGTTCATATACACACACACACAGTATTAGTATCTAAGTAATAATCAGATAATAAAATCATGGCCAGTATGGACACCCAGTGTGACTATACAAAGGGAAGTAATGGGAAAGAATGGGAGAGTGCAGGAACTGTACTTTTAGGGGACATTCTTAGCGACAGTGATTAAAACTGTACCCCATATTAAAAAACAAAAAGATACATGCACTCCAGTGCTCACAGAGGCACTATTTACAATAGCCATGACATGGAAACAACCTAAACATCCAGTGAGAGATGAATGGATACAAATTCCAATATTCCACACAAAACAAAATACTGGAATATTAGTCATCAAAAGAATGAAATTCTGCCATGTGTAGCAACAGGGATGGACCCAGAGATTATCATACTAAACTTATCATACTAATAAGTTTGACATATTAAGTAAGTCAAAGACAAATATTGTATGATATTACCTGTATGTGAAATCTCAAGAAAAAGGTACAAATGAACTTATTTAGAAAACAGACTCACATAGAAAACAAACTTATGGTTACCAAAGAATTTATATATAGCCTACTGCTGCTATAACAAATTACCACAAACGCAATGGCCTAGGAGAACAGATTGATTCTACTACTGTTCTAGAGGTCAGAAGTCCAAAACAATCTTTAGGAGCTAACATCAAGGTGCTGGGAGGGCTAGCTCCTTCTAGAAGCTCCATAGGAGTATCCATCCCATGCCTCTTCCAGCTTCTAGAGGCTGCCAGCATTCTCAGCATTCCTTGGACCTGCACTGGAAACCCGCTCCCATCTCTGCTTCCGTTGTCACGTTGCCATGCTCTCTCCAGTTAACCCTCTTGCTTCCCTCTTATGATTTCACCTGGTGATCTCACAGTGAGTCCATCTGGATAATCCAGGATAACCTTTCCCATTTCAAGATCCTTAACTTAGTCACATCTGCAGAGTCCTTTTTACCATATTGGGGAACACTCATGGGCTCTGGTGATGTGGATATTTTTGGAAGACCATTATTCAGCCTACCTGGATTACTGAGCGCTATAGGAGATTAGGAGACTGAAAGAGCAAAAGAGAACCAAAGAAGGCCTTTCATCGGGAGACACACATGAAAAATATCACTCTGGTGGCAAAATGACTGGAGAGATGTCAGACTGAGGGCAGGGAGGCCAATAAAGACACTGGAAGGCAAGAGTANGAGATTAGGAGACTGAAAGAGCAAAAGAGAACCAAAGAAGGCCTTTCATCGGGAGACACACATGAAAAATATCACTCTGGTGGCAAAATGACTGGAGAGATGTCAGACCGAGGGCAGGGAGGCCAATAAAGACACTGGAAGGCAAGAGTATACGTGAAAGAGAAGCTTAGAGCCAGTTAGGAATGGTAGGCAAGGAGAAGAAAGAGGATGTGAAGTATTAAGGAACAACACTCCAGAATCCCCAGAGGGAAATCATGGCCCGAGGGGAGGTTGAAGGGAAGGACAAAGTGAGAATTTTAATGCTAACCTCTAGGAATTTCAGTTGAGGATTTAGAATATTTGTATCATTTTCCTGTCTTATCAGTGTTGCCTTAAACTGATTCCACTAACAGACCAAGATATGAAGGCATTTCCTATTATATGAAGTGCTTAAAAAAAGCATCACGTAAGAATTTTCATCATATGTTCAAAGATGTGGATACACNAATTTTAATGCTAACCTCTAGGAATTTCAGTTGAGGATTTAGAATATTTGTATCATTTTCCTGTCTTATCAGTGTTGCCTTAAACTGATTCCACTAACAGACCAAGATATGAAGGCATTTCCTATTATATGAAGTGCTTAAAAAAAGCATCACGTAAGAATTTTCATCATATGTTCAAAGATGTGGATACACATTGAGTCAGTTTGAACTTCAGAGGGGTTTTGGTCATTTCAGCTTAATGCCAAGGCATAGTCATCAGGGCATGAGTTTTTAAAAAGGTGTAGTATGGAGTTTCAAAGCCAGAAAATAAACCTAGTGGAATCATCTGAATACTGGAGAGTGAGTAGGCCTGTGTATGGGCTTTGATATATCATAAGCCTGGGTTCAAAATCTGTCTTTACCACAATAGTACCTTTGAGGAACCTACTTAACCCTCTGAACACTATTTTGTTCATCTTTAAAAGNTGGAGTTTCAAAGCCAGAAAATAAACCTAGTGGAATCATCTGAATACTGGAGAGTGAGTAGGCCTGTGTATGGGCTTTGATATATCATAAGCCTGGGTTCAAAATCTGTCTTTACCACAATAGTACCTTTGAGGAACCTACTTAACCCTCTGAACACTATTTTGTTCATCTTTAAAAGGGGAGAAAATGATGCATATTATCCTATTTCATGTCCAACACAGTTTGGGTAATCAATGTGTGCGTGTGCTTAGCCACTTGGTCATATCTAACTCTTTGCAACCCCATGGACTGTACCCTGCCAATCTCCTCTGTCCGTGGGATTCTTCAGGCAAGAATATTGGAGTGGGTTGCCCATGTGCTCCTCCAGTGTATCTTCCCAACTCTGGGATGGAAACCAGGTCTCCCACGTTGTAGGTGGGTTCTTTACTATCTGAGCTACCAGGGAAGCCCAGGAATACTGGTGTGGGTAGCTTATTGCTTCTCCAGGGCATCCTCTCGACCCAGGAATCGAACTGAAGTTTCCTGCATTGAGGGCAGATTCTTTACAAGTTGAGCAACCAGGGAAGCCCCCAGGTAATCAATAAAGGTAATTATTCTTTATTAACTGATAGCCCTGTTTGAAACAATCATCAGAAAAACACATTGTTTCTTACTAATAAATCTAGTAAGGCTCTCCTAAACAGTAAAAACAAAACAAAAAGCAACCAAACAAAAAACTCACACAGGAAGACATTTCAAATCTGGAAAGAAAGCACAGCAGTAAATCCTCATGAAATGACTACGGATAATCTAATGACATGGGTTTAAAGCTTCAAGGATAAATGCCAGCTGAACTGCATTTTTTAGTTTCTATCCCAGCTTTAAATGATCCATCAGGCTTCACTAGTGTTTTAAGGAACACAGTAAAACTCACCACAAGTTAACCAGCATCAATACATTAGAGAAAAATTAAACATACAAGTACCCTTAATTTGTGGACTAGCTATGTCCCTCAGGAAAAAAAAATATATCCTGCAAAGTAGATTTCAGTGATCAGAACTTACTTCCTTGGGTTTCCCCGGTGGCTCAGTAGTAGAGAACCTGCCTACCAATGCAGGAGACACGAGTTCAGACCCTGATCCAGGAGATCTCACATGCCACAGAGGAACTAAGCCTGTGTGCCACAACTACTGAGCCTGTGCGCTAGAGCCCGGGAGCCACAAATATTGAGGCCACACACCATAAATACTGAAGGCCAAGTGTCCTCGAGCCTGTGCTCCACAACAAGGAAGCCACGGGAATGAGCAGCCCTCCCTCTCCACAACTAAAGGAAAGCTTGTGCAGCCACAGCGACCTATCACAGACAAAAACAAACAAATAAATAAAATCATAAAAAGAGACTTATTTTCCCAATGAAATTTCAGAAACTTATTTCTCTGGAAATATGCAGTAACAGTTTTTGGGGAAGCAGCCATAGGATTAGGATAGATGGTATTTGTCTTTCTGGCATGAGTGAAATTAAACAGATTGCTCCACATTAAATTTTGGGTCTTGCCAGGGTCACATTTTGACTGAAGTGGCAAAGCAATCTCCACCTTCTGGTCATGAAAAAAAAAAATCCCACCTTCTCTCTGACAAACTGGAGGATGGTCTACCTAAAGTATATGTATTTACATTACCTTCCTGGGGCAAGACATTTCACTTACAATGAAGACAGCAATTCCCCTTCTTCAATAAATGTTTTAGCTAAATGGGACAATTTAATGAGCTGATGAACAGACACACTGTTATTCGAACACAGGGACAAAAAAGACTGGGGAGGGGACAATGGAGCTTAAATATTAGAAATTATTAAACTCAGCGTTCTGTTGATGAAGCCTATAGTAGGGTGTGGTGTATGCTTTTTTAGGGCTGAATTCAAATTCATAGCTGTGTTTTTAAAAATCAGGTAATAGCTATTGAAAGAAAGAAAACAACTTAAGATACAGCCTGCCAAAGGAACAGAATTTGCCCCATCAGCCTTCTATTTGCAAACTCTATAATTACCAAAGGACAGTGAATTAAATACTCACCTTCACTAACCACAAACAATATTTTTTCATGATATCCTCTGGACCCCACTTTACCTTATTAAACACTCAGTGAAGTTTCTCACAAAGTCAAGTCATTCAACAAGGACGATCAATCACAGTTAATGGTCACTATGAAAACCAGCCTGCAAATCTTACAAGACAATTTCGCAATTAGGAGCAAGCGTGGGATGCAGCCTTCTGATGAAGAGTCTTCTGGGGAGTGGGAAGGGAGTGATGAGGAGTAAGCAGAGGGATCGCTCAAGACAACAAAGTGTGCCTGGGAAGCGTGGGGGTGGGAGGTGGCACTGAGCAGGACGGGCAAGCAGAAGACTTTCCAGGGCTCTTCAAAGTTTCTGAAAAGGAACCCAAGGGCCACAGTGACTGTACTGGGTGCCAGGGTGTTTTCTTGCAGCTGCCACTCATTTGATCCCTACCAAGCTTGTTCTGAACCATTTCACAGTGACACTTGGGCAAACTCAGCCCCTGTGTCTGCTTAGCATAAATTCGGGGTCAGAAAAGAAGGTAAGCTCAGAAGATCTCAAATAGGGACTCGGAGACTGTTCTGCATCCTCCTGCACCCCCAAAACTGTACCCTCATTGCTGTGGCGAGCAGCTTCTGATGGCCACTCTCTTTGTCCTCTGGGGGGTTCACAGTGGCCACTGCATTTAGCCTTTTCCAAGACTCAGCGCCCACTGAGCCATGGAGAATGGGGATGCGGTGCCAACCAAGAGACCATTTCTGGGGGTTTTTTAATCCCGCATGTCTCATTCAAGACTAAGTCATGCAGAGGCCAAGAAAACAAGTCAGGCTTCCAAGAAGAAAATTGATGAGACAAAAAAGAGCACATTAAGAAGCCGGCAGACAGTAACAAAGACAAGCAGACGGGTACTGCAGCCCCGTCTCTCTCTGCCTGTATGTTTTACCTCACAGCCATATGCTTGCTCTCAGTTCCCATATGGTTTCTCTTTCTCAGTATGAAGTGGGGGGAGGGGGTGGGGGGACAGTGAAGGCAGGGCAGGGACAAGTGCACATCTACTTTGTTTCAACAAAAGTTACCAGACGCCAAGAGAACACCACAGACAGAAAGGCCCAGTGAAGGGAAGGACCCGGGCCAGGCTGTGTGATGCCCATGACTGTTCCTGCTTGCTGTCCTTGCTCAAGGTCAGATACAGAAGATACCCTACCACGGGCAGAGTTACAGGCTGTGGACTGTGCTCCTGTTCAAGGTGGTGTCCTGCCTGAGGCCTGAGCAGCCAACTGATGAACGTGAATTGACCAAGAAGGAAAAAGCCCAGAGAAGTCACCTGTGTAAGTGGCCTGATGTCCTGAGCTGAACCAGGTAGGGTAACGGTGAGGACCTCCGGCCTCCCGTTCCAACAGTGGTAAGAGCCTGTGGTTCATAATCCTGATGATAATGTGACCTGACAAAATATTGTGCCTTCCAGTGTTCACAGCGGCATTACTTATAATAACCGAAAAGTGAAAACAACCCAAATGTTCACCAGCTGATGAATGGATACATACAATGTTGCACATGCATACAGTGAAATACTACTGAGAAATAAAAAAAGAATGAAGGACTGGTATATGCTACACCATGGAGGCTCTTTGAAAACATCATGGTAAGTTAAAAAAAAAAAAAGGCACAAAAGGTCAAATATTATATGATTCCATTTACATGAAGTATCCAGAACTGGCAAATCTATAAAGACAGAAAGTAGATTACTGGTTGTTTAGCGCTGGGGGGAGGGGAACAGGATGGGGAATGATGGCTCATGATCAGGATGTCACTGTTGTTTTGTCACTAAGTTGCGTCAGACTCTTTTGTGACCCCATGGACTGTAGCCCACCAGGCTCCTCTATCCATGGGATTTTCCAGGCAAGAATACTGGAGTGGGTAGCCAGTTCTTTCTCCAGGGGATCTTCCTGACCCAAGGACTGAACCCAGGTCTCTGTCTCCTGCACTGTGGTCGGATTCTTTACTGCTGATGTTAACATCTACATAATGAACCAAGTTTTTAAATAGCTTTTTATATTGGGAAAAATATCTTAATGCTTTGCTACATGAAGATCTACAAATGTCACCCTAGAGTAGATGTTTCTTTGTCACCTAAGATCTTCCCAGTTTGGATAATGTGTCCGTGTGATTTTCCCATTAACCTTCATTTGGATCTCCATGAGGCCCACGCTGAACCCACTGTGGGTTGAAATGAGTGTATGTGTCTTCTCTTGAGAAGTCTAAGCTCCACAAAGACAAGAACTATACTGCAATCATCTGCGTATCTTCCGTATCCAGCCCAGGGCCCACACATAGCTATCATCCAGGAAATGTCTGCCACTGCAGTTCATGAATAATGTACATACTGCTTAAAAATTTTTTTTAAAATACTTAAAAAATAAGCTCTTTTAATCTACAAATTGTGGAATCTTCACTGACTAAACCAAATAAACAAATACCTTCTATTTTATTTTTTAGCACTTCACTTTTAGAGATGATAAATCTGAATTTCAGAAACTGGTGAGATTTCATTCAAAAGGAAACCTGCCAGGAAGTCCTGCAGTCAGCCACACTCAACAAGCTACACTCAAATCTCCACCTGTCATATCCATGAATATCTTCGGATGTCAATATAAAAACTTGAACGAACAAATGCCTGGTGAACACTGGGTTCAGACTGATCACAAGGTACTGCAATTTTTTAAAGATTCACTTAACCTATTTTCCAAGGACACTTCACTGAAACAGTTGACTGTTACCACTATAATTGTATTTAGTAAAGTAGGAAAGGGTCCCCTCTCTAGTCTTTGCTCTACAGAGTTCATTTTAAACACAAAATCTAAAGTGATCTTTTCAAACAGAAAATAAGATCATGTCACTTCTCTTTTGAAAATACACACCATTCAGGTGAAAGTCAAGATTCGCCTCATCCACCATTCTAATGTAGCATTTCCTTGCGGCTCCTTCTCTGGAACTCTCCATCCCTGTTCCCTACACTCCAGAAAGGCCAGGCATGTTCTACGACCTTTGTACTGGTCATTCCCTCCTCGCCTGGAAGGCTCCTCCTCAATCTCCCAGAGGCTTGCTTCTCAATTTATTGACATCTCAGCTCAAACTTTACCTTCTCAGTGGGATCTTAACTGATCCTCATATCCCCAAATGCACCAACATGCTTGCCCAAAGGAACTCCTTACCCCCTCCCCTTTCTCCACAGCACTTATTACCATCTGACACCCCGTGTAGTTTACTTATTTAACTATTTATTTTCTATACTTGCTCCTCTGGACTATAACCCCACAAGGGCAGGATTATGTGTCCTAACACATGAAACAATTTATAAAAACATTTCAACAACCAAAGTTTTCTGGTATTCAAGAGAGATTTCTGGTTAATCTCCTGGTCTATAATTAAACATTGTTATCAAAATTTTCAAAACATATCGCCTGTTTGCAAAACAGCATACCATTTTTAGTGGTTCCCATCCCTTACAGACCTAGGTTGCCTAAGAATATGAATCATTCCTATGTCATGCAAATGGGGCTAACGACATCAGTAACTTGTCAAAGTCGTATTACACAATCCGTGGCTCAACCATAACAAACTCTGAAGTACATGTTCCCGTCTTGGGGTCTTTTTAAAGAGGCCCACTATCTTGGCTAGGCCTCTGATTTCTTCAGATGGAGAACACAAAGTTCTTTTAGGGCAGTGATTTGTAATCGGATCTGTACATTTTTAAGTGATTTTAAATAAACAGGCTCAAGCAAACTAATAGTTACCAAAAAAAAAAAAAAGTGAATTTGCTACTATTCTTAGTTTTACTTTTTTGTTTTTCCTTATACCAAACTGAAATGTCCATGAGCAGTTCATTATTTTAATTCAAAGAGAACTCANTATTTATTTATCCCAATTCACAACATTTGGTTCACAAGGACAATAGAAAGCAGAATTGTGTGTGTGTGTGTGTGTGTTGTGTATGAGGAAAAAAAGAGTATGTGTTCAAAGTCAAGAGGACACAGATCCTAAAATTGTGACTTGTCCTAGATGATAAAGGACTTGTCCTACGATAAAGATGCCCATTCTCTCCAAGAGCTATAGATACTAGCTGTCCCCTTCCTACTCCCAGTTACATGTAGTAAAGTTGGCCAAATCACATATAACTTACCAAAGGAAAAATAAAAGTAGGATCTACTGAATATCTCTGAGAGATAAAATGTCTTTAAAATTTCTATAAATAGGCACATATGTTTATCAGTTACTATTAATAAGTTAAAAAAATAAAATAAAACACCACCATAGATTTCTCTCCTCTCTCCCAACAAGAATCTTTAAATGAGAAAATACACAACATGCCTGTGGAACTCAAGTGTATATAAAAAAGTTCATCTTCATACCATAAACATTTTGAAAGGTTAAAAAATAAATTAAAATTCGGATAAAAATGAAGAGCCACAGTGGAAGAAGCTTTCTTTTTAAGTTTAATCAGTTTTTGTAAATAAGATGTATAACACTTAAAAATATCTGCCAAAATTTTTCACTGTAAGAATGTTAGATGAATTTAATAACCATCATTATATTTTTCAGATAAGATTCACTGTTGTGGCTTTTGGAACACATTATTAACCATGCACATAAGGTAAGGTCAGTAGTTAAACTAGCTATAAATGTATGGACTGGTCCACTGACAAATATGGATTAAATACCTACCATGTGTCAGATACTTGGGTAAGGTACCTGAGATAAGAAGAATGGTGAATGGTTCCTCTCTGACCTCTAGGAACTACCTTAATTAAAAGACATCACCAGACAACAGGGTAAATACTATGTCAGCAACAGGGGTAAGAAGGGGTGGGGGCTGAAGGACAGGCAGGCGGGTCATGTTAGAGATGAGGCCATATAACGAACATTAAGGAATGGTTCAGTGCTTGAAAGAATAAATCCTAAACAAGGTTTCTAAAACACCTCAAATGTCTCTGTTACTAATAGAATGTAAAAAAAAAAAAAAAAAAAAAAGCCCTCTATGGAATGTTAAGGCTTGTACAGCCTTTCTCACTACCTCATTTAAACTCAAAGACTGTGGTGAAGACGGTGAGCCCCAGGGTGAAGCGAGAGCACGGGGTGGGAGTGGGAGGATACAGACAGGTGTGAACCTCTGGAAACTAACAGAGCATACTGCCCGAAGAACCGCAGTGGGAGAGGCCACATGCACGTCGTGAGCTAGTGATGCCAGGCCCCCCGAGGACACGTGTACTGTGTGTGGAACCAGAGATGGGACCGAATAAAAGTCAAAGAGAAACAGCTGAGTCACACAAAGCACAAAGGCTTGCAGTACTCACACATGTCCTTAAAGAAGGAAAGTCAGAAAGAAAACCACACTCCTTGGTGCGGGGACTTCACAAAGAATCAATCTCTCAAGTTGAANTATTTATTTATCCCAATTCACAACATTTGGTTCACAAGGACAATAGAAAGCAGAATTGTGTGTGTGTGTATGTGTGTGTGTGTGTGCGCGCGCGTTGTGTATGAGGAAAAAAAGAGTATGCATTCAAAGTCAAGAGGACACAGATCCTAAAATTGTGACTTGTCCTAGATGATAAAGGACTTGTCCTATGATAAAGATGCCCATTCTCTCCAAGAGCTATAGATATTAGCTGTCCCCTTCCTACTCCCAGTTACATGTAGTAAAGTTGGCCAAATCACATATAACTTACCACAGGAAAAATAAAAGTAGGATCTACTGAATATCTTTGAGAGATAAAATGTTTTTAAAATTTCTATAAATAGGCACATATGTTTATCAGTTACTATTAATAAGTTAAAAAAAATAAAAACACCACTATNTGTCCCCTTCCTACTCCCAGTTACATGTAGTAAAGTTGGCCAAATCACATATAACTTACCACAGGAAAAATAAAAGTAGGATCTACTGAATATCTTTGAGAGATAAAATGTTTTTAAAATTTCTATAAATAGGCACATATGTTTATCAGTTACTATTAATAAGTTAAAAAAAATAAAAACACCACCATAGATTTCTCTCCTCTCTCCCAACAAGAATCTTTAAATGAGAAAATACACAACATGCCTGTGGAACTCAAGTGTATATAAAAAAGTTCATCTTCATACCATAAACATTTTGAAAGGTTAAAAAATAAATTAAAATTCGGATAAAAATGAAGAGCCACAGTGGAAGAAGCTTTCTTTTTAAGTTTAATCAGTTTTTGTAAATAAGATGTATAACACTTAAAAATATCTGCCAAAATTTTTCATTGTAAGAATGTTAGATGAATTTAATAACCATCATTATATTTTTCAGATAAGATTCACCGTTGTGGCTTTTGGAACACATTATTAACCATGCACATAAGGTAAGGTCAATAGTTAAACTAGTTCTAAATGTATGGACTGGTCCACTGACAAATATGGATTAAATACCTACCATGTGTCAGATATTTGGGTAAGATACCTGAGATAAGAAGAATGGTGAATGGTTCCTCTCTGACCTCTAGGAACTCCCTTAATTAAAAGACATCACCAGACAACAGGGTAAATACCATGTCAGCAACAGGCAGAAAGGGGTAAGAAGGGATGGGGGCTGAAGGACAGGCAGGCGGGTCATGTTAGAGATGAGGCCATATAACGAACATTAAGGAATGGTTCAGTGCTTGAAAGAATAAATCCTAAACAAGGTTTCTAAAACACCTCAAATGTCTCTGTTACACTGATAGAATGTTAAAAAAAAAAAANAAGAAGGGGTGGGGGCTGAAGGACAGGCAGGCGGGTCATGTTAGAGATGAGGCCATATAACGAACATTAAGGAATGGTTCAGTGCTTGAAAGAATAAATCCTAAACAAGGTTTCTAAAACACCTCAAATGTCTCTGTTACACTGATAGAATGTTAAAAAAAAAAAAAAAAAAGCCCTCTACAGAATGTTAAGGCTTGTACAGCCTTTCTCACTACCTCATTTAAACTCAAAGACTGTGGTGAAGACAGTGAGCCCCAGGGTGAAGCGAGAGCACGGGGTGGGAGTGGGAGGATACAGACAGGTGTGAACCTCTGGAAACTAACAGAGCATACTGCCCGAAGAACTGCAGTGGGAGAGGCCACATGCACGTCGTGAGCTAGTGATGCCGGGCCCCCCGAGGACACGTGTACTGTGTGTGGAACCAGAGATGGGACCAAATAAAAATCAAAGAGAAACAGCTGAGTCACACAAAGCACAAAGGCTTGCAGTACTCACACATGTCCTTAAAGTAGGAAAGTCAGAAAGAAAACCACACTCCTTGGTGCGGGGACTTCACAAAGAATCAATCTCTCAAGTTGAATCTTACAAAAGAGCTATTTTCCTGAGTTTCTGAAAACATCCCTCTGACGCTTGAAGATGCTCTCAGAAAAGGTAAGTAGAGGCTCGGGGCAGGCAGACAGCAAGGAGGACATTAGGAAGGTTGAGGACTTTATTCATCTCCTTCTTTGAGAAGATATGTCTCTCTTTCAATAAGAAGTTTATTCACATTCTAGCCAGCTGCAAAACACCGTTGAGAGCCAAGTTCCCATTGCCAAAGTTCACTCTTCAAACCGGCAGCCTGAGGTCTGATAACCAGTTAAAATGCTCAACAGAATCACTGTCTTTTGATAGAAAACAGAGGCTCCATTGTTTAGAGATACATTTTCAAGTTTAACTCTTCTAGAATTATGAAATTCAAAACAAGAGCTATTAGGGTCAATCAGTATCAGAGTAAAGGGAATTTTTTTGTGTATTGTGGTTCGGGTTCCTTTCTTCTTTTTGTCTGCCCCAAAGAATAACTGGATTAGACAGTAAATTATAAAATAAATTGTCAGTACCTATGAATACTCAACAAACTGAAAAGCTGCTTCTAACTAAAATTCTACGTATGGGATCCATCACATTTTAGAAGATATTATATCCTTTAAAATAAAAACCTCTGATCCAAGACTCTAGGTTTCCTAAAGACCAGTGGCAAAAAACCCCAAACCAAAACAACAACAACAAAAAAACCTATTGACAATAGGATTGTTCTTGTTTAGTCATTAAATCGTGTCAAACTCTTTCTAACCCCATGGACCTTAGTCCACCAGCCTCCTCTGCCCATGGGATTTCCAGGCAGGAATACCAGAGTGGGTTGCCATTTCCTGCTCCAGGGGATCTTTCTGACCCAGGGATTGAACGCATGTCTTGTGCACTGGCAAGCGGATTCTTTTACACTGAACTACCAGGGATGACTATCACAGAATTAAAGAACATTTATGAAAGTGGCAGTAAGAAAATATTCTCCTTTTGTATTAAAGATATATTATTTAGCATTAAATATGTATTTGTGGAAACTCAATGTTACCATCTATTCATTCAATAAACACATGTAAAGTGCTCATCGCAAGCACTATGTTAGGGAGGCACTATGGAAATACAAAAATAAATGCAACATAGATTGTTATCTTCAGCTTTCTACAATCTTGGGGAAAAGATGAAATATAAACAGATGTAGGGGAAAAGTGTGATAAGTGTCCTACGGTATAAGGACACGGATATGGGAAATGACCATATTCAGACAGAATCAAGAAAGATGGGAATGGGCTTTCCTTAGACAGAGATGCATTGTGGGAAATGCATCTGCTACTGAGCAGATGAACCTGATCCTGAGGGTAATACAGAGCCAGTGATGGTGTTTGATATGAGAACAACTAACACCATGACCAAAGGTGTTCTTTAGAAAGGTTTTTTTCTCTGATCAAGACAGGAAGGGAGAGAGACTAAGTGGGAAAAAGTTCAAGAAGCTAGTCTATCCATCCAAATTAGATGTTATTAAGGCCAAAATTGAGATGGTGACAATGGTAAACAAAGGAGAAAACAGAAGGTAGGTCTTAATCATTTTGTTACTGATTCCTGGCTTTATAGTAAGAAAAATTCCATTTCATTATGTGATTTAGGGCAAAAGAAATTAGGTGGAATCTTCCGTTGAAATGATGTGTTATATTGCCAAGGTGATATCTACAGAATAATGCAGAAAAACTATATGATCATTAACAGATGACGGGGAAAAAATTGTTTGACAAAATTTAAATCCATTTATGGAGAAGGAAATGGCAACCCACTCCAGTATTCTTGCCTCGAGAATCCCATGGGCAGAGGAGTCTGGCAGGCTACAGTCCATGGGGTTGCAAGAGTCGGACACGACTTAGTGACTAAACCAACCAACCAACCACCCAATGAAAAGAACCCTTAGCAAACTAGGAATAAAAGAAAACTTCTTCATCCTGATGAAGCATCTATGAAAAATTTTCAGCTTACACTGCATTTAGTGGTAAGAAAGACTGCAAGCGTATTCCCTAAGGTTAGGGCCTCCTGCTGCACTCATTGTTCTAGTCAGCACTGAACGGGAGGCTCTGGCCAGGGCAAGAAGCCGATTCTGAAACTAATGGAGAAAAATAAAGGAACTAGAATAGCCAAAACAATTTGAAAAAAGGAAATAACCAAAGTTGAAGGACTTATACTACCTGATTCCAGTACAACATACAGTTACAGTAATCTGAAGTGTGGTATCAGCATTTAAATGTAAAGATCCATGAGACAGAATACAGTCAGAAGGAGACCCACACATACATAGTCATTTTTTATAAAGGTTCAATAGGTAAAGAAAAATCTTTTCAGCAAACAGTGCTGGAACAAAAGGAGTCGTATTAAAAAAAATTAAACCCTCACCTAATACCATAAATCAAATTAACTCAAATGTATCATAGACCTAAGTGTAAAAGCTAGCACACATATAACTTTTAAAAGAAAACATATGAGAAAAAAAAAATGTAGTGACCTTGGGGCTAAGGAAATGACAGTTGAAACCACAATGAGATATCATGACAGACTTACCAGACTGATAAAAATTTAAAAGACTCACACTACTAAGTGTTGATGATAAGGAACAAATGTAACTCTTCTATGGCTAGTGAGATTATAAAATGGTACTAACACTCTGGAAAACAGTTTGGCAGTTTCTTTTAAGTTAAACCTAGCCCTCCCATGTGATCCAGCCACTCCACTCCTAAAGTGCCCAAGTGACACTGGATGTTCACATAATGACTTGCATACACATGTTCACAGCACCTTTATAAGTAGTAGTCTAAAGAAGAAACAATTTAAATGGCTATCAACTAGGCTTCCTTAGTGGCTCAGATGGTAAAGAATCTGCCTGCAATGCAGGAGACCCAGTTTGACCCCTGGGTCGGGAAGATCCCCTGGAGGAGGAAATGACTTACCCATGCCAGTATTCTTGCCTGGAGAATTCCATAGTCAGAGGAGCCTGGCGGGCTACAGTCCATANCAGAATACAATCAAGAACAATTAACTATTCAGCGCACTACCAGAGACAGTGCTCCTTGTGGCCTCTATTTTAAACAAAAAGCAGAGCTTCCAAGTGCAATACTCAACCATCCTGCAAGTGAAGGAAGTATGAACATCGCTTCCTGTTTCCTGGCTGACCTCAATTCCAGACACTGACATATGGCTCGCCCTGTTCCTCCCTGGACATATAACATTCTGTGGTCACAGCTCTTCTGCTCAGTTTTTCTGGGTGTTTATTTCCAGTAAGGAAACTAGATAAGCAGCTGTCAAGAAGACAAGTTTGATAGACCATCAGGCTAGGCAACAGCAAAAGGAGCAAGGTGGAGAGGAGGACTCAAGCACAAAGTTCAGTAGGAAGACATGGGAGAAAGAAGAAGAAAGTTTCGCTTTCTAAAACAAAGCTGATCAGGAGTAAAGAGCATCAGGGCTTCCCTGGTGGCTCAGACGGTAAAGAATCTGCCTGCAATGCAGGAGAACTGGTTTCAATCCCTAGGTTGGGAAGATTCCCTGGAGAAAAGAATGGCAACCCCCTCCAGTATTCTTGCCTGGAGAATTCCAAGGATAGAGGAGCCTGGTGGGCCCTATTCTATGGGGTTGCAAAGAGTTGGACTTGATTGAGTGACTAACACTCAAAGAGAACACATTCTTTGGAGTTGAGAGTTGCAGGGACTTGGTAGAATTCAATCTTGCCACTTTACTGAAAGGAAATAGAAGTGGAGAGCCATTCAGCTACCTTTGCAGGGCCATGTTGTCAGGCAGTTTACCATAATTAGAGCTCTTCTAACTACCAGCACCCTTGGGAGAAAAATGCTATCTTAACACTGAATCATTATTCTTCTCCTGAGAAACAACATGTTTTTCACTTCATAGTTGTTGTGAATTGTTTAAGAGGCCAGGTTTCCCTGTTCACTGGAGGAAACCAACCTTCATGGGAAGTCTGTGGCCTGCTCATTCATCAAGCATTCTAGGCACTATGGGCATTTTTCTTAACTCATTTCTAATTGCCTTTTTCCCTCCTTTCTTCCTGGCCTTCCATTAAATACCTTTGTTCTCTTGTATTTTATAGGTCCTTACAAACTCCCTTTTTGTTCTAGAACAACAAAAAAAGCACATTATAAGTATCCTATATAAAGAATCTGGTGTGTATCACAGCATGTGTTCATAATGGAGGAAGGCTGAGTATTACTTTTCCACTTTCCATGGCTTCATCAAGAGTCTGAGATAAGTCTTATAATAGGCATGCTCATACTTATTCTCTTAAACTATACAGATGACCCTTTCACAATGCAGAGGTTAGGGCCACCAAGCTTCCCAGCAGTGGAAAGTCCACCTTTAACCTACAGTTGGTCCCTGCATCTGTACTTCCTCCACATCTGCAGTTCTGAATCCTCAGATTGTGCAGTTTAAACCAGGGCTTCCCAATCTAGGAACCATGCCTCACAGCTGGAGGTGAGTGGCAGGCAAGTGAGCCAGGCTTCATCTGTATTTATAGCCTCTCTCCATCACTCGCATTACTGCCTGAGCTCAGCCTTCTGCCAGATCAGTGGCAGCATTAGATTCTCATAGGAGAATGAATCCCACTGTGAAGTGCGCATGCAAGGGATCTAGGCTGCATTTTCCTTATAAGAATCATCTTGAAGCCATCCCCTCCCCACCACTGTCCGTGAAAATACTGCCTTCCACAAAACAGGCCCCTAGTGCCAAAAAGGTTGGGGGCCGGTGGTATAAATTATTGGAAAAATCCATGTATAAGTGAATTTGCACAGTTTAAATCCATATTGTTCAATCTTCAAATGTAATTTCTCTGGAGTAAGAACTGTTGGTATACTTACTGAAAACTCAGCTCCTATTTTTATATGCATATATTTAAAGTTTATCACATTTTACTTGGATTAAATTGAGAAGTACATTAGCAAACCTGATGTCTTTTAAGGCACATTTTCACTCAAATTAAAGACATCAGGCTGAAAAGAAAATAAAATACAGTTCTAAAGGAATCTCACAAATAGTATCAGAAGGTGCCAATGTGTTGAAAATTACTGTTTTGCTCCACTTCCACACATTCACAAATAGATCATAATATACACTGAAGGACAGGGAAGCCTGGCATGTTGCAGTCCACGGGGTCACAAAGAGTTGGACACAACTGAGTGACTGAACAACAAATACCACCTTCCATCTATTCAGTTACCTGGGGCATCATTTTCATTTGGACAAAATCACCTGGGAAGGAAAAATAAGATAGAATAGAGAAAGTAAGCAAGTATTCTTCTCTCCACTATTGTTTGGGACTCCATATGAGAGTCTCTCTCAGGCTTCAGGACACAAGTAACCAAAGATTAAGAACACACTATAGCTCATCAGTAACAAGTGACCAGACATCCTTCCAAGCCTGGATGATTCCACCAAGAAGGAGAGTGGCACTTGTTCTTCCACACCTACAAGGGCTCTAAAAGGGCCCCACATTGTTTATGTGGTTTGAGGACAAGTGAAATGCGAGCTGACTAAAATGTAAGAATTCAGCAGCAGAGGAGGCACCAAGCCAGGTTTAGACATGTAAACACGTATTAAAGGCCAGGCCTCCACGAGGCCCTGCAGCTCCCACCGCTCATCTCCTGTGCATCTCCACTGTTCTGGTTCCTTTAAGAAGGCTGTCTTCCAGGAACTATGGAGAACAGTGGAGAGATTTCTTGAAAAAACTGGGAATAGAACTGCCATAGGACCCAGCAATCCCACTGCTGGGCATACACCCCAAGGAAACCAGAATTCAAAAAGACACATGTATCCCAATGTTCACTGCAGCACTATTTACAATAGCTAGTACATGGAAGCAACCTAGATGCCCATCCATAGATGAATGGATAAGGAGGTTGTGGTACATATACACAATGGAATATTACTCGGCCATAAAAAGGAACACATTTGAGTCAGTTCTAATAAGGTGGATGAACCTGGAGCCTATTATACAGACTGAAGAAAGTCAGAGAGAGAAAGACAAATATTGTATTTTAACACATATATGTGGAATTTCGAAAGATCCNGTTGTGGTACATATACACAATGGAATATTACTCAGCTATAAAAAGGAACACATTTGAGTCAGTTCTAATAAGGTGAATGAACCTGGAGCCTATTATACAGACTGAAGAAAGTCAGAGAGAGAAAGACAAATATTGTATTTTAACACATATATGTGGAATTTCGAAAGATCCTACATGCACGACAGCAAAGGAGATGCAAATATAAAGAACAGACTTTTGGACTCAGTGGGAGAAGGCGAGGGTGAAATGATTTAAGAGAATAGCACTGAAACATATACATTACCATATGTAAAACAGGTGACCAGTCCAAGCTGGATGCGTGAAGCAGGGCACCCAACACTGGTGCCCTGGGACAACCCAGAGGGATGGGGTGCGGAGGCAGGTGGGAGGGGGGGATGCAGGGTGGGGGGACACACGAATACATATATACGTATTCACACTGATGTATGGCAAAAACCATCACAATATTGTTAAGTAATTATCCTCCAATTAAATAAATACATTAAAAAAAAGAAGGCGGTGGCTGCCTTTCCAGGCCNGAGGGATGGGGTGCGGAGGCAGGTGGGAGGGGGGGATGCAGGGTGGGGGGACACACGAATACATATATACGTATTCACACTGATGTATGGCAAAAACCATCACAATATTGTTAAGTAATTATCCTCCAATTAAATAAATACATTAAAAAAAAGAAGGCGGTGGCTGCCTTTCCAGGCCACAAGGCTAGTTTTTGGTCCTCCTGGTGCACTCATCTCATTAGAGCATGCCCAGCATCTCTTTCTGGAGACGACTATACATTGCCCAGTTCACATGTGTGGGTGCTGTGTGCTAATGTGCAAAACGCTCATCTTACTTTTTGGCTGACCTGGTAATCCAGGGCAGCCTGCTGCTGTGTGGGGAACATTGGAGATTCCAAGCTAAATCGTGCCAAGGGTGCCTCTGGAACTAGTGTACTGCTTCTACACGCTGTGAAGGGGGATTTAATACCAGGCGAAACTGAGGCTGCTGGTGGGGGTGAATAAAATAGAAACAGTATGGTTTTCCATTTTGCACTCATTTTACTAGTTATTAGTGAGGAAGAACAGTTCTAGACAATCTCCTGGCTACTCCTATGGCACATTACATCTCTCATTAAGGATTACTGTTATTATATTTGCAACCAAAAGATGCTTAAATACAATCATAGAGGGAATTTAAGGATTTATCAAGCAATTTGTCATGCAAAATTGGGGAGACAGCAAACCATTTTCAAGAATCTTTGTAAATGGATAAATTGCTAATAAACCCTATGAAAAATGAAAAAAAGAAGCTACAAGTTCCTATCTGTTGTTCTATGTTAAAGGTCTGGTACACAGAGAAATCAAAACCAGTATTTTCCTCTCTCGGTCTTAAGGGAAGTCAGTCTTCAAAGAGGATATCAAACTATCCAAATTCAGTATTGTTGCTTTAATTAATCTTACTATATGGGGCCCAAATGTCATAGATAAGTTTGATTTGAACTAAGCAATTCATAAAATATTAATAAATTGAAGATATGGATAATTCTAAAACTACCCATATCCCAAAAGAGCATTCTTGATGGTTTCTAGATTTTCAAGTTCTACGGCAAATTATACATAAAATTGTATGCAACAACTTAGAAACTGTCACCAAAAAGACTTAAAAAAATATTTTTATTGATTTATTCACTTNGATATCAAACTATCCAAATTCAGTATTGTTGCTTTAATTAATCTTACTATATGGGGCCCAAATGTCATAGATAAGTTTGATTTGAACTAAGCAATTCATAAAATATTAATAAATTGAAGATATGGATAATTCTAAAACTACCCATATCCCAAAAGAGCATTCTTGATGGTTTCTAGATTTTCAAGTTCTACGGCAAATTATACATAAAATTGTATGCAACAACTTAGAAACTGTCACCAAAAAGACTTAAAAAAATATTTTTATTGATTTATTCACTTGTCTGCATCAGGTCTTAGTTATAGCATATGGGTCTACTTCCCCATGCTATAGGGGTTGAACTCAGGCTCCCTGCTTTGGGAGCCCAGAGTCCTAGCTACTGGACCACTAGAAAGTCATTAAAAAGTCCTCCTTTCTTTTTTGGTTCTACACAATTCTGCTATCATCAATATCACAGTTTTTTCCACTATAAAAAGATGATCAACTAGAACTTTATTAAACCAGTTATCATATTAATTAACATAAATGTTTTACAGGTTTAAAAAAGTACATCATGTGCATAAAGCTAAAATTCTTATCTATTGCATCCAATCACAACTGCCTCCCTCTAGAACAAAAAAGAGGTTATCAATCACTTGTATCATTATAATGTATTTGCTTTTGGGTGTTTTTCTCTATAAATAATGCAGAAAAAAATTCTTAAAGAAAATTTACTCTTTGGCCTGCAATCCTTAGGTCCCCACAGTCTAGCATCAACTTAACTTTTGGATCCAGGAATCACTAAGCACCAACATGCAACACACACTAAAGTCAATACAAGACTTTATGAGCCAAATACTGAGCACATTCTCATTCTTTACTNGAAGAAACTTTCCCAGAAGCACCTGAGCACACCTCCCTTCATCATCTCATTGGCCAAAACTGGGTCACATGACCAATTTTGAACCAACCAATCCCTGACAACTAGAAAAAAGCCGTCACAAGTGAAAAAAATTGGGACTCTTTCAACAAAGAAAGACTGTCAAACTGAGGAGGCAACCAGTCTGATCTAAAAGTAGCACAAAAGTTCAAGATATCGTGATTATTAGGATATTACCTACTCTTAAGTCCAGCTCAGGCCCAACTCTTCCATGTATCCACTACACAAGCTCAAGGAAGTTCTCTTCTCACCCCTTCTATTCCTATCTCTCATTTCAATCACTGTATGTTGTTGTGCAATTTCTTTTTAAAATAATTTTTAAAAACGATAAAGAGTAATATATGTTCACAAAAAAAAATTCAGAAATAAACAAATAAAAAATACTCCCAGTCTCATCCTGGGAGAGAATCATTATGAATATTTCAGAATGTTTTTCTTCCACTCTTTTTCCTAGTGGGATGTGTTTAAATGTCTTTTTTTTTTTTTTTTTTGTATAACTGTTTCTGGCTTCCCAACTAAAATTTAAACTTACTGAGCGCTGTGATTCTCTGTTTCTTTCCATCTTCCACATAGTTATAGGATCTTAAAAGACAGTTACTGATTCAGATTCTGCAGACCATACAAAAAAGTTTGAATAAGCTGTTCTTTTTCTTTGGAGGATTAAGAAGGATGATTTAATAAGACATTCCAAAACATGTACACTAATTTCTCAGATGCTCTTTTTTTCATCAAGATACGTAAGTAGCTTATTAAACTTTCTGGCAATAAGATCTCTGGCAATAAATATCTAGCAGTAAGATATACTATTTTCTCTGGGTAAATGTCTTTAGACCAGAAAATATCGGGTCATTTTCCTGATGTCTAGTAATTTCCTTTATACTCACAATTAAGCTGCTTCCCTTGTTGCTCAGCTGTAAAGAATCCACCTGCAATGCGGGAGACCTGGGTTCAATCCCTGGGTTGGGGAGATCCCCTGGAGAAGGGAAAGGCTACCCACTCTAGTATTATGGGCCTGGAGAATTCCATGGTCCATGGGGTCTCAAAGAGTCGGACATGACTGAGCGACTTTCACTTTTCACTTAAAGATACAACACCAAAGTAGCAGGATACATATAATTTTAGGAAGCATGATTTTCAGATAATTCACTTCAAAAGATCACTAACACTTTTGTGTAAAGCAGTGTTTCTATACATAAATCCTATTTTCAAAGCATTGGAGTAAGTGGCTATTGGAAGGAAACATAGCATAAATNTCACTTTTCACTTAAAGATACAACACCAAAGTAGCAGGATACATATAATTTTAGGAAGCATGATTTTCAGATAATTCACTTCAAAAGATCACTAACACTTTTGTGTAAAGCAGTGTTTCTATACATAAATCCTATTTTCAAAGCATTGGAGTAAGTGGCTATTGGAAGGAAACATAGCATAAATATATAAATACTATAAAAATAATCTACTAATTTATCTGCTTTTTGGTCTCTGATTTTGTCAAAGGATTTTTAAAAACTGAGACACAATTCTATGTGGCAAAAGACCCATATGATAAAACTTCCATTACTCAAACCCTCCATAGGAGTTTATGGTCCTGTTTTTATTTAAGAAGTATTTATCTACTAAATATCTACTGTGGGCCAGGCCATGTGCCAGGCACTGGTGATTGAGTGGTGTGACAAAACAAAGGCATATCCTGCTCCCAGGGTGCTCACAGGACGGTGGAGAGCCAAGGACACTGCTGAAAGGGTTTACAGGAAATTTAAGTGTTTTTGTCCCAAATAACCATTCCCATGACAAAGCATCTGATCTTACCATCTTCTCTTTGCCTTTCTATTCTCCATCTTCACTAATTAAACTAGAGCAAGCAGACAAGTCTGAACTAAAACACAAGGAATTGAGATGAAAATAGTTACTGGGGAAAAGTGGAGGCGAGGTGGATAAGTTAAAAATGCTTGGGGGTGGTGTAGGACCTCCTCGGGAAATGTATGGAGATATGTGGAACAACCTGAAAGTCCAGGAGGAAAGGGACCTACAGTGGCCAAGATGATCCCTCAAGTTCCCTTTGATCCTTGTGAGTTAACTTACTGCTGTTAGCATCTTCAAGGTATCCAAAGAATTTGTCAGCCTACAGATACTAATTGAAGACAGGGAGCAGTCTGCTTAGATCTTGGAAGAGTCATAGATTATAAAGCATCAGAGGGCAACCAAAGTTTCCATCATAATGGATGGGAACAGACAAGAATATAAATTGTTACGAGGTGTGTCAAGAGCTACAGAAAATGGGAGAGTGAAGAGGTTTATGAGTTCAGAAGAAAGAAGGACTCTAGTGGGCCTGTTTGTACTCCAACGAGTTTGTGAACATGGTGGGAGAGCTTTCTCATAATGGGGTAGAACGGAGGCAGCAGAAAGATGGGGAGAAGCTGCTCCGAGGAGATGGAATGTCCTTGGAAAGGCCACCCATTGGAATGGATTCAAAAGCAGCTGGCAATACAGGGGCCGAGATCAGTCAAGAGGTGTGGGTTGACTGATTCAAGAGTCACAGACAGATGGGACTTCCCTGGTGGTCCAGTGGCTAAGACTTCGCACTCCCAATGCAGGAAATTTGGGTTTGATCCTTCATCAGGGAACTAGATCCCACACGCAGCTACTAAAAGATTCTGCATACCACAGTGAAGATGGAAGATCCCAAGTGCAGCCACATAAATACTTTAAAAAAAAAGTCATGGGCAGAGAGTTGACAGGGATGACAGCTGAGCAGCACAATGGCTGGACTCTGAGAGAGTTTATATGCCTTGATAACCACAGAACTTCCATGAAAGCAAAAATTAAGTGACAGAGTAGAAAAAGTCTCCTTCCCGTCTTTTCTGGTTAAAATTTCTACCCTCATGAGGGTTGTATCCTAGGGTAGAAAGACAATATTTCTAAGAGCTTAGGACACAACTTCTCTACCTTAAGCTTTACTTTTGCATAAAAAGGTTATTTAAAGTGACAGTGATGGTTTTTTCCTTGGGTGCCTTCCCACATATGCCAGAATTACTTATATTTACAGTACGTGGCTTGTCCTTTTTATTAACATTGTTGTGACGCCACTGATTTCCATTTTATCCTTGGTAAAATTAAGACCTTCCATGAAATTACCATTGATTCACTTAAAATGGCAAGACTCCCTCTCCAAACCTGGTTATTAAAGTTTTATAAGGTCCATGAGTTTTCTCACATTAGATTCAAGCTCTAACTATTCAAGCTTTTTGTTCTAAATGGTTTATTTTTAGTGTACTTTGCATCCTTTTTAACAAGGCATGGAAGAAAAAGATGGCTCTTTCCACAGAGTCTTATATAGAGACCTAAAGTACGGGAGAATGTCTTCTTTACTCAGTCCGTCAACAGCAGTCAATAGCACTGACCAGATAGGATATTCTCAGTACTAATTGCTTCCCTGGTGGCTCAACAGTAAAGAATCCACCTGCAGTACAGGAGGTGTGGATTCAACCCCTGCATCAGGAAGGTCCCCTGAAGAAGGAAATGGCTACTCATTCCAGTATTCTTATCTGGGAAATCCCATGGACAGAGGAGCCTCGTGAGCTATAGTCCATGGGGTTGCAAAAGTCGGACAAGACTTAGCGACTAAACTAGCAGTACTAGTTAACTACTTTTTTGTTTCTGCATGCTTTTGACCTCAGTTACAGATCCGAGTTCACAGATGTGGATATGTCTCCAATGTACTGAATGGAAAATGGTCTCCTTTTCCACACCCCTTTCCCTTCTCTGACACTTATAATGTAGGTATGTGTCAGTAACTGTATAGTCCTTTTACTTATGCATTCTTTGGGTGCCAGTGAATGAGGCCCTCTTCCAAAATATGGTCTCCCAAGAAAAGCAAAACTACTGTCTACAAGTAAGCATGCTTCTTTCTAGCAATAACAAAGGCACATAGTTGGCTGCTAGGTGATTATCCACTTCTNTACTTATGCATTCTTTGGGTGCCAGTGAATGAGGCCCTCTTCCAAAATATGGTCTCCCAAGAAAAGCAAAACTACTGTCTACAAGTAAGCATGCTTCTTTCTAGCAATAACAAAGGCACATAGTTGGCTGCTAGGTGATTATCCACTTCTACCAGGCTCATGTCAGAATGGATGAGAAAATGCAAAAGGACCCAGGGAAGTGAATGGGGGCCAAAAATGCAGACTGTTTTCCCTTGCACACCCAAAAAAGCACAGTAAAAGTCCAATCTTAAACACTATCAACTTGCTTGGGTCTTTTGCTGGCTACTACACTATTAAAATTCAATGTTGGGTCCATATGAGCATATTTCAAGGACTTTGGAACACAATCTAAAAGATTCATTAAAAGAACTTATTTGTTTTATTAAAAGGATTCATGATAAATGTTTCTTGGTATGACCACCATAAGTACCAGCAAAGACTTGAAATTTCAATTCGCATAAGATATGAATATGAAAATATTCTTATCTGCATTATGTTAATCTTTGTATGGGCTTTTGACAAATCTAGAAAAAAATCTAAAGGAGCCAAAGAGAGATCTCACAACTACATATACTTAGAATAGAGCATGTGTCTGATTTGACACAGCTGACTATTTTTAAACTCACAATTTAAGAATTTTTCTTAACATTTGCTTGTACATGTCCCAGTGCCTTCATTTAAATCTCATACGGACAGATAGATATTTATCCAGACTCTTTGGATTGATAACATTCAAGGCATTCAATATCCTGGCCTTTTATTTTCTAATCTAACCCTCCATTGTGTGTGTGTGTGTGTGTTTATGTGTATACACTCTATCAATGTATACTCTAACTTCCAATCAAGCTATATCTTCTGATCAAGGCCTTGTTTTCCAGCCCTCATTCATTTGTTTATACTATTCCTTCTTCTAGAAGGTACTCTCTATAGACCTGAAAAGGGCATTGTGTTGTTTTAGTTGCTTTAGTCGTGCCCAACTCTTTGTGACCCCACGATCTGTAGCCCACAGGCTCCTCTGTCCATGAGATTTCTCAGGCAAGAATATTAGAGGTTGTCATTCCCTCTTCCAAAGGATGTTTCCGACCCAGGGATCGAACCTGTGTCTTCTGCATTGGCAGGTGGATTCTTTACCACTGAACCATGAAAGAAGCTCCTCTATAGGACTAGGGTTCTTTCTTACTTAAAAACAAAAGGTGGGGGAGGGTGGAAATACACTGCCTATGTAAATGCAGTGGGATTAATTTAGAATCATAAACCAGTCCACTGGCAACTGATCAGTAAGAAGCATCAAGTATAAACAAAAAGCATTTCATAAAGAGAACAAATTAGACACTTATGCAAAAACTCAGCTGGTTATATTCATCTTCAAAGGTAAAAAACAGCATTACAATACCTGAAAGTGCTTGTCTATTAGCCTAGTGCCATATGTGGTGTTTTCATTGGTGATACACTTGACGCTTTCTGAATTTTTCCCTTATTTCAGGGACTGTAATCATTTTATCCATGACTGCAATCCCAAACCATTTGTTCAGTCACTTCCAACAAAAGTAAGGTACTTTGATTTCTTTCTTCAGCGACACTAACAAGTTAGTAACCTATTTCCTCATGTTAATCAGAGACTCTAATCCTTCCAGTCCTACCTGCATTCATAACTAAAAAGAGAGAAAAGTGACATCTAACATTTACAGAGCTCTGAACAGAAGGATGAGGGCCTCATAATTTGCATTTTGGGTGCTCTGAAGTGTCCATGCCTTGTCATCTCAATTGGAGGATTGCTCTTTCCCTTCAAGCACTTTAGATATTTAACATTTCACTCTGAAAAATAAAACAATGACTTGAATAAAAAGAGGAAGGGTTTCAGGACCTCCCACCTTGCCTTGAATGATAGGATTTTCTCATTTCTCCATGGAAGTATAATGAACTGGTCAATAGTTATTATGGAAGTTCATTATTAAATTGATCTTTTTAACTGTCTCTGGAAAGGTGTCCAGTGCTANTAAGCCACCAGGGAAACCCTAGTCATTGATACTGGAAGCTAACAGTTCATAATAAAGAATGGTGTCCTCAACAGATGCACCTGGAATATGAATGCTGGTATGATATGCGTCTAAAGCAGTCTATCTTTGATTCTATGCTAGGGAAAGCGGCCTGTTTAATCATGCAAGAGCTTCTGTGGCTAAATCAAGATCCAGGCAAGAATCACACCTACTTCAAATCATCTGTTCCTGTAAGCATCATGGACACACAGGATAGCATCAAGCGCGGTGACAGTCACTCCTCCTATACCATGTCAAACTGATACTATTTAAGACCTATAAATAGCCTTCAGCCAGATGGCATGGCTTGGCTCAAGTTCTTAACACATTTTTTTAAACAAAAGTTTTAAAATAAATCATTCCTTATTTCAATCACTCATTTAGCAAAGGTTTATCACCCCAGTACTATGTATGAGCCAGGCACTTGGAAGGGTTGTGCCTAAAGGTGAGAGATCTCTTAAAGACCTTTGTACATTTGATAAGCTGGTTCTCAAGGAGAGAGCTACAAACCAACCAAATGACCCTCAAGAGGATTATCCTCCTGGGACTTCTCCAGAGTGCTTCCTCCTCAATCAGGGGTGGCACCATCCAAAAATTAAAGTCAAGAAAGCTCCTAGTCATTTAAGTCGTAAAGGCCCTTAAGGCAGGAATCTGCTCAGTCCTGTAATCTTTGGTTATCAGAATGACTGTAAATATTCCTTCTGAAAATCATACAATACATCAGCTATTGCTTCTCCAAAAAAAACCTGTTCATGTGACAACTAACTTAGAGGATCCACTAAAATACGGAGGCAGGGACACAGCATAATCAGGAAAAGTTATACAGAGCATCTATCTGTAACCTGCCTAACTCTTGATTAAGTGCAGTACAAAGTTGGGGCTGGCAGTGTCCTATATTCAATAGAAACCCACCCAAGTCATCTATAACTCAGACCAAAAGAAAGACGACACCCACTTTCTCTGAGGCTTAATTAGAAGAATCTAATCAACTGAAGAACCTCAGAAGTAACATTAACATGACAACAAAAAAACCTCAAGACAAAGGAGCTCATACTGTTATAGAGCTCACATCTTTTTGGGGCAACATATTAAAGNCAAGTCATCTATAACTCAGACCAAAAGAAAGACGACACCCACTTTCTCTGAGGCTTAATTAGAAGAATCTAATCAAGTGAAGAACCTCAGAAGTAACATTAACATGACAACAAAAAAACCTCAAGACAAAGGAGCTCATACTGTTATAGAGCTCACATCTTTTTGGGGCAACATATTAAAGTTGTATAAATGTTTGCGTATTCAAGTCACCAATTAGTTCAGTTCCTTAAGAGTCAGTGGTATATACTATAGCCTTTTCTTAAGTGACTTCCTGCTGAAATGAACACAATTTTGACAGCCATCTTGTATACTTGTATAAAACGAAAAAACTCAAAGGAGATTATTATCAAACTGTCTTACTTAGTCTAATAAGGGAGGAAATTATCTTGATTATATTATGCAATAAAGATAGGTATTTGGAGGTAGATAATTTTGATTAGAGAGACAGAATGAGGCCAGCTATTAAATACCATTTTAATTATGTACAAAAGGAGCTATAATCTCACATTTTTCTTTCCTATATAAACTCATGTGAAATTTCGTTGATACAACTGGATAAAAATATGAAGAGAGAACTATTTCCTTAAACATTCCTTATATTTAAAAATACCAAATTACAGACCAATGAAAAAATCTTTAGAAGCCTTTATAATGTGATGTTGTAAGTATGGGAGAATACATAGTAACATGAATAAGATATACAAATATACCTCTATCTGCCTATATTATATATAAAGAGAATAAAGTATGTTACCAAAAAAGTGGCACTGTTTCATTCATCTTAGGAAAATGATACCTATTGGCACAAGTCTAAGACTGATAGGGTATTAGAAAAAGTTGTGTTTACCTCTGAGTGATAGATTAGCATTTTAGTTTATGAATTTATGAACTTCAGACTCGAGTAGGTGAGTCTTCAAGAAGGGCAACAGCAAATGCAATGCAGACCAAGGCCCTAGAGCAGACGTCATCAAATGTTCTAATACTGATCCCCCGTTACCCTGTGGGTTACCCTAGGTGATCTGCTTTTTAAACAGTAACTCACTGAAGTCTATCTAGTCCCACAACCGAGAACAAAGGTTAACCTCAATGACATCAATGAGAGGGGTAGATACTGTGTTCAATTGCTCAGTTATGCTGGACTCTGCAACACCATGGACTATAGCCTGCTAGGCTCCTCTGTTCATGGGACTCTCTAGGCAAGAATTTTGGAGTGGGTTGCCATTTCCTTGTCCAGGGGATCTTCTTGACCCAGGGATCAAACCCAGGTATCCTGCGTTGCAGGTGGATTCTGTACCTGCTGAGTCATCGGGGAAGCCCTGGAGTAGACACAGACAAATTAGAATACAGAGGAAGTTCTAGATGATCCAGGAAGTCTTCAGTGATGTATCAATCAGATGGCTAATCTTAGAGTACATGCCCCCTTTTAGCCATTACACAGATCTACTCCTGTGATTGACTACAGGGATGTTCATTCATTCATCAAGCGTTGACTGAGTCCCTACCAAGCTCTGTACTACTGGGGCTGAGTATAAAAAAGAAGTGATTTCTTTCTTCCAAGAACTTGTGGTGTTATTTCTCTCCAAAAACTTGTGGTGTACAGAGTCTGCCATGCAACACATGCCCAGAGTATTTCAGGAGCACAGAGAAGAGTCTGATGTTGCTGGAAGGTGAAGGATAACTTGAGAAGTGGTGATAGCTGATCCTGGAAAAGTAGGTTGGGTAGGATCCTGGAGGCCTAGTCCACTTTGATAAAGAACTCAGACTTTAATTGTGTAGATAATGGGGAGTATTTGAAAGATTTTCGTGGTGAAGTAACATGCTATGCAAAGAGAAACTTCATTCACTTCTTGGCATCTCTAATACAAAAAGACTTTGTAACCCACAATGCTACTGAAATACTTATTGTTTACTATTTATTGTTACTACTATTGTTTAATACTTACTGATACTACTATCTTCTTTTATTTCCCAGGCATTTCCTCCAGGATGATGAACAGAATATTATCAGTTAAAGTTCTCCCACAAATTCTTTATTCTAAGTTAGATTAGAGATCAAATTTCTTAGATTAGAATAATCAATTTTTTATTTCATCCTTAGAACACAGTGAATGAAAGGTTGCAACTTGCTAAAGAAGTCTAAAACGAAGCTAAGATATTCCCAAGCAAGTATGAAAGAGTCTATCTATCATAACCAAGAATGTTATTTCTCTTAGAAAGGCCTATAAAAAGCAGATGTGCAATGTCTGATGAATACAGCAGATGAATCAGAGGGACTTCCCAGGTGGTCTAACGGTTAAGACTTTGCCTTCTAATGCAGGGGGTGCGGGTTTGATCCCTGGTCGAGGAGCTAAGATCCCACATGCCTCAAGGCCTCAAAACCAAAGCATAAAACAGATGCAACACTGAAACAAATTCAATAAAGATTTTTAAAATGTGAAGTGTTAGCCACTCAGTTATGTCTGACTCTTGGCAATCCTACCCATAAGCAGCCAGGCTCCTCTGTCCATGGAATTCTCAAAGCAAGAATACTGGGGTGGGTAGCTATTCTCTTCTCCCAGGGGATCTTCCCAACCCAGGGATCAAACCTAGGTCTCCTGCATTGCAGGCAGATTCTTTACCATCTGGACAACCAGGGAAGCTCTGAAAAATGGTCCTCATTAAAAAAAATAATGATAAATTCAGATACTGAGCAAGGTGTCTTCCTTCAGTGATGTTCATTAAATGCTTTCTATACACCAGGCAACATGCTAGATGGTGTACAAAATAGAGTTTTATGGGCCTCGCAGAGTTTACATTCTAGGCAAACGAGAAAGATATTAACACCTATGCAAATATATAAATAAATACTGTATAAGTGCTATGAAGGAAAAGCAAGGAATTATATTTTTTTAAGCACATATAATAGGGAAATCTAAGTTTGTTTTAGCAGGGGTGTGTGTGTCTGTGTGTGGATGAGTGGAGGGGGAGTACACACAGCTTCTTTAAGGAAGTATCTTAAAAATCTGAATGACATTATGTGGGGCAAGAGGAGGTAGTATTTTAGGAACAGCCTGTGCAAAGGCCCAGAAAGGGAAGGGAACAGGAATTAAATTCCATCTTCAAGGAATTAAAAGGTGCCCATGGGGATGGGGTAGAGAGAGAAAGTTAGAGATGGGACTAGGGATATGAGCAAGCCAGCTCATTCATGTCCTTTGGTCATACTACAGATTTATCCTAAAAGCAATAATCATTTTTAAAAAGAGATTTTGAAGGGTTTTAAACTTGAGGGTTCCAAGTCAGCTGGTTGCAGAGTGGATGGTGGAGTGGAGGAGGACCAGAACCAGTGCACTGAGGAGGCTATGACAAGACTCAAGGAGAAAACTGCTGGCAACCACGACTGGGGTGGTTGTGATGGAGATGGAGAGAACTGAACGGCCTCCAGAGAGATTTCAGAGGTAAAGCTGGCAGGCTGTGGAGATGGAGTGGGCATGGTGGTAGACCAGAGGGAGGTGTCAAAGGTGACTCCCAATCTCTGGCTTGTCCAACCAGACAGATGGACCACGACTCAGTGAGATGGGAAGAGGTCTGAGTGTGGGAGGACACAGCACCTGCCCATGTGTTACCGGAGGCCCGACTGAGACACCAAGAGACGACACAGCAAGCAGGTGCCCACCTAGTAAGAAAGAGTTGTTCTCCGTACTAATGGTACTTTCACGTCAGTGCTGCTCCTCTTCAGGGTCTTTCCCATTCCAGTTAACGGACTTACATTCTCTGTTACTCAGTCTCACATCAAGATATCATCCACAATTCCTCTCTTCCTAACACCTCCATGCAGCCCTCAGCAGTTCTCACCCAGCCTTCACTTCAGAACATGTCCTGAATTCAAATTCTCACTGTCTTCTCCACCAACACCCTGGTCGAAGCCAGGACCATCTCTTAACTTCTGGAAGCCTCTAACTCTACTCTATGCCTCCATTCTCATCACCTCCCCAGAGTCTATTCACACAGAAGCCAAAGGGATCTTTTAAAAGCATCAGTCAAGTTGTGTTCATCCCCTAACAGTCCTCCTATGCCTTCCCAAAACTCCCAGTGTAAGTATTCTAAAGTCCTGTGCATACTCGTGGGTTTTCAGGCCGTGGGAGTCATAGCCCCTGCCTTACTTATCTCATCAAAACCTCTCTTGCTGCTCCTTGGACACTCCGAAATAGTCTCTGCCTCTGGAACATTGCCTTGGAAAGTTCCACTACAGTTTTGCATGGATCGGTCCTTCAGTCCCTTCAGGTTTCTGCTCAAAAATTACCCTTTTAAAGACTCAATCTCATTGCTTATTAAGGAAATGTCAATAAAGACCACAATGGAATATTATCTTCTACCCAACAGACTGCCCCCAAATTAAGATGTCTTATAAAACCAAGTGGATCAACTCAATCACTTCTGGGTGGGAATGTAAACTATTATCACACCTTTGGAAAACAATTTGGTATTATCATGTGAGGCTGAATGCTGACTGGCACAGGAATGTCATGGAGAAACTCCTATACATGTGCGTTAAGAGGCACACACAAGGAAGTTTAGCTGCACTGTTCAAAGAGCGAAAGGTTGGAAACAATCCAAATGTCCACCCACCAGGCAATGAATCAACTGGTTTTGCACATTCACCCAACAACCATAATTCAGCTGTTAAAATGAATGAATGCCCGCTACATGCAGTGTGGAACAATGATAAGGCAAAAAGAATAAGCAAAATCAAATACTATGGTACTAATGGATATAACTGTAAGTGATAAGCCTTTTTTAAAGGCAAGAAAAACTTGTTTTAAAATTTAAGAAATGGGCACTCCAAAAGACAGGCAGGTAGATGGGTTAGGACAGAGCACAGGAAGATGAACAGAATTGGTAACAGTTCTTAGATTAGAAGGTACGGTCACAGGTGTTATGTTGTTGTGCTTTGTAACTTACAAACATGCCGCTGCTGCTGAGGCTGCTGCTAGCAGGTATATATTAAATGTCAGGCAGTTCAAATTAAAATACAAAATAACTGAAACAAAGGGGCAAAGTTACTATTTTAGGTAACTTCTTATTTTCTTTTTTCTTCACCATGTAAAATGGCTACTTGCACCTCTTTTCTGGATTTTATTTGCCTTCATAGGACATCATTCTCAAAGGTATAAATGTGTATATACATACACACCACCCACATTCATTTTCTGGCTTATTTTAAGCCTCTCCCACTAGAATGCACATTTCATAACTGTGGAATCTTGGACATTCTTGCCCATCACAAGATCACCAAGACCTAGAAGGGTACTTGGCACACACTATAAATATTTAAGAAAGAAATGGCAAATGGATGAACAAATGGCCTAGATAGCACACACAGAGCAATAGGCATAAAAGATTTAAGGCATGGACTCGGCAGTCAGACACCGCTAGGCTAAAATCCAAGCTCTACTTAGTTTTAGCTGAGTGGCCTTGAATGGGCTGCTTTACTGAGTTTCAGTATCCTCACCTATAGAACCTATAGTGCTGGGGATAGTTCTGATGACTAAAGCAAGAATTGAGCACTTTGTCCAGCAGAAATTTATTACTATCACACAGTAACAATGTAACCTCCCCATATGTTCCTCTTGGTGGTTGCAAAGCAATTTGAATTCTTCAGGCAATTTCTCTATGACCAATTTCCTCCACACCCCATTTTAAACTATGGACCAATTTGGAATCCTCTAGTTATTTCTGTGTTTGGTCAAACTAAAGAGATATGCCAGGGAAATCTTACAACCAGCAAACCTCCAGTGAGGGCAGCACAATATAATCTTGCGTCTGCCCTAGCCACCAGCTCAGGAGATCAGCCAGATGTGAAGAGGAAAAATTGCACCACTGTTTACTGAGGGGTCCTCTGCGAACAACTCAGACACCTCATCTGGCCCATTCTCCACAGCTAGCTTGGGAAGCTGGTTAGGTACAGGAATGCCAGAAAGTAGGAATACTGGAAACAATCTTCAATTTTAGGCGTGAGGAGGTTCTGAAGTGGATGATATTCAGAGAGTAATTCACTGTTCTTGGGCTATCTGCTGTAACACATCTTTTTAAAACCAAGCTAAAGCACAAAAAGTAAAATCTGTTTTTGACAGCCTTAATGATATCCCATTTTATAGTAGTAAAGAACCCAGATTTTATATGGGTTTTTATATGCAGAGTACATCATGAGAAACGCTGGGCTGGAGGAAGCACAAGCTGGAATCAACATCGCCGGGAGAAATACCAATAACCTCAGATATGCAGATGACACCGCCCTTATGGCAGAAAGTGAAGAGGAACTAAAGAGCCTCTTGATGCAAATGAAAGAGGAGNCCTTTATCCAGCACTTTCTCTGGATCAGACAGTATTTACCCAAAGAGTTCTGCATATATTTGTTCATTTATCTGAAGGGTTTTACCTATATTTTTACATAACTACTCTATAGCATGGGTATAAAGCTTGTAGTCTAGCTAAATTCATTGAGACCAGAAAGTGAACCCAGAGCAGAGATCCCAAATGGTCCCCAGTAGTAAGAGTCAGCAGCTTCCAATGACCTGGTCCCCTGGTTTTGATCAATGGGGGTGCCCCCGCTCTAACATCAAATGCTATTTCTGCAGAATTAACGAAATAGCAATAAATGAGAAACAGGGGGAATGAGAGCATACTTAATTTTTGTCCCATCCCACACCTTACTTCTCATCAAGTGTATGGACTTGCACAGAATTCCCAGACCCATGTCACATCCCATGACCTTTACATCATCCTGGTACCTTACCCTCCCCTTCTTGGCTTTCAACACAACACAAACCTGTTCTTGAAATTTTTTTCCGAACTCAAACGCCTCCCTGTCAACTTCCTCTCATCACTCTCTGCTAATAACACTCAGTACATGTTTCCTATAACTGCAATTACTGGTATCATTTTTATTTTGATCATCTTCCCTTTAAATTTCTAGCATCTTGAGACCACGGGTGATGTCTGCTTTCCAAGTTTCTATTAGAGGGCCAGTTGGGCTGCTGCAGACAAGTGGTAAATGTTTACTGACTGAATGAACTAAGGAAACCATTGCTTCCAGTGACCAGCACATGCATCTAAACAGTGCCCTTGCAGGACCAGTGGGATGGAAGGATTAGAAGACGGAGGACTCCCTGCACATGTGGGGAGCTGCCTGATTAGTAATGAAGGACTTAGAAGAGACCCCTTTCTGGGAGCTTTGTTTCCAGCCCTAGAATTGAAACTTGCATTTTATTCAATGAAACAATAACCATCGCAACCACCTATGACCAAGACTTGCATTTAATCCTCGGGACTTCTCACTTCATTAATACCCAAGTTTCTGAAAAGCTTTTGAAGCTTAATGAAAAGCTGCTCTGAACATTCTGAGTAGAGTTTCTGTTCTGAGAGTTACTTTTTCTCTGCGGGGCAAATCACATTTGGTTTTCCTTTATCCTTCTGATAAATGCTGTTTAAAAGGCTGGAGGCATGGAAGATGAAGAGAAAAAGATACATCAAGAAGTTGTTCATCAATATGGAATTTCTCTGCTTGCTTGTGTGACCTCAGCGTTTTTCACATTTCCACAGGTCTCCTTGGAGATGGTTGCTATGATCACTCAGTGTCCCCGGCAAAAAATCTTCAAAATGTGGAAGGCTGCTTTTATTCTCTCTCTCTCACTGCCTCTTTATTATAGCTGTTTTTCCTTCACACATAGTTTATTTCTTCATGAATGCATCTGCTCATCATTTTTTTTAATGGTACAATATTTCACACAAACAGAATACCCCCATTCTTTTGGTTCCTCTGGAAATGTCTTTGATTTGGATTATAATATTTGGCAGTCCATTAGGAATGCCACTTATATTTTTATGTTTCTTGATTCCCTGAAGATAAATTAAGCATATGGCAGTCCCTACCTCCTCTTTTCTCAGAAATACTGATCTGCACTGGAAGAAACTGAACACCGTTAGTAAAAACACCCAACCTGCCGATTCTTCTCATGTTACTTACTTAACAAGCTCTTGGCTTGGAATATCTCAAGATTCATTTTAGAGTGGAGGCAATTTTTCTATTTCCCCCTTCAACTACAGTTAATGTAAATACACTTTGATTTGATCACACACACATTATTCATATTTCAAATACCTAAAGGATTTCACGATGGCTGCGTCTTACATATATATAAAAGGAAAAAGAACTTGGAGTGCCGAGTAAACTGAAACAAAACCTAAGTATTGCATCAAGTATCCTGATAACCGGAGAAAGCTAAAATACAACATCCAAAAACAATCTCCGCATTCTCCAAGCAAGGTTAGCTGCCTTGCTGAAATCTAGACTTGCAATGTAAATTATACAACAGACACTTCAGGGGCTTTCCAAAATCCTAGTTAGGTAGACCTGCAGAGAAGGGAAGACATCTACAGAGAAATACACATGCGCGCATANAAGCTAAAATACAACATCCAAAAACAATCTCCGCATTCTCCAAGCAAGGTTAGCTGCCTTGCTGAAATCTAGACTTGCAATGTAAATTATACAACAGACACTTCAGGGGCTTTCCAAAATCCTAGTTAGGTAGACCTGCAGAGAAGGGAAGACATCTACAGAGAAATACACATGCGCGCATACACACATGGAAATGGATCAAAGGGATCGGTTTCTCAGCAGGAACCTACAGAATTTTTTTTTTTTTTTTGATGTGGACAATTTTCAAAGTCTTTATTGAATGTGTTACAATATTGTTTCTATTTTATGTTTTGGTTTTTTAGCCACTGGGCTCTTAGCTCCCTGGCCAGGGATTGAACCTACACCCTCTGCACTGGAAGGTGAAATGTTAACCACTGGTTCGCCAGGGAAGTCCCTTGAAACCTGGAGAACTATACTTTGCAACTCAAGGACAAGGACAAAAGTTCAAAGGAGGAGCCGTCTGAGCAGCAGGATTACAATCATGTGAATCTGTGGCAGTGTGACACAGAGGCCTTTTATTAGCACAAGTTTTAAATGTAAATCTCATTTCACGCGAGAAAAAAATAGTGCTACTTAAATTTAGGCTAGTACTTTTTAACAATATTATAGAAGCAGATTTTACACATGGTTAAACACTAGAAATTAATTCCTCTGAATCTGTTTTAGACAATTTTTTAAAGATACAAATTTTTAAAGATCATGAAGAAATCTGCAGAGCCTGTGAGTTTATGAATCAAGTGAGGTCACTGAAAACAAAGAGCTAGAACTCATTAGATCATTCAATCAGGAATGCTTTTCGAACATTTACTCACTAAACACTACGGCTGGCACTGGGGACACAGAAGTGATTAACACTTGGTCTTAATTATCTTTAAGGATTTGGTGGAAAACAAAGAACCATAAACAAGATAATTACACTGTGATGTAAGTACAATGACAGGCAGAAAACAGCATAATTCAGCCTTTAAAAAGGAACAAGTGTCTTGTATGAAAAATCATTTTATGAGAACTGCATTTTTTTTGCTTCAGGTGCCAAATATATTACTGTTGACACAAAACGCTGTTTATATAAAAATGAACCTTCTAGCACAGGGGACAGGAAAGGAAAAAAAATGACAGCTACTAATTCTCAAACTGTCACGGTGAAAGACCATTTTTTCTTTTTACTTGAATCTGTCACAGACTGACACTTCTGTAAAAACAAACAACAACAACAAAAAACCTAGAAAAATAAAATAAAAATTCTAAATGCTAACTTTTAATTTCTGTGCTTATTCCATGAAGGAGCAGTAACACATTTCAGTGCATGGACAAGCATGCAATGAAATACTACAGGTCCTAAGAGTACATGTGGACATGAGGTTGAGCAAATTCCCGGAGTTGGTGATGGACAGGGAAGCCTGACGTGCTACAGTCCATGGGGTCACGGTCACAAGGAGTCAGACATGAGCAACTGAACTGAAGAGTAAATAAGTTGCTGTCACATAGAAAGAAGTGAGTGATCAGTTTATGGGGAGAGGATACAGCTAATCTAACAAAAAAATTTATAGAAGATGTGACCCTTCAATTGGGTCTTAGAAAAATGGAGTAGGATTTGCCAGTAAAATGCAGTGAGGGGAGGGAAAAATGGCATTCCAGGTAGAAAGAGAAACACAGAGAGAAAGGAAAAGCAAGAATGTCTATATAATTGAGTAACGAGGGAAGGGAAAGCCCAGTCAAGAAGGATCTTATAAACTGAAGATCAGCTTTACGATTGCCCTCCCCCCATTTGGTATAATTTCATACAGAAGACTGAGAAAAGAAAGCAGTTGCTTCTCTTCCTAAGTATGTAAAACACAGCCACAAAACAATAATAACTCCAGACAGTCACAAGTGAAGTCAGTCCCTCTGAGTGTGCTTTATTTAAGATCCCTGTATTTATATGACCTCTTTCTTTAGAGCCAGTATGCAGCTAATAAACCCTTGTCATAGTGTCTAAAATTGGAGACTACTGGAGAAAAATTCCCATCATGCCAGACCTAGAGCACTCTCAGAGGTGAGAGGCAGAGTTTATATTCCTCCTACCAGTTTTTTGTTTCCTTTTGTTTTTGTTTCACTGTCTCTCCTTGCAGTTTCAACTGTGAAAGAGGGATATGACCGTCCTACTCCACAGGGTTATCGTACCGTGAGGACTGGATGAGCTCACACAAGTAAAGCACGCACCAGAGCGCCTTACGAACTGTGGGTGATCACNATATTCCTCCTACCAGTTTTTTGTTTCCTTTTGTTTTTGTTTCACTGTCTCTCCTTGCAGTTTCAACTGTGAAAGAGGGATATGACCGTCCTACTCCACAGGGTTATCGTACCGTGAGGACTGGATGAGCTCACACAAGTAAAGCACGCACCAGAGCGCCTGACGAACTGTGGGTGATCACTGAGTGTCATTGGGTTATTAACATTATTACGAACAAACGGAAATGGACGGGTAGGTAATATTCCTCTTCTCCCAACTCCAGCAGTATCAGTCATACCAGCTTCCAAAAGTAGGGTGAAGTAGGTTCCCTAAATTCTAACCCTGTACATCACCCACTATTTCCCCAACATCACTGTACACCTAAACATGTATTACAGGTGGAGAAAATAGAGCTAATTATAGGCCTCTGGGGTAAAATGACTAAGGAAAAATCAATAGAGAAGAGCTTATTTTCTGTCCTGATCCTACCTCAGTTATCCCTAAAATTAGAAGCCAGTAGTTTAGGGTTATTGAAAGATACTTCCTCTCTGAGAGGAAACCGGAATGAGACCAGACTGTTTAGGCAGGCTTTATTTAAGACATTTAGCACCTCTTAGCAATGTAAAGCAATGAGGGCGATGCCTAAATATTTTAACGTCTGAGATGGCTGTCCAGAGTTCACGGAGAGTCTGACAACAACTGGAGACTATGGAATCAGCACCGTGGTGCCCCTTCACGCAGAGTCTTAGCAAGGGGATGCAGCAATGTGGGGTCAGGAATGTAAGTTTATCTTAATTTAGAAGCTGTAGAGTTAGTAGCAGCCAAATCAAGTGGAGTCTTTTCAGGGAGATCAGCCTAAGGCACAGCCGTCTAGACAAAACACCACCACTACACGGAGGGGCGCAGAGGTCCCCGCCTCCTGTATCAGCACAAACTCCAGAGATAGAACCAAGGCTGTCTTAGATGTTGCGTGCACATCAGCAGAAACACGAAAGAATCTAGAGGCCAAAGTGTTCTGGGGACCTCCTGAAGGATGCTAAGGGCACTTGTGCAGTCATTCAGTAGGCTTTCATTTCTTAGATACAGTTATTAAACTTTTTTCCCCTTACATTTCAAATTGATAGAGAAATGTATTGTTTTTGAGAACTATTCCTTTCTCCTCTGTGCTCCAAACACTTCCAAATCTTCACCTGGTAGCTCAGGACAAATGGAAGACCTCTTTCACGTTGGAGGAGGCCCTTTAAGACCAGGATGGACTGACCTCTTTACTACTTCCACCTGCCAAAAGGCTGACTTACAGGAAGTTAGTGTAAGCGCTGTCTCTTAAAACCAAGTCTTATTTTAGCTTTAACATCACTTGCAGAGAGACTTTAAAGCTCAAGAGAAAATATTATTCTGGAATCTATAACCCACAACCTCTCTGCCCTACATCTGCTTTCACTATGTTTTAACCTCATCATTCTGCTTTGCCTCCATGTCCTATAGCCATGGGGGGCTTGCCAGGTGGCGCAGCAGCAAAGAATCCACCTGCCTAAAACAAGAGACTCAAGAGACGCAGTTCAATCCCTAGGTCAGAAAGGTCTCCTGGAGAAGGAAATGGCAACCCACTCTAGTATTTGTGCCTGAAAAATTACTTATGGCTGTTATTAAAACACTGCTCTCAGGTTCTAGGGGTCTTTTTATTTTTTTCTTAATGACAATAAACCATCATTTCAATATGTTTTAGAATACCCAGTATTATTGTATCTCTAAAGAGGGCAGCAGCATTCCAGTGCCTGCAAGTTAAAAATGGGGCAGACAAGGATGGGAAAGGAATTGTGCTACACTGTGTTCCTCCTGAATGCTAAACTTATTTAATCAAGCAGAGTCAGAAGGACAGTCAAATAAAGAAAATAAAACAGTAGTTTATACACTGGCAATGATGAGATGGCAAAGAACTCAAAACAGAAGGCACAGACATATTTAGTATAAATAACTCGGCCACCAGAGATTGAAGACAACTTCCTGCTCATAACTGACAATACAAGACATCCATTAAGCAGCAATAATCTTACCAAGATTACAACTCTCCATTCTTCAAATTGGATTTTGGACTTAACACTGTTCATGTCAGTCAGTCATCCAATCCAGCATTTTTAAAGCATCTACTGATTATTAACATTGCACTTGATTCTCTAAGTAAAAGATAAACAGAAGACACACACACTTTCCTATAGAGATTTTATCCTCTGATGATTAATTTTGTGTGTCAACTTGGGTGGGCTAATGACAACTAGTAATTTAATCAGACACTAATCCAGGTGTTGTTCAGAAGGTCTTTTGAGCAACATCAATACAACCAGTTAACATCAGTATATTCAGTTGGCTTTAATGCGGTTCAGACTCAATTGCTTGAAAGGTCTCAAGTGCAAAAACTAAAGTCTCTCAGAGAGAAGGAGGACTTCTGCCTCAACACTGCAGCATCAATTCCAGCCTGTGTTTCCAGCCTGTCAGCCTGCTTTACAGATTTTGGATCACAGATAAATGAACTACATACAGTTGGTTCCATTTCTCTGGATAACACTCACACACACCCTTATAAGCAATTCGAAGCAAACAGTAAATGGGAAGAACACCAAGTACAAAAGATGGTAGCAACATAGGAGTGTCTATATTTGCCTAGGGAAATCAGAGAGAGCCAAAAATATATGAGATTTGAAAGAAGGATATAAAAGGAATTTGTTACAGGAAAAGGGAAAAATATACAATTGGAAAGAGATGTTAGAGTACAGAGTATGTCTGTTGGTGCACGAGTGCCCAGTCGTGTCAAACTCTTTGCAACCCCATGGACTACAGCCCTAAGGGTCCTCTGTCCATGGGATTTTCCAGGCAAGAATGCTGGAATGGGCTGCCATTTCCTCCTCCAGGAGAGCTTCCCCACCCAGAGCCAGAACCCATGTCTCTTGAGTCTCCTGCATTGGCAGGTGGATATTTTACCATTGAGCCACCTATTGGACCATAAAGTAAAAAGACAAGATGAAGGTCAGGAGAAGAGCAAGTGATGTGGCAGGAAGTGAAGTGGGCTGCAAACGGAGGACCATGTCTGCAGTGGTAAAGATAAGATCCTAGAGGACAAGACTCAAATCAACGTATACCCTCATAAATTTCACAGCTGTTCAATCAATTTCACTGGCTTTATAAATGCGCTTGGATTGGCACCATTACTACTGTAAAGCTATGGAGTTAAGAGGAGAAGTAGGGCTAGTTCAGCCATATGACAGGGTAAAGATCAATGGACTAGAGTCAACTTTATTTCCATATACCACTAGTGAACAATCTCAAAAGAAAATTAACAATCCCATTTACAATGTGATGAGGCAAAAAGAATACAATATTTAGGCAAAGCTTCAGCAAAACAAGTACACCACTTATACAGTGAAAACTATAAAACTTTTTTGAGTTATTGAAGATATACATGGCATAATATCTCATGTGCACAGACCCAAAGACTTAATACTATTAAGAAGGCAAAAATCTCCAAGTTTACTTATAAATTCAACATAACCCCTATTAAAGTCTCAGCTAGTTTGCTTTTGGGCAAAAACTGACAGTGCTACAATTTATATTAAAAGTGGAAACAACCAGTATAACAGCAACAAGANGGGGTCACAAAGAGTTGGACACAACTGAATGACTAACACCAAGATAGTTGAAACACCCACTGCTACTGTGTTGGGACTCCTACTTGGTCAGCTCTCATCATCTACTCAACTCTCTTAAAAAAAATATTTACTTATTTATTTGGCTGTTGTGCTGTGCTTAGTCACTCAGTTATGGCCAACTCTGTGACTCCGTAGACTGTAGCCCGCCAGGCTTCTCGGTCCATGGGGATTCTCCAGGCAAGAATACTGGAGGGGGCTGCCATGCCCTCCTCCAGGGGCTCTCCCAACCCCAGGCCTTAGTCACAGCATGTGAACTCTTAGCTGTGCGTGTGGGGTCTAGTTTTCCAGCAAGGGATTGAACCCAGGCCCCCTGCATTGGAAGCATGAAGTCTTAGCCACTGGACCACCAGGGAAGTCCCTCGACTCAACTCTTAGGGAAATCAAAGAGCTTAACCTGGACNCCTTAGTCACAGCATGTGAACTCTTAGCTGTGCGTGTGGGGTCTAGTTTTCCAGCAAGGGATTGAACCCAGGCCCCCTGCATTGGAAGCATGAAGTCTTAGCCACTGGACCACCAGGGAAGTCCCTCGACTCAACTCTTAGGGAAATCAAAGAGCTTAACCTGGACACATGCAGCTACTATGCTCAGACTCTGATAAACAGTCATACTGTTTTTTTTGTTTGTTTTTTTTTTTTTTAATTTGGCTGCCTCAGGTCTTAGTTGCAGCATAAAGGATCTTTCATTGCAGTGTGTGGACTCTTTAGTTGTGGGACGCCTGCTTGGTTGCCCTGAAATATGTGGGATCTTAATTCCCTGACTAGGGATCAAACCCATGTCCCCTGCATTGCGAGGCAGATCGTTAACCACTGGACTATCAGGGAAGTCAAATAACATTTTGTTTTTTAATTAAACATGGCATGTTTCAGAATTCTTTCATATCCCTTAAGTAAGATACTAACAGTATTAGATTGTCACTTAAGGTAAAACCTAGAAACACGGTCCAAAGCAGGGGTCCTTAGACTCTTCTTGCTTAGTTAGGAACTGTAGCTATTTCCAAATTTTTATAATTGAATCATATTTAAAATACATAGTAATACATAGATTTTCCTGGAAGGATGTAAAAGACAATGGTGCTGTTTGCTTTGGAGGGAGGGTGGCAGGAGTGAAAGAGAAATTTTTCCACTCTATAGTTTACTACTTATGTATGGATTTTAATATGTGGCTGTACTAGCTTGTAAAATCCTTGTTAAAACTACATAAGGAAAATTCCCCAGGGCCTATTTAAAGTCAAATGAACAGGTGCACAGCCTACTCTGCGTTGGGAAGAACAAAACCTACTTCTTTCACAGTTTTGCTTTCTGTCCTCAACACCTGGATTCTGTCTCAAGGTCTCTAAGATGTTGCTTCAATTCCTGCCATCAAGTCTACATTCCAACCAATAAAAAGGGTGGGGCAGGGAAGGTAGGGAGAAAAAAGCACAGTCTGAGACACAACACAGAAGTTGAACAGATCATTTCTGTTCACACCACAGTGGTCAGAACTTGGTCCATGACATAAGTAACTGAAAGGGAACATGGGAAATAGCCTTTAGAAAGCATGAAGTGAAGTGAAGTCGCTCAGTCATGTCTGACTCTTTGTGACCCCATGGACTGCAGCCCACCAGGCTCTTCCATCCATGGAATTTTATAGGCAAGAGTACTGGGAAGGCATATACCCAGCTAAAACATGGGAAGTTGTATTATTAAAAGAGAAGGAAGCACAGGTGTTGATGCACAAATAACCAAGGCAATTTCAGCCACAAATGATTAACACAAAATTCAGTATAGGAGTTATCTCTGGTGGGGAAGGAAAAAAGAATGCATTCCAGGGGCTTTAAGGGTAATAATAACATTTATTTCTTAAGTTGGGTGATTACAACATGGGGTTCAATTTTTCTTTGTTATTTCTTTTATATGTGTATCTATATATATAACATATATATAGTAGCAGAACATTCGTTATGTGTATTTCACAATTTGCATAAAAAAACATATTAAGGGACTAGTGGCTAAGACTCCGAGTTCCCAGTGTAGGGGGCCCATGTTCAGTCCCTGTTCAGAACCAGATCCCACATGCCACAAGTAAGAATTTGCATGCTGCAACTAAACATCCTATATGCCACAACAGAAGATGGAAGACCAGGTGTAGTCAAATAAATAAATATTAAGAAAAAAATTATGAGTTGTTGAAGCTGGATATGTGTCAGGAGGATTTATCACAATCCTCTCAACTTTTAAGCATACTTGAAAAATTCTGGAATAAAAAGTTTACACATATACATATTTTATACTTTATACATATACTTTTAAACCCTCTCAGATACATGGTACTTATTAAAAACCTATGTTGTAAAAAGTACTGACCTAAAGGTTGTGTTACATACACATACTATGCATATTTAAGAAATAAAGGACTATGCTATCCTTAAATGTTTATCATCTAATTAGGATGCTGAGACTAAAATAATACAAGTTGTNTGGAAGACCAGGTGTAGCCAAATAAATAAATATTAAAAAAAAAATTATGAGTTGTTGAAGCTGGATATGTGTCAGGAGGATTTATCACAATCCTCTCAACTTTTAAGCATACTTGAAAAATTCTGGAATAAACAGTTTACACATATACATATTTTATATCTTTATACCTATACTTTTAAACCCTCTCAGATACATGGTACTTATTAAAAACCTACGTTGTAAAAAGTACTGACCTAAAGGCTGTGTTACATACACATACTATGCATATTTAAGAAATAAAGGAAAATGTTTATCATCTAATTAGGATGTTGAGCCTAAAATAATACAGGTTGTGATGGAGTGACCAAATGAGGGGTAGGGACAGAATCCACAGAGAAAGGTCAGTTTGGTTTTAGGAAGAATGAGGTTGCCATAACCCCTGGAATTGAGCAAATGTGACAAATATAGTAATCAATAATAAAAACGATAATTAACATGCAAACTAATTTTAAGCAATCAGATTTGTGCAGGTCCCTTCAGGCAGCTGCCATTTTGTTTCAAAGTTTAGAATCAAGTTAAACAAGAAACCTAAGGATATAGAAAAATAAACTGCTGTTCCTCTTTCACACATTATAACCATCTTTGTTACTTTACAACCAAACTAAGGGAATGATTTAGGCCAGACTTTTTAGCAGGTGCCTTTAGTCCTTGGGAGAGGCAGTAAAGCATACATCTGCAATAAGTCTGAGTAGGTTTGGGTCTCTCGGATGCTTTTTTGCAAGCTGTAGGACCCTGGAAAAAGTTATTTAACCTCTGTGCCTCAGTTTCTTCATCTGTAAAATGGAGATAATAATAGCATCAACTTACTAGAGACACTGAGTTCATACTGTCCTGGGAACAGTGCCTAGCTCAGAGTAAACACCCCATACATGGCTGCTCTTTGTGTTGTTTTTTATCTTGCCATGACTATGAAAATGACCTCAGTTATCTAGTTTCCCCTAGAGTTCATGAGGATGGGAGAGGTTATTTCAGACAAACTAGAAATCTGAATTTTTGTAAGATTTCCTTTTTTCAAACACCATGAGGATGGGAGAGGTTGTTTCAGACAAACTAGAAATCTGAATTTTTGTAAGATTTCCTTTTTTCAAACACCATGAAGGCCAAACAAGGCAGTTTGGCAAACTGTATCTAGTGAACCACCCATCCCCAATTCAAATGTTTATAGAGAACGATGTTACATAACTTACTGCATATGGGTGCTATGAAAATAAATTCAAGCAAGTTACAAGGGTTAAATAATTCTAATTTAAAATTCTAATTGAGAATTGGTTATCCCTCATATGGATTACTTTCCTTGATGATAATGCAGTTGATTTTTAATCTCAGGCTTTCTCTTGCCCCTTCTCAGAATTTCAATTCCAGTTTTCTCCTAAAGCAGCTAGAAATCCAAGATGTGTTTAGGAACAGCTCCCAGCAAAACCCAGACAATGAAGTTGAGGATGTGTGACCAAAACTCCACTGTGCAAACCATCATGCATTAAGTCCTAAACTGTGAGATGCCAACTGTGGACAGTCTGGAAAAAAACAGCCTTGTACAGACAAAGGAAGATTTGGCTCAGTCTTAAAGCCCAGGTACAATTCAGTCAGAGGGGGAAAAGGGGCAAGCTGTCATAAAGACAGAAAGACAGGGAGATGAGACCAGGTCAGGTAACTCAACAGAAGAGTGGACATTGTGGAGAACTGGGGAGAATAAATTTACAGAGCCTAAACTATGAATGGTTCATTTTTTCCTTAAGAATGTGGACCCACTATTGGAATTTTTTGCCCTAGGGTTCCTCATTGCTTCATGTGGAGAAGAAAGAACAAACCATGTTAGGAACTGTGCTTCTGAAGAACTAGGAGATTTCTCCAGGACAAGGGCTTTCATTGTATTCCTCTGGGATTCTTAGCACCTAGGAAAGTAACTGGCATGTAGTAAGTTTTCTAAAAATGCCTGGCAAATAAGTGATTGAACAACAGACTCTTAGCAACAGCCTACACCAGTAGGCCACGACTGTCTCTAACAACAAAAAGGTACATGCATCTGCTCGAGAGTTCACAGTCTATAAACACCGTCATGTAGATGTGTGTATCACCTCTACCTTGCACTCCTGTTACCTTTAAGCCTCCTTGTTTACTATGCATGATTTCTTATTTAAGCTCAATGGTGCAAAATTCTAAATAATTACTCATGCTTTTAATTTGGTTTTTAGTTATTTTAAAAAGGTCAAATGGAGGTTCAAAACCACAGAGATCTGTTCCCATCAGCGTTGCCTATTTACCAAACAAGGAGAACAGTCTAGTGGAGGTAACCAAGAATCCTTTGGTAAATCACTTTAGACTATCATTTATTACATTTTGTTCCCCCAACCTGTCTCTCAGTACTCAAAATAAACCCACCCTGTTAAGAACTCTACTGAGACTCTAGAAAGTCCTTTAACACTAGCATCCCCCCAGCACTGAGTTCAATGCCTCACATTTGAGTTCTTCCTAAAGTCTAATAGATTGGAATAAAGACAGTTTAAATGTATTATATAAGGAGACACTTCATAGCAACAATTATTTAGATACCTATAACACTGAATAGAGATGAATAAAAATCACGTACACACAACAATAAAAATATGACTTGTGATTTTTCCTATTATATAGCAAACCTGGTCCTATTTTTGAAAAAGAGAACTTCATTCTTGAGGAAGTTTAGGTTAAGTGTTAGTCGCTCAGTCGTGTCCAATTGCAACCTCATGGACTGTGGCCTGTCAAGCTCCTCTAGGAAATTCTTCCTATGGAGATTCTCCATAGGAAATTCTCCAGGCAAGAATCCTGGAGCAGATTGCCATTCCCTTCTCCAGGCGATCTTCCCAATGCAGGGATCAAACCCGGGGCTCCTGCATTGCAAGCAGATTCTTTATCATCTGAGCCACCACGGAANTAGGAAATTCTTCCTATGGAGATTCTCCATAGGAAATTCTCCAGGCAAGAATCCTGGAGCAGATTGCCATTCCCTTCTCCAGGCGATCTTCCCAATGCAGGGATCAAACCCGGGGCTCCTGCATTGCAAGCAGATTCTTTATCATCTGAGCCACCACGGAAGCCCCATACATTATACATAGCTGGTTCTAAAGAAGTTGGCAGGGACTTACCTGGTGGTTCAGTGGCTAAGACTCTGCTCCCAATGCAGAGGGCCTGGGTTCAATCCCTGTTGAGGGAACTAGATCCTCCATGATGCAACTAAAAGATCCCAGCACAACCAAACAAATAAATAAGCTGGTAAAAACAATAGAGAAACCTTACCACTGACGTATGGTCAATGAGGAAAGAAATGAAATACATATAGAAAATTTCCTCTAAATAAACTGGTCCAATCTGAAGCAAGTGAGTCAAGTGGGTGAGGCTTCCTTAGTCTTTAAACTTACCTAGATGTTTTCCTCTTAAAAAATAATATCTAACAACGGTAAATATGAAGATTATAAGAAAGTTAACTAAAATAGAATCAATATACATTTACCAGCGCATAACTATTGTTCTGAGTTTTGATATATACACTATTCTTTCAAGTGACACTGATTGAATGATGTTTCTTGGTGTCTACTTCAATTCTATAATTATATAATATTCACGTAATGTACCTCTTTTAAAAGTGTTAGCAACCCATCTGGTTTAAAACTCAATGTGATTTAAATTTTAATTAGAGGAAATTTCCCATATTAAAACAGAGACTAAAGTACCCATTAAAGTGTCCATTACATATGGCAGAACTACAGTTTTGAATTATCAAAAAGGAATCCACGAAATGTTCGAGGGAAAAGTTCCCATCCAAGATAACATCATGCTGTTCAGTATAAATAATTTTCTTATAAATTAGAAATGGGATGTACTGGGCTGAGAGTATTATATTAGATTAGCTCCTGTAACTGCAAAACCAACCTCTTAACAGCCAGGCTGGTCTCTGCATTTCTGAATGAATTAAAAGGTTTCCACCAAGCTTCCTTTCCAGCACAGGAAATCCTGCTGGAGTCCCCCCCTACAAGGATGCGTCATGCTGACAGCTTTTCATTTTGTGACCTTTGGAAGGCCAACATTAGCTGCATTTTACAGGAAGTTCTTCCTTTATTCCCCCAATAGTCTGCAGGGTAAACTTCGGTTAGATACAAGGTCAGCATAAACTAAGCTCTGCTTTCTTATCAGAGTGAAGCAGCTGTGCTGAAGGAGAGACATCCTCTCTCAACCTCATGCATCCAAACCTACCTTTTTTCTCAGTATCTGAAATGTATTCAGCCGCAGGTGAGTGGGCATTCCATGCCCTCTTGTTTCTCAGATTTCTGTATTAATATCTAGAAACACCTTTGAAAAATATCAAAGTAAAAAAATCAATTTCTCTCTCCCCAATTCAAATGCTAACCAAAATGAAATCCCCAGAACGATCTGTATCAGTTAACTGTCACTCCCAAATTGAATTTGAGGCTCAGAATAAAGGCACATGAAAATGGAATTAAATGAAATTTAATGCAGAAACACTTTACTAAGTGGAGAACACCACAATTTCAATAGGACTATGGAAAAATCATGCTATTTTAAGACACATTTGAAATAGCAGGTAAGGGGTTGGTACCCAAGGAATTCTTGACAGCATGTTCAAGAGATACTGCCTAAGGAGAAAGCTCACTGAATTCCTTTTAGATGAACTTTTTTCACTCCATCCATAGACAGTACGCCGATTTCCTTGATGAGAATGAAGATATCCCTTTGTTCCAAATAACCAAGCCATTAAAATAAAGTAGCAGCAGGAAAGTTGAGAGCACAGTTGCTGTGTCCAAATGTGCTTCTACCAGTCATTTCTTCAGTTGCCTTGGTTCATACCCGATCATCTTCCCCAAATTTGACTGCACAAATCATTATGGAGCATATTAGCCTAATTCCCAAACAAAAATAATCTTCTCAATTTTATTCCTATAGAAAACACATCAAAATAGCATGTATGTTCTAGTAATAGCCTTTAGGGTGATAACATCTTTTATTTAAAAACAGAAAATCTAACCCAATACAAGGATTCCATTAGTAACATGGTAATGATTTATTTCTCATTGTTTATTAAGAGTCTACTCACATCTATTGTCTACANATGTATGTTCTAGTAATAGCCTTTAGGGTGATAACATCTTTTATTTAAAAACAGAAAATCTAACCCAATTCAAGGATTCCATTAGTAACATGGTAATGATTTATTTCTCATTGTTAATTAAGAGTCTACTCACATCTGTTGTCTACAGGGAGGTTCACCGTTCGGTCCCCCCTTACCACCATTCCCCAGAATACTACCACCCGTACTGTGTCCTTCCTTTATTTCTCTGATAGTCTGTAGGGTGAGAAGGCAATGGCACCCCACTCCAACTCTTGCCTGGAAAATCCTATGGACAGAGGAGCCTGGTAGGCTGCAGTCCATGGGGTTGCTAAGAGTCGGACACGACTGAGCAACTTCACGTTCACTTTTCACTTTCATGCACTGGAGAAGGAAATGGCAACCCACTCNCTCTGATAGTCTGTAGGGTGAGAAGGCAATGGCACCCCACTCCAACTCTTGCCTGGAAAATCCTATGGACAGAGGAGCCTGGTAGGCTGCAGTCCATGGGGTTGCTAAGAGTCGGACACGACTGAGCAACTTCACGTTCACTTTTCACTTTCATGCACTGGAGAAGGAAATGGCAACCCACTCCAGTGTTCTTGCCTGGAGAATCCCAGGGACGGGGGAGCCTGGTGGGCTGCCGTCTATGGGGTCACACAGAGTCGGACACGACTGAAGCGACTTAGCAGCAGCAGCAGCAGTCTGTAGGGTAAACATGCGGAACAGGGTTCTCTGATCAAATATGTTTAGGGCATCAAATACAGAGTGAAGCATTTTCTCAACATTTCTGGTCCCAGAACCAAGGTTAACCAAAGTTATTTGACTATAAGATCTTCTTTTCAAGCGTAATTCCAAATTTAATAGCTCATCAGACAGCATTCTTGGGAAGACGTTAGGAAAGTTTTTTCGAAAAGATCATAAACCAGTGGTCCTAGGGCCAATTTCTATCCAAGGATATATCCCATCTACTATGTACAAAGTTGTAAAAGAAAACTTCGCCAATGGTAGAAACTTGGAGATTTCATATAAACATCTAGATTTACCAATACTCCATTCCTGCATGGCAATACTGGCTGAGGCTTAGCAGTGGACTGAGACCCTTTAGACAGCACATTCTTCAGTTTAATAAAGTCCTTTTCGTTCCCTCCAGTTTCTTCTAATTCACAGTCTGCTTTACCCATGGGCAACACCTGCCAGCTGCTCCCAGGCATTTATCTGCCTTGGAGACTCCATGAAGAAGAAAGGGGAACATGAGGAAGGTGCTGGAAGCCTGTTCCCTTCAGTTCATCAACTGCAGGCAAAGTGAGAAAGCTCTTCTCTTGTATACTTCAAAACTTTTCATATCACACCTTCTCTCCTCCAGTGCTCAAGACCTGTATCTAGACTTTGTCCTCACACCAGAGAATTCAACCAGAATCTCTTGCAATATATTTTCTGTACTAAATTATCAAGTGTCATCATCCTATTATTAACAAGNTGGAAGCCTGTTCCCTTCAGTTCATCAACTGCAGGCAAAGTGAGAAAGCTCTTCTCTTGTATACTTCAAAACTTTTCATATCACACCTTCTCTCCTCCAGTGCTCAAGACCTGTATCTAGACTTTGTCCTCACACCAGAGAATTCAACCAGAATCTCTTGCAATATATTTTCTGTACTAAATTATCAAGTGTCATCATCCTATTATTAACAAGAATGAATTATTGAGCACTGAGTTCCAGGCCCTGGGTTAATAACCTAGGACTATATCATTTCACTCCCACAGCAACCCTGTGGCCTGAGTCCNGCCTTGGAGACTCCATGAAGAAGAAAGGGGAACATGAGGAAGGTGCCGGAAGCCTGTTCCCTTCAGTTCATCAACTGCAGGCAAAGTGAGAAAGCTCTTCTCTTGTACACTTCAAAACTTTTCATATCACACCTTCTCTCCTCCAGTGCTCAAGACCTGTATCTAGACTGTACTCACGCCAGAGAATTCAACCAGAATCTCTTGCAATATATTTTCAAGAGATTGAAAGAGACACTAAATTATCAAGTGTCATCATCCTATTATTAACAAGAATGAATTATTGAGCACTGATTCCAGGCCCTGGGTTAATAACCTAGGACTATATCATTTCACTCCCACAGCAACCCTGTGGCCTGAGTCCTTTTATCATCCTCATTTACTGATGGGAAAACAAAGTTAGACTCGACAAGGTCACACAGAGTATGCGGCAGAGCTGGCTGAGCAGGACAACTGTTTCCGGCGCTCTTAGTCTTAACCATTACACAACAGTGAGCCTTATTTTAAAAACTGGGGCTGGTGAAGAGTAGGCCAGAGGAAGAAGTCTGGCAGAAGGCAATGCCTTGAGATAGATCAGGGGTCCCCAACCTCCAGGCTGTGGACAGGGACCTTCCATCATATCAGCAGTGGCATTAGATTAGAAATAAACTGCAGAATAAATGTAATGCTTTTGAATCATCTCAAAACCATCCCCCACCTCTGGTCCATGGAAAAGACTGTCTTCCATGAAACTGGTCCCTGGTGCCAAAAGGGTTAGGGCCTACTGTGAAAGACCCCAGAATCAAGGATACAGTCATCTGCTTTAGCAGGGTCAGAATTCACCCACAGAGCAGATGAATCCAAGACACCACACATACCCTGAGTTCCCCATGAAGCAAGCAAAGAGGCAACACATTCAACTGCAAGTAACTGTCAGTGGCAACCAAGGGACACTGAATATTCATTGGAAGGACTGAAACTGAACTCCAGTACTTTGGCCACATGATGCGAGGAGCCGACTCACTGGAGATGCTGGGAAAGACTGAAGGCAGGATAAGGGGGCAACAGAGCATGAGACGACTGGACGGCATCACTGACTCAACGGACGTGAGTTTGAGCAAACTCCAGGAGATAATGAAGGACAGGGAGGCCTGGCGTGCTGCAGTCCAAGGGGTGGTAAAGAGTCAAACATGATTCAGAGACTGAACCACCACCCTGTGAACAAGTTAACAACTTTTAACTTTACATGAACTCTTAGCACAATGTGTAATAAGGTATAACGTGAGACAATTCACAGACGAAGTAGGATATGTAACCTCATTTTAAACAAAATGAAACCAGAGCTCTGTTCAGATTCAAGTGCCTTTCTGAGACTTTACAGCTTATGTAACAGGGTGAATGGTGAACGTGGGGTGCAAGTTCAGCCTTCTGGATTCCAGATCTAGATTTGTATTAATAGTAAATTATTCTGGCATGGAAAGGGATAGAAAAGCATTGTCCAATAGACCTTTCCATGATGATGGGAATAGTCTTTATTTATGCTGTTCAATTCCTATCCAAATGTGCTTGTGTGACTAAGAAACTGAATTTTTAGTATACTTATGTTTAAATAATTTTAATTTAAATTTTAATAGTCAATTATCTAGAGATAGCATCAGATCCTACAGGTTAAGTAAGGGCTGGGTCCTACAAGACTGCCCAGCATCAGATACCAATTACAAATCCAGGTTATCACTGAGCTTCTGACTGACCAGCTGTAAATAGGAGACTCCCAAGACTCCTATATATTTAAATTTAAATACTGACAAGTTGCTACTTGTGATATTGTGATTTATAATAATATATTTTGGTTTATTTAAGTATATTTGGTATACTTAAATAATATATTTTGGCCCTTGTCCATGATTCCTGACACAGAGATCCTAAAACTCTAGGAATTTTTTTAAGTGATAAGAGCGATAAAATGAAAGGAATGTCTCTTGTTATTAAGCCCTTTCATCCACACCTAAGTTTATGTTAATGAGGTGACTCGGAATGCTCCCATGGTGGGGACTGGTAGCAGGGGAACCAACGCTATGATGGTTTTCCCAGAGTCATGTATGGATGTGAGAGATGGAGCATAAAGAAAGCTGAGCGTCAAAGAACTGATGCTTTTGAACTGTAGTGTTGGAGAAGACTCTTGAGAATCTCTTGGGCTGCAAGGAGATCCAACCAGTCCATCCTAAAGGAGATCAGTCCTAAATATTCATTGGAAAGACTGATGCTGAAGCTCCAATACTATAGCCACCTGATGTGAAGAAGTGATTGACTGGAAAAGACCCTGATGCTGGGCAAGATTGAAGGCAGAAGGAGAAGGGGACGACAGATGAGATGGTTGGATGTTATCACTGACTAGATGGACGTGAGTTTGAGGAAGCTCCGGGAGTTGGTGATGGACAGGGAAGCTTGGCATGCTGCAGTCCATGGGGTTGCAAAGAGTCAGATACGACTGAGTGACTAAACTGAACTGAACCCCGTGATAAGAGGGTTGGAAGTTGCAATCCCACTCCCCTCCTCACCTCTAGGGGAGGAGAGAAATGGCGGTTGAATCAATCATTGGCATCTGGAAGAACCACTAACTTGGACGTTTTATACAATAATCTAACAGCGGAATGTTATTAGGAGTTAAGGTCATCTCCTCTCCTTATGTTTGTTTTAAAACAAGGGTTAAATTCTTCCTCTCTTTTGGATATGAGAGAAGTACTTGAGAAAAGCCAATTGTTAAGTTTACTTTTAAAGGACAAATTAAATGCTGTTTATAAGTTAAATAATGGTATGGGATAAACTCAAAAAAAAAAAAAAAAAAAAACTGACAATTTAATCAATTGTGCTTGTGTATTTGATAATAAAGCCTCCATAGAACCCAAAAGGTTGGGATTTGGAGAGCTTCCAGGTTGGGGAATGCATGAAGGTGCTGAAGGCTCACCTGGAATGGGCTTGTAAATGTCACACTCCATTCCCCTTATCTTGCCCTCTGCATCTCCTCCACCTGGCTGTTCCTAAGTTGTATCCTTTTACAATAAGCCAGTCATCTAGTAGGTAAACAGTTTCCCGAATTCTGTCATTGTGGCAAATGGTTGAACCTGAAGAGGAAGTTCAGTGGAACCCCCAATTTCTCATTGGCTGGTCCGAGCCCAGGTGACTTGGAACTGGCATCTGAAGTGGGACAGGGCAGTCTGAGCTCTTCACCTGCAGGATCTGAGGTTATCTCCAGGTAGTGCCAGAATCGAGTTAAATTGTAGGACACCTAGCTGGCATCTGAGAATTGCTTGGTGTAGGAAAAATCTCCACACATTTGGTGACCGGAAGTACAGTGAGTGAAGTGCAGAACAGAGGAGAAAAACAGAATTTCTCTTACATTACTGTACTGGATAACACAGGGCTTAAAGTTCCATAAATCTGTTTAACCACACTTACTACTGTGTGTGTGTACCATGAAATATATTTTCATGGAGGCACAATACTGCCCATACCAGATAAGTATATGATCAGAAGGAGCCAGAGAAAGGTTCTAATCTTGGTTTGAACCTCTAACTTTTACATTATGCTAACAAGCCATACCTTAAAAATCAAGAGTGCTTTGAGCACTGTAAGTGTTCAATAAACATTTCCTTCAGTAAACAAATTAAGCCTTTTGTTTCCTGGTGCACAAAGGACTAAAAATATCCAGTGTAGCTAGTAAAAGTTCTATATTAAAATACATTGAAATTTTCAAAGCCAATAAAAATTAAACGTAGCAGACTTACATGGAGATTTGTCTAAGGTCAGTTGGCAAGTGACTTGATAGACAAGAGTTTGTTTTCTCTTCTGCAGAATGAGGGCATTGGCCCATTGATTCTTAGTCATTTTCAGCTGTCAAATTCTGTCATGGGCACCCAGTAAACCTTTTCTATTTAATAACTGTAGATGAGTACACAGCCTAAAGTGATAAAATCAGATCTATAACCATATTTTATTCTTTGTACTGAAACCCTTTGCCACATTGCAGAGGTATTAATACAGAAAAGTATGTTCTGATTTCTTCTTAGCCAGAGATCCCCTCTTTCCCACCAGCTACCCTGCTGACTACCATACATATAATGACTTCAAAGCCCAATATTTGCAAAGCCTTATTTTCTTATGATAATGGGCCCAGCACCATTCTTTTCAGATCTTCAATTTCCTTATTCATTCAATTCAGCTTAAAATAAAAGCCTCCTCCGTTTAAGCCCCAAAATGACACCCTGTTTTGAGCTGACATCTACAACACGTATTTTCCAATAAACTGAACAATGTCTGATTGGGGAATGGGCCGGGAAAGCAGAATAATCACAGTCTAAATAACTACAGCGGCAAAAGATTGGATTCACTTAGCAATAGCCTGGATGTATAGCCTAGGACTTCAAAGATCCTAACTTTGTACTTGGGTTTACTATGTTGCTCTTCTTCTAAATGCCTACATAACTGAACAGCCCAGCTTAATCTCAGATGGCATGCAATCAAGGAAAATAATGGGCCACAGCAAACGACTTCAAAGCCTTGGCACCACTTAGGTTAATAATATATAATTGCTACAATTTCCTTTAGTATGGTACTTTTAATTAAACGCGCTAAAGACTATCTACCAACTTATTTTCAACAGAAGCAGCCATTTTGCACTCAGAAATGAGGCATCTACAGCATACCTTTTTTCAAAGAGTATTCTTCTCATAATGCTTCCCATAATACTGGCTGGAAGGCACGAACAGACTCTAAGCCGAGACAGCATTCAAAGACAGAGTAAGCTGTAGCTTTAAAGAGCCACACAAAGCCCCTCATCAAGGTTTTGTAAAACAGGTGCTATAAACTTCCATACTGTATCCCTATGTGATTAAAAAAAAAAAAAAAAAAAAAACACACCACCCAGCAATGGTCACAAGAGGCAAAAAAAAAAAAAAGGAAAAGAAAAAAGGTCAGGAAAACATCACTTTTAGTCTCTGAAAGTATACAAAAACTGTACAAAACATACTCCTCAAATACCAAAAAACCTATTCCATTCCAAACACTAAACAGAAAAGTGAGAGGTGACCATACTGATTTCATAGCACCATGACTTAAAGGCATTTGTCTAGAATGTTTTTCAATAATTTTCATAATGCAATTGGTAACGATGATTCAGTATGAACAATAATTCAGTGTTATAGTCTAGGGCTTCAAGGCTATTTTTCACTAGCCCTATTTGAGATTAAACCATAGGCTTTAGAAATATGGCAGTAACCACTAGACAAACTAAAATCTGAACATTTAAAAATCACTGAGCCTGTAAGTTCAAGACTGGAGGAGGTGGGGCGAGAATGGCTAGGATTTTCATTCTAAGCTGGTTTGTTCTTTTTCATTTTTTAATTACGTGCATATAATACATTGATAATAGTTTGGGGAAGGTGTTTTTAAGTTATAAGACTAAATTTTGGAAAAGAGACTCTACAAAAGAGCTTCTGGAATAATTTTTCCTCTACTATCTTCGTAGCTATACCATCCTCTTTTGAGGCAGACTTATCTCCTTTAATCAATACTTTTTTCTGAATATACTAATATCTTTCAAATGTAAACAACCCATCAATAACTTCAACTAGTTCCACAACATTCCCTCCACTTCAGCTCTCGGTGAAGAGATGAACCAGGTGTTCGGGTTCTAACAATCATTAGAACAGAGTCCCACCCAGCCAAAAGCTCTCGCCCAGAGTAAGGGAAGTGTGGGTTGGACACAGAAGGGGTACCGAGGAGGACGTGAGCAGCTTCGATGGGGGTCAAATCAACCTTCAGAGAGAGGAGTGAGCTGAAGACCAGGCAGTGTGGAGGCGAGGGAAAGAGCAGTGAGGTATCCAGTGGCTGGGTGGGTCTGTCTCCTGCTGGGAGAGAGCAAGCAGGAGCAGCAGGAGGACTGGGGACAGCAAGGGAGCAGTCACCTGTCAGCAGAGCAGCGCCCTCGGGTGTGAGGGGAAGGCCCTTGGATGTGGGCAGTGACGATGGCTAGAGGGGTACTGAAAGCCTCCGTGACTCTGCGGGAGAGGCTCAGACCAGTGCAGGAGAGTCCCGCGAACTGAGGGAGGCCAGGGTTCAGCAAGCAGTCTGGCCCCTGGGAAAGAGGGAGGCCTCAGGCACCAAAAACGGAAGAAGGAGTCTGAAATCGGCAGAGAAGCCAGGGAGGGCCTTGCCCTCCTCCCAGCCTGAGAGAGTGCAGAGCTCCCTCTAGAAAATGCCCCAGAGGATGCGTTATCTCTGGAGACGAAAGGAGATGGTTGAAACAGAAAGTCTGGGAACAGAAAGCCTAAAGCAGTCTCGAGGCTGGGGCATTTACTTACAGAGGATGTGTTATCCTTGGAGACGAAAGGGGTGGTGGAAACAGAAAGTCTGGGAACAGAAAGCCTAAAGCGGTCTTGAGGCTGGGGCATTTACTTACAGTGCAACTGCAGCCAGGTTTCCACAAGGCCCAGGAGCAGAGGACGAGAGCAGAGAGCCATGCCAGGAGGACGGCATCCTGATTCTGGCCAAGAAGAAAGCTAACTGACCACGTGGCCCTGCAGTAACCCAGGTGAGGAGCAGGCCGGTCCTGCAGGAGGGCAGGTGGTGCTACTTAGGCCTGGTCCACCCTCCCGCCTGATCCTGGACACAACTGAGCATTGTAGAGGCAGGAAGTGAGTGGAGGGGTGTGGAGGCAGAGGCCTCCCCCCAGTTTCACCTACACTGTTCACACCACCGTCCTCTGGAGAGTCCCAATGTCAATGGTCAGCCACTCTCATAACTTCTCACGATCAGAAAACGTAAACTTTTGCATTGTTGTCGTTCAGTCGCCCAGCAGTGTCCGACTCTTCGTGACCCCATGGACTGCAGCATGCCAGGCCTCTTTGTCCCTCACCATCTCCGGAAGTTTGCCCAAGTTCACGTCCATTGCATTGGTGATGCTGTCCAGCCATCTCATCCTCTGACACCTTCTTCTCCTTCTCCCCTCAGTCTTCCCCAGCATCAGGGTCTTTTTCAATGAGTCGACTCTTCGCATCAAGTGGCCAAAGTATTGGAGCTTCAGCCTCAGTGCCAGTCCTTTTAAAGGATATTCAGGGTTAATTTCCTTTAGGACTGACTGGTTTGATTTCCTTGCAGTCCATGAGATTCTCAAGAGTCTTCTCTAGCACAATTCAAAAGTATCAATTCTTTAGCGCTCAGCCTTCTTTATGGTCCAACTCTCACATCCGTAAATGACTACTAGAAAAACCACAGCTTTGACTAGACGGACCTTTGTCGGCAAAGTGATGCTCCTTAATATACTGTCTAGGTTTGTTATAGCTTTCCTTCCAAGGAGCAAGTATCTTTTAATTTCATCTGCAGTGGTGCCCAAGAAAATAAAGTCTGTCACTGCTTTCCCCTTGTCTCCATCTATTTGCCATGAAGTGATGGGACGCCATCACTTGGATCATGGATGCCACGATCTTAGTTTTTTGAATGTTGAATTTTAAGACAACTTTTTCACTCTCCTTTTTCACCCTCATTAAGAGGCTCTTTAGTTCCTCTTGCCTTTCTGCCATTAGAGTGGTATCATCTGCATATATGGAGTTACTGATATTTCTCCTGGCAATCTTGATTCCAGCCTGTGATTCATCCAACCTGGCATTTTGCATGATGTACTGTGCATATTAAGTTAAACAAGCAGGGGGACAATATACAGCCTTGTTATACTTCTTTCCCAATTCTGAACAAGTCTGTTGTCCCATGTCCAGCTTTAACTTGGTTCTTGACCTGCAAACAGGCTTCTCAGGATACAAGGTGGTCTGCTATTCCTGTCTCTTTAAAAATTATCCATGGTTTGCTGTAATGCACACAGTCAGGCTTTCATGTAGCCAATGAAGCAGAAGTAGATGTTTTTCTGGAATTCTCTTGCTTTTTCTATGATCCAATGAATCTTGGCAATTTGATGTCTGGTTCCTCTGTCTTTTTCTAAACCCAGCTTAGACCAGTACAGCCGGAAGTTCTTGGTTCAGGTATTGCTGAAGCCTGCTTGAAGGATTTTAAACGTAACCCTATTAGCATGTGAAATAAGTGCAACTGTACGGCAGTTTGAACATTCTTTGGCATTGCCCTTCTTTGGGATTAGAAGGAGAACTGACCTTTTCTAGTCCTGTGGCCACTGCTGAGTTTTCCAAATTCTAATGACAGGGAAGTCTTAAGTGAATGATTAGCTCATGGGAGATGCACAGTAACCATCAGACATTCTTGTACACTTTATTTTAGCAATCTGTAACGAAGTAGTCTTTAGTATTTACCATATTAGTTCATTCCACAAATATATATTACAGCCTACTGGGTGCAAGCTACAAGTTATGTGCTTGGGCTAAGACACAACAACTTAGTATACACAGGTATGATGACTACAAGGCTTCAGGCTACTTGGAGGGAAAAAAATGGTCTGGTTGTTAGCTGTGCACTCCCCACACTCCCCACACACTCCCAAATAACAAAGATCTTCAAAATAGAAACCGAAAACTCTGAGCCCATTGGGATTCTCTACACAAGTTCTAGCATTGCATTCCACCATTTTTAGTGGAATTTATTCCAGCAAATCTCTGGCAAGTTGCATGGCATTGCATTTCTTACTAGTATTTGCAGCTGCTGTGGGCCTATTTGATGGGGCAATTTGCACATGTTGGAAAACCTACTTGAGAAGAGGGCTGTGAGGAAGGAGATCAGGGGGCCAGGCCAGAACTGCCACCACCTCCTCTCTTCCAGATCTGGAATTCTGAAATGAGTTTAAAGTGCTCCTGCAAGAAGAGCCCTTTGCTGAATCGGAAAGGCATTATGTGTGAATGTTCAGGGACGGCTCTGTAATTCCCCCAGTGACTCCTTCATTCCTTCCACAAACTCCTTTATTCCTGTGTGGAGCACTGAGCACCCACTCTGAGTCTGGCCCTGCCCTGGGCACTGGGGTCACGGGGGCAAGGAGGTTATAAGGCAGATGTTGTTTCCATGCACACAGGGAGGTGAAGGGCTTTCAAGGCAGAGGGAACAACAAATGTAGAGGATGGGGAGAGGCCTGTGTGGCCACAGAAAGCTAACTTTAAGGAAAGAAAAAAAGGTGCAGTGGGGGTGTGTGTGTGTGTTTTTGGGGGGACCAATCCTGTACCTCACTGGCCTTCTCTACCCATGGTCCATCTTGGTTGCCAGGTACAAGCTTGGTTCCAAGCAGAATCCTGCCTGGTGTTCCCCAGGGCTTGTAACAGTCCAGCTGCCCATCCAGGACCACAGGCCACTAGGTGGGAGGTTGGGGTAAATGGAGGAGCTTTGTTCTGTTGTACTTTTGGCCAAAATGTGAGCTGCTGCACTGTTTTGTAACAGGATTACCCAACAACGTGGGCCAGTCCCATCCTTATAGGGTAAAAATGGAAGATAGAGACATATCTTGTAGTTGTTAGTTCTGTTTTGACTGAGAATTTTTCAGTCAATGAAAAAAAGCCTTTCTATACAGAGAGACGTCCCTGGTGACTCAGACGGTAAAGAATCTGCCTGCAATGTGGGAGACCCAGGTTCAATCCCTGGGTCGGGAAGATCTCCTGGAGAAGGGAACGGCTATCCACTTCAGTATTCTTGCCTGGAGAATTCCATGAACAGAGGAGCCTGGTGGGCTACAGTCAGTCCATGGGATTGCAAAGAGTTGGAGGACCAAGTGACTAACACTTTCACTTTCATACAGAGAAACAAGAAAAATGCCATTAAAAGCTCAGCACTAGCTCTAGAAAAATGTCAAGGAGCAGTGGGCAGGGTTGAGGGTATATTTATTTTGGACCAGTCTTGCATGCTTACTGGCCTTCTCCATTTATGATTCATCCCAGCTGCCAGGTGCAGGCTTGGATCCAGGCTGACCTCTGCCCTGTGTTTACTACAGTTTTACCCTGAGGCAGAAGAAGATGAAAGCCCAGAAATGCCTGAAGCCTTGGACATGCCAACCCTGTAATCTGGTTCCTCTTGGGCTTTAGAGCAAACCAACTTGAAAAAGAAAAATCTGCACATTCCAAACAAGATGAGCCAATGCCTGCTCCTGCAAAGGCCAGTCTCTATAAACAAAAACTAAATCCAGAAGAACACATGGAAAAAGCTACCACAAATTCAAGAGTATTCAGGGCAATAGATAAAAACTGCAGCATCTCCACACAAGGCTCTAGACTCTGTTGAAATTCAGATCAACACTGGATGAATGTGTGTGAAAGGTTCAACGCCTGGCAGCTGCCCTTGAAAAAGTCAGGGGAATTGGGAGACAGCGATGACGGCAACGATTAGGCAACAGGAGCCAGANCTGGAGAATTCCATGAACAGAGGAGCCTGGTGGGCTACAGTCAGTCCATGGGATTGCAAAGAGTTGGAGGACCAAGTGACTAACACTTTCACTTTCATACAGAGAAACAAGAAAAATGCCATTAAAAGCTCAGCACTAGCTCTAGAAAAATGTCAAGGAGCAGTGGGCAGGGTTGAGGGTATATTTATTTTGGACCAGTCTTGCATGCTTACTGGCCTTCTCCATTTATGATTCATCCCAGCTGCCAGGTGCAGGCTTGGATCCAGGCTGACCTCTGCCCTGTGTTTACTACAGTTTTACCCTGAGGCAGAAGAAGATGAAAGCCCAGAAATGCCTGAAGCCTTGGACATGCCAACCCTGTAATCTGGTTCCTCTTGGGCTTTAGAGCAAACCAACTTGAAAAAGAAAAATCTGCACATTCCAAACAAGATGAGCCAATGCCTGCTCCTGCAAAGGCCAGTCTCTATAAACAAAAACTAAATCCAGAAGAACACATGGAAAAAGCTACCACAAATTCAAGAGTATTCAGGGCAATAGATAAAAACTGCAGCATCTCCACACAAGGCTCTAGACTCTGTTGAAATTCAGATCAACACTGGATGAATGTGTGTGAAAGGTTCAACGCCTGGCAGCTGCCCTTGAAAAAGTCAGGGGAATTGGGAGACAGCGATGACGGCAACGATTAGGCAACAGGAGCCAGAACTGACTGACGTTGCAAAGATAAGCGTGCATTTCACGTGCATTTCAACCCCCAGAATACAGAGAGAAATCAACTGTACACCAACGTTTCTGAAAAAAGAGGACACAAGACAGATCATCTTAAAAGCCTCAACTGAAAGCCCAGTTTGAAATCTTTCGGAGAGGAGAAAGGAAAAGGCTGAACTTCGTGAAGAACAAACAGAGCTCTTCAGGCTATTACCTTCAAGACATCATGAATTAGAGCAAGAAGAGGAAAGTTCTGGAGCAGATGACAAAATGAGCCAGTGGATAAAGGGCTGAAAACCTTAAAAAGTCATTCAAACATCTTGAAGAAAGGTGGAAAGAAATCATTTCCTCTTCTCAGAACAGACTCTGCTCCTTGAACTGAAAGCTCATGATCACGAGTGAGGGTGTGGGAGGACCTGGTCATTTCAAGACAGGAGGCTGCAGACCTAAGGCGGCTCAACAGCAGCATGAGCTTCTCAAGCGGATCCCCGAGCACCTGACGAGCCAGGCAGCCCATCTGCTCCCGTCCCTGGGCACTGGCTGCTACTCCCTTTGAGACAGGAAGGTCTCACAACCTTCCTCTCAGTCTCTGTTTGGATGCCAAACCTTTTGCTTCCTCCTTGCCAAATCCAAAGTTTTCAATGGATCCAAAGGGGGCATTTATGGCAAGTGGACTTCCTCTTTCTCGCCTTCCTCCAGAAAGCATGGATAACCCCCGTCCACCACCCTGCTACCCTCCACAAGCACAAGCTGGCTTTCTATCAAGGGGCTCTTCTCCTTGCCCTCGCTGGTGGGCAGAGGCACCTAAAAGCAAAAACGGAAGTTAGTTACCTTTGAGGGGGCAGTCACTAAGCTTCCATATGACTCCACTCGTCAAAATTCTGACACACAAGTCTTTAAGTCATTCTGCATCTTTTTCTTCTGATGTCTTATTTTTTAAAAAAACTCAGTTTCTAAGTTTTTTTTTTTTTTTTTCCAAAAATTTTACTTCGTTTTTTTTTGGCTGCCCTGGGTCTTCGTTGCTGTGGGCTATTCTTTGCGACAGTATGCGGGCTTCTCACTGTGGTGGCACCTCTTGCCTCATGGAATGTGGCATCTTCCCAGACCAGGGATTGAACCCATGTCCCCACATTGGCAGCTGGATTCTTAACCACTGGACCACCAGGGAAGTCTTCTTCTGACCTATTTATTGAAGTATTTACATCAAGTAAAAACAAAACAAAACTTTTTCAGTGGGTTAGCCCCAAAATTTGTTTGGATTTTTCCGTAACATCTTACAGAAAAAAATCAAACAAACTTTTGGGTCAACCCAATACATACTGCAATTGGATATAAAGTTATATTTTTGTGAATTTTCAATCTCATATAAAGTTTACACAGTTTTTGGTGAAAAGAGATAGTTTATTATACATTCTAGAAAATATAAACAGCAAAACTGAATCTGACGAACCATTCCGTAATGATATGATGTCCCCAAGCAGTTCAGCTACCAGGGACATCTGACATAAAAAAGTGCTTCTCCTTCTGTCAGTAGTTCTACAGGGCACAGTAGTGAGAGAAAGGTCAAAAGCAGTTGGCCTCCATAAACTCTAGTTGCTTAAAAAAAAAAATCTACTCAAATAATGTAGGAGTCAAACTTAACAACGATGTTCAAATACTATGAGTAAAAATCTCAGTGACTAATGCTCTCCATACCTTTTGTTGAATGCATTCAAAAGAATTTCCCTTTAAAGGAAATGTTAAAATAGAAGAATGTCTTGCTGAACGGTGAGCAAGCTCCGTGTAGGGTTGTCAGCATGAAGACGTATTCTGGCACTACAGGCATTTATACACGTTCAGCAATTTTGTATATGCAAAATGTCATCTACTTTTAATCAGAATCTATATATTTTTAAGCTTTCATTTTAGGAAGATGTTTGGTCATAAGAACAAGAGTATTTGCAATGAGATACGTGTCAGAATCTATCATGTGGAACACTTCGAATGGCAGACAATAAGAAACCAAGTTTCCCTTCGACTTTCAGTTAAAAGATATACTTTCTAAATCACCTTTGCTACTATCCTTCAAGAGATGCTTTGGGAAAAGCCTGGGATGGACAGAGAGCAGGTCCATTTGTGACCAAGAAACAGTCCTATAACTTAATAAACAAACATAAACATTTTCCTGATGTTTTCTGATATTGTATTTCATTGCTAATTCAATGGACTAGTTTAATATGGTTTGCTTACTATTTTTGCTAGAGTTAGTAATTTATTTCAAGAAGCTCTAAGTTATCTCTCAATGTTAAGTATTAAAAAGTCAAAAATAACTTTTATTTCAAGAAGAATTAGGTTAAAGAGGTAGGTTCAATCGCACCACCATTTGCCCTGCTGAGTCTCCTTCTGCTTTGAAAACTTCATGAAAATGAAGATATTCGGGCTCAACAGGAAAGATCCCTGCTGGCTTAACCCTAAACGGGGATGATGGTGTTGGCAGGTGGCCCACTTGCCCTGCAACACAGATGTCAGCTTGGCCACCTGTGGCCCTGACCAGGAAGGCTAACTCTCCACTTGCACAAAGAGCCAGACCTGTGCTTTCCCTGGGTTGTAATTGGATATCTCCACACATGCTTCAGGAGCCAGCCACGGTCTCTGGGGAGCCCTTTAACAGAGCACAGCAGTTTCTGCTGCTGACTGCTCACTGGCCTTGAAAAAGTTCCTCTATGAAATGTCTACCAAATGTCATGGACTAAGAGTTTTGAGAGAATTGTTTTTGGTCCGGTGTAGCCACACAATTAATATTTGGGTACCTAAGTTAAACAAAACCAAGATACCCTGTTTGTTTTTAGACATCCAGGAAGTTACTTTGAAAGCAGTTACTTGATTCCAGCAAACATTCTGTAAATAAATTCAATAAATTTGCTAGCTATAGCAAAAGACCTAGATTCAATATGAATACTGAATATGTCATTTTGAGCAATTAAGAGTGAGTAACAGATGTTTGGTCTTTAAAATTTTTTACATAATAAAAACCTTTCAGTGGAAAACAGACTCATAGACAGAGAAGACAAAGCAGTGGTTTCCAGTGGGGTGATGGAAGTGGGGAGGGGCAAGAGAGGAGTGGGGAGCTCAGAGGTACAAGTGAAGTGAAAGCTGCTCAGTTGTGTCTGTCTCTTCGTGACCCCATGGACTGCATAGGAATTCTCCAGGCCAGAATACTAGAGTGGGTAGCCTTTCCTTTTTCCAGGGGATCTTCCCAACCCAGGGATCAAACCCAAGTCTCCTACACTGCAGGAAGATTCTTTACCAGCTGAGCTACAAAGGAAACCCAAGAGGTACAAATTATTATGTATAAAATAAGCTACAAGGATATATTATAAAATACAGGGAACACAGACAATATTTTATATTAACTATAAATGGAGTATAACCTTTAAAAGTTGTGAGTCACTATGTTGTGCATCTGTAACTAACATCATATTGTATATAACTATATCTCAATTAAAAAATAAATTAAGAAAACAAATAAATACCTTTTAACAACATCATAAGCACTGGAAAGTGAGGGGAAAAAAGTTACCCTTAATCCAAATACTAAAACATAGCTATTATTTATTCATTTCAAAATATGTAATTTACTTAATTTTATGTTATATATTATGTTTTTAAATTATATCCATGCTGTATATACAACTTTATATTCTATTTTTCCATTTATTTTATATATTGCTAGTTTTCACAGTGTTTTCTAATACTGCATTCCACTGCTAATTCAACAGATTAATTTAATATGGTTTGCTTATTATTTTTGCTATTTTTTGAACAATTTATTTTAATAAGCTATTAATGTTAAGTGTTAAGTGTTAATATTAAGTGTTAAGAAGTCAAAAATAACTTATTTCAGGAAGTCCAGAAGCATAAACTAACATATACAAAACAGTTAAGAAGGGCAGAAATATGTTAAATTAGTATTCTGCATATATAAGTAGTTTTCAAATACAACTGTTTTTGATATTCTGAAGGCTGTCGTTTCTTTTCAAAAGTGTTATTATCCTAATAAATAATCTATACAGACAAGTAGTAATAATGAGTGCTAAAGAAATACTGGTATCACTAAGCACTTTACATGAATTGTTACATTTAATCTTCACAATCATCTATGCCCTTGTACTATTATTACCCCATTTTACAGATAAGAAAAAGTGAGGCTCAAAGAGGCTAAGTAACTTGAATGAGGTCATAAGAGTTAAGACGGGAATTCAAGATCCTCATTCAAAGCCAGCATTTAGTTAAACATGCTATTAACTTCACCAGTTCCCCCAAGGAAAAGATAACTGCCAGAAACCTAATCTATTACTATAAGCTATCAACTGATTTTTAAGTTCTTTTTCCTTGAAAATGACTGTAGCATACAAATGGCTGATACCCTTTTCCATCCCCATCATATAGTGATATTACTCTATATACATATCATGAAAGATCCATAAATGCTCTACTATAAAGCATCAATGATCTGTAATATCCCAGGCAAGCACTGTGATATAGTCCAGCCCAGTCATATGTTCACACACTACTGTGTCTACTCCAGAAAATCACTATCTGTACTCTCAAGAGCTCAATGCCATTGAGTTTCATCTAAGGTAAGGTGTGGCCCTGACAGTTTCCAGAAAGCCACTGTGACAGTTTGGAAGCTGGTAGGACTGCTACTGGCTGCTTTCCTACAACACTGTTACACAATCAGCACCAAAAATTGAGGAATGAGAAAAACACAACTTCCCACAATACACAGTCCACGTTCTTTCAGGTTATGGGCATTGAAAATGTGTTGACAGCTATGTGTTGTTCCAGAGTGACCCCCCTTCTCTTCCACCCACAGCTATGTTTTGCTCTGGAGTGACCCCTCTTTCCCTCCACCCTTTCCAATCTGGTTAAATATCTGAGAGGAACCCTAGCAAAGTGAAGAGCCTGAAGATAAAGGATGTCAGTCTGGTGAGAGGCCTGGACAGCATTGCCTACTCCTTCATTCACACATCAGAACATTGTCAAGGTACACCTAGAGTGTGCCAGGAGCCAGGGAGCCAAAAAGAAATTAAAATTAGGCCCTATTGTTATAAAGCCCATAGTTCTGGCGGCAGAGGTGGGGTGGGGTGGGGGAGTCAGAGAAGATAATGGAAATATTAATGAAATGCGTGGTTTAACAGAAGTAATGGGAGGTGCTGTCAGATTAGAGGATGGAACGGAAAGAGAGGACCTGAGATTCCTGTACCCACACTCCTCGAGGTCTAAGCTCTCAAGATCAGCACTGGAGCCACTGGGACCCCCCTGTGCAGCCAGACACTCCAAGGGGTCATGCTGATCTAGAGCAAACCATCAAGGCTTATTCCCTGATGAGAATCTCTAGGTACCTCAAATCCAACTATTTGCATGGGCAGTGGAGAGGGGTGGGGTTGAATGAACAAAGACTTGGGCAATGAATAACATTCACTTGCAGTTGATGACTACCTTTTAAGAAGAAGGGGTAAGCTCAGTGTCTATTTAGTGGCTAAATGGTGGCTCAGACAGTAAAGCGTCTGTCTACAATGCGGGAGACCCGGGTTCGAGCCCTGGGTTGGGAAGATCCCCTGGAAAAGGAAATGGCAACCCACTCCAGTACTACTGCCTGGAAAGTCCCGTGGACAGAGGAGCCTGGTAGGCTACAGTCTATGGGGTCGCAAAGAGTCGGACATGACTGAGCGACTTCACTTTCTGTTCAACAGTGACTGATGTGGGGACTTCCCTGGTGGTCCAGTGGCTAAGACTCCATGCTGCCTATGCAGAGGGCCCAGGCTCAATCCCTGGTCAGGGAACTAGATCCCAAATGCCCCAACTAAGACTTTGCATGTTGCAACTAAAGATCTCATATGCCTCAACTAAGACCTAGTGAAGCAAAATAAATAAATACATATATGTCTTTTAAAAAAAGAATGACTGATATGAGTACTTTAAAAGAATTTCCTAAGTACAGTCAGTATAGATCTAAAAGTCATTTACTACCAGGTCTCAAAGAAATAAGCAGGCAAAGTAAACACTTAGAAACTTGAGGTATTTGTTGGATCTCATTAAAAGAAAAAACAGGGCTTTGTCTGTGTTCTGTTTGTGTTTATTTCATTTTTGTAAATAAATTCCTTTTATTATATTTTATGAAAGCATTGGTTCATGACAGATAAAAAGCCTTTCAGCACAAATAATTTGAAATATGCGCATGCTCAGTTGTGTCTCTTTGTGACCCCATAGACTGTAGCCCACCAGGCTCCTCTGTTCATGGAATTTTCCAGGCGAGAATACTGGAGTGGGTTGCCATGCCCTCCTCCAGGGGATCTTCCCAACCCAGGGATGGAACCTGGGTCTCCTGCATTGGCAGGCGGATTCCTTACCATTAAGTCACCTGGGAAGCCCAGTTTGAAAGACAAGGCTCCAAGGCGCCAAATAACTTTGAGGGCTTAAGCACACAGAAATGCATTTTTCCCCTTTAAGGAAGAATAAGGAATGTAAAATAACAATGATTTTTTTTTTTTTTTAAAGCATGTAACCTTCAAGATATGGTTCTCACCCAAGTTTTTAAGAGCTGTTGTTTATTTGGTTTATCTTTCTCAGGCACTGGGCCCCCACACTTTAAATTCATGGGCACATCAATCCTCAGAGCAACCTAACAAGGTAAGAATTATCATTATTTTACCAATGAGAAAAGAAAGCTACATCACAAGCCAATGACTTGCAGCTAGGAGGGAGCAAAGCACCAAGATGAACCTACCCAGTTGCAAAGCCAAACCTGATACTGTCTAGCAGAACTCAAAATCTACTCAGTTATGAATAAAGTAATGTGTAATCTCTTTACACAATCAAGGCATTCCCCATCACCCCACCTGTACCTAGGGATGTGAGAGAACTAACTAGAAAACTCAACTGTCATAGAGTGTCACAGATCAAAAGTTGACAGTTTATCCTTTTAGGATAAAACTATAAGCAAAAAGAACAGAAAATTAGTGTGTATTTTTTTGGCTATGCTAGTCGGCTTGCAATATCTTAGTTCCCGACCAGGAATAAACCCAGGCCCCTGGAATGGAAGAACAGAGTCCTAACTGATAGACCACCAGGGAATTCCCTATAATGTTGATTTATATGTGTTTAAACTAAATAATGAACAACAACAACTCTGAAGGCAAGAATTTATCTCTGATTTTAAGAAAAGAGACACCAACATACTCTCAACTACCTGCGCTCAGAGGTTGGCAAACTACAGTCCACGGTCCAAAAACAACACACAGGTTGTTTTAAAAAAAAAAAAAAAAAACACATTTTTATTGGAATACAGCCATGCCTGTCAATTACAGTATTGTAAATGGCTGGTCTCGGCTAAAATGGCAGAGTAGAGTAGTTGTGACAGAGACTATAAAACCTACAAAGCCTAACACGTTTACTTGCTGGCTTTTAACAGAAAACGTTTGTCTACCCATGCTCTCTGCCAGTAAGACAGCCAACAGCGCAGAGCACGAATCAATAACCTAAGGCCCCCATCTCATCTTCTGCATTCGGATCAAGAGTCTGAAACATCAAAACTCCTCCCACATTGTTATTAGGCACAGAAAGCTGACTTGCATTCTGGATATTTTTCCTTTGTCATCTTTTTAAAGGAGAGTAAGTGTACCCACTAGCTAGTCCTCCCAAATAAGGATGGTGGAAAGGCAAAGGGTTTTAAGAGATCCTCAACATACAAAGGCTCTATCAGCAACTGGGTAAGAGCAGTGTATGAGGGCCACCACTGACTCCAGACACACATGCTTAGCACTTTCCGTATATTTGTAAGCATTTCAGGTAATGCTCCCAACAAACCCACTAAGATGCGCCCACCGAAGTCAAGCAAGATGCAGAACCTGATCAGAATGATGGTGACTAAGGTAAACNTGTACTTAATCCTAAAAACTTAAAATACTTCAGCTGATCATTTATTTCTCATAGATGATAAATTAACAGAATCATCTGTGTCTTCAAAGTCAATTTTGACATATATCATTCTGTTTATCACAGAATTTTAGTGAGAAATACTTGTCCCATAGCATACAGACAACTGCTAAATGGCAAAAACATCTTGAATTTTGTAGTATTTAAAGATAATTCTTCTCCATCAAAGGGTTATATGCTTTTTGGAATCTGAGTTTCATAAATACTATAATTTCACTGTTAAACATATTTACAGGGTCATAAATATTCAAATTATGTAATAAAGATAGCGCAAGCAGCTGATAAAATGTGATTAACATTCATTTACAGTAGCTTAGCAGGCTTTGCCAAATGCTACTTCCCATAAGAGGCTATGAGTTTCTGATTGCATTAAGCTTCCTGATTATTTTTTTCTATCCTGTGGTATTACACCACTATTTCTGAGATTCCAAAAATCATCAAGTGAATTTCAAATTTTTTTGAAGTTCACAAGGTCTATAGTTCAAGATATTAAGATTTCCCAGTGCCCATGTTTTTTCCAAGTGCCTATGTTTTCTGAGCTCATACTTCTGATTTGTGTGTCCAAAAACAATAACTGCTTTCCAAATCTGCCATTTTTCCAGTTTAACTCTATAAAACAGACCTCTAGCAAAGTGTTTTTGAAGCTTGGTTTCATGTAAATAAGAGCACATTTTTAAAAAAAAAGCACATTACTCTCAATTTTCTCTTGTCTATGTATGATATATTCTGTCTCTGAGAGATACAATAAACATGATTATTATGTTCTAAACAGTGAACACTGCTGTCAGCACATTACTTTCATTAAGTGAATTCTATCATTTGGTTTCATAAACAGCAGCTGGTAATTCTTGCTGAGTTTCATTACTTCTTCAGCGTGATCAGCCAGCCTTGGGAAGTGACTAGTTACATACAATTAAGAAACTTTGTATATTACAGAGACCTCTTAACTTGTAATCGACTACAGATTCAAATTATGTTCTTTTATAGAATCACAGATTTTTGTATAACCCAATATACTTCTATTGTCCCACCAAAATACCTTCCAGGCTATTAAAAAATATGCCTATTCTTACTTAAACTAGGGACATCTGAGGTAGCTCTGTCATATCTTGAGTTCTTTGTGTTCTAAAATTTGAAAACAATTTTTGAAAAAAATGATACATAAATCCTAGTGCCAATTTATCAATAAGATATGCCAATAAACATATGTCTGGTTCGACAACATACTGTTAATTTTCCTTATTTTCCTTATTTATATACATTTCACAATTCACAAGAATATAAAAATTCTCAATTGGGAACAGCTAATATTTTAAAGCTTTCATACTGGTGACCTTCCTGTTAGGAAACTGAAATAAAAGAAAGCATTTAAAAAAATTGATTTTTGAGGCATCATTCTAGTCTTTTATACAAATGCATTCATTTAATCATCAATGTAATACACACATAGAAAATGTGGAAACCACAGAAAGATTTTTAAGTTGTCTGTCCCCTTTACTCAGAAATAACAATGGCAAAATTTTGAGGTAAGTATATCATATTTTGGGCTTCCCTGGTGGCTCAGCAATAAAGAACCCGCCTGCAGTGTAGGAGCCACAGGAGATGCGGGTTCGAATCCTAGGTGGGGAAGATCCCCTGGAGGAGGGCATGTGACCCACCCCAGGATTCTTGCCTGGAGAATCCCATGGACAGAGGAGCCTGGAGGGCTACAGTCCATGGGGTCTCAAAGAGTCAGACATGATTGAAGTGACTTAGCAGCAGCAGCACACACACACATTATATTTTATTCACCACAGTTTTTTATTTCTCTTCTTAATGATATGTCTTGAATAGTTGTCTTTAAACACTTTTCAGAGTCATAATATTAGTGCTTCCATAACATTCTAATACTTTACATACCAAAATTGATTTATTTTTTGACTCTTAGATATTCATGAGGCTTATAATTTTCTTTTTTAAAAAACATTTATTTGTTTGCAATGGCTCTTGGTTGCAGCATGCAATTTGTTTTTTTTAGTTGCAGCATGGGAAATCTTTTAGTTGGAGCATATGGGGTCTAGTTCCCTGCGCAGAGATTGAAACTGGGCCCTGTGCATTGGAAGTATGGAGTCTTAGCCACTGCACCACCAGGGGAGTCCTGTGGCTTATAATTTCCATTAAAAAAAAAACCCCAAAAACAAAAAAACAACTATGATGAACATTCTTATCTCTGATTGTTTCCTTTGGATAGATTTCTAAAAGTGAGATTGCAGGGTCCAATTATACTCCAGAAAGAGTGTATCAAGTTACATTCCCTAGTGAGGAATTCTGTTTATCATGTCACACCCCAAATATTATCCTAAAAATTTTTTTCTGACTAAAAAGGAAGATCACACCTCATTTTTGTATGGTCAACTTGTGTAGCAAACATTCTTCAGCTATGGTGACATGTAACTTTTTCTCTAAATAGACAATTTAATCATATTAAATAGCATTAATATTTAGAACACCTCATGTGACAAACATCACACACACACACATTTTCCTAGAACTCAAGGAAAAGTCAGTAAAACTAAGAGTTCCTTCGTGTAAATACTTCTTACCAGAAGTCAGGACATTAGGATTTTTTTCTCAGATTAAATTCATGTTGAGGCATCTGAATGCCAAAATGGTAGAAGGAAAGAACAGAATATACTGATTTAGAAATAGTGACTAAAATAAAATATAATGAAGAGTGAAGCATTTACCACGGAGAAATGACCGTAACAAAAATGAGCTACACAAGCAACGTGCCATGGACAGGACACCCAGAACGCAGAATGCGTCATTCCCAAATGATTCATTACCGCTTCGGCAAGAAAGCCCAAGTCCCAGCTGGAGATACCCTCACCCACACTGTATCTGATCCTGAATTCTCTTCTGTTTAATATCCCTCAAGAGCCCAGGAAGCTGTTGGAAAATGGATACAACAGAAAACAGACTCCGAGCACAGATGAACTTACTGGGGAAATGAAAAACGAGATGGGGAAAGATTTCCTCTTTGTAGAAAGGTACTACTGGACAAAATTTGTCGAGGAGATGCAAAAAGAGCTTTAAAGATTAAAAAAAAGAAAAGAAACTCAGAGCTGCTCATTGTTGGCTAAAAGTGGACTGCAGAACTAGAATTCTGGATGGGAGACATCTCATACATACCTGAATTGAGTAAACTCAGTTGGAGAAGGAAATGGCAACCCACTCCAGTATTTTTGCCTAGAGAATCCCAGGGATGCAGGAGCCTGGTGGGCTTCCGTCTATGGGGTTGCACAGAGTCGGACATGACTGAAGCGACTTAGCAGCAGCAGCAGCAGTTAGTGCCCAAGGCACCACCCCCATCTCTAGCGTGTTAGGAGACAAACGAAAATACGCATTCTTCGAGCAGAAGATTCTAGGGAGGTCCAAAGAACAATGGCACTGACTACAAGTAGACTACTAGTTGCCAAGAGGGAGGGCGAGTGGGGGAGGGATGGACTGGAAGTCTGGGATAAGCAGATGCAAACTATTACAGACAGAATAGATAAACAACAAGGTCCCAGTGTAGGGCACAGGGGACTATATTCCATATTTTATGATAAACCATAATGGAAAAAAATGTAAAAACGCAAATGTATGCATATGTATAACTGAATCACCCCTGTAGAGTAGACATTTATACAATGCAAATCAAGTACACTTCACTAAAATAAAATTTTAAAAATATTGATAACAATGTATTTCTAACATTTCTACTAACAGATTATTGTAATTCTATATATTTGTGAAAAAAATCCTTTTTCATGAACTTACTTTATCTGGTGTACGTTTTGAACTAAAAGATATGGCAGTAAACTCCTAGGATTTATTAATAACTCTGAATTGACTAAGTTTCAACAGATAAAGGAATGAGTAATAGTTCATTCGGTCAGTAAATAGCTTTCTAAGTCATTCTAAGTGCCAGGCACTGTGCTAATGTGCCAGTAACAGTGAAAAATTCTCACTGGATCCTAGTCCTCAGAAAGCTCCCAGGTTGGCAGGCTAAATACATACTTAAACCTTAGAGAGGAGTTGTCAAAGGGCTTTCACGCCTATCAAAATTAAAGTCTCCCAAAGTGGTAGAATTCTCAGGATGAAAATTAAAATCACATTTTTTTCCCTTAAGACAGAACATGAGAAGAAGAAAAGGAAAAGAGAGAGTCCAGCAGAACTGACTGAATTCAAATACTTAATTCCAAACACATACTTCGGCACTTGTCACATGACTCCATGAAGGAAAATTCCAGAGTAAAAAGAAAACCTACTCTCAGCTCTCCCCATTCCGCACCATGTGGCTGTAGTGCAGTAAGGCTTCCCAGGTGGCTCAGGAGAATCCTCCTGCAATGCAGGAGGTCCGGGTTCAGTCCCTGGATCGAGAAGATCCCCTCAAGAAGGAAATGGCAACCCACTCCACTATTCTCGCCTGGAGAACCCCATGGACAGAGGAGCCTGGCAGGCTATACAGTCCATGGGGTCGCAATGAGTCAGACACGACTGAGTGACTAACACTTTCATAGTGTAGTAAGGTGATCCATTAGATGTCATATAAAGTTAAATGCTTTTAAAAGCATCAATGCAAGTTTAACTTTTTTCTCCAAAACAAAAATAGCCTAAATTTCTTTCTAAAAATGCATCTTTTCATGACTTTTGAAATAATAAGCTTCTTTCTAAAAACATTAAGATAACACTAATGATTATTATGAAACAACTAAAAAGACAAATGACAGGATTAAGTTTCAAAGTAACCTTCATTAATTCCTGAAAAAATTAAATCTAGAATTACCATACAATCTGGCAAAGCCAAAAGAAATGAAATCCTTATTTCAAAGAGATATCTTTGTTCACGGCAGCATTATTCACAACAGTCAAGTCACAGATATGTTTTTCTGTCCGAGGGATTTCCCGGGCGAGAATACTGGAGTGAGTTGCCATTTCCTTCTCGAGGGGATCTTCCTGACTCAGGAATCGAACCTGTGTCTCCTGTATTGGTAGGTGGATTCTTTAACACTGAGCCATCAGTTAAGTCCGTAAGGAATATTACTCAGCCACAGAAAAAGAAGGCAGTTCTGCCACTTGTAACAACATGGATGAACCTTAAGGACACTATGCTAGGGGAAACAAGTTAGAGTTGACGAATACCATATGATTTCATTCACATGTGAACTCAAGAAAAGTCCAAGTTATAGAAACAGAGAATGGCAGTTGCCAGGGGCTGGGAGGTAAGAAAATGGAGAGATATTGGTCAAACAGAACAAATTTCCATTTATAAGATGAATAAGTTCTGGACATCTAATGTACAGCATGAAAGTGAAAGCATTAGCCGGTCAATCATGTCTGACTCTTTCCAACCCCATGGACTATCGCTAGGCTCCTCTGTCCATGGAATTCTCTAGGCAAGAATACTGGAGTGGATAGTTGGCCTGCCATGCTCCTCTGTCCATTCCCTTCTCCAGGGGATCTTCCCTTCTCTAGGAACTGAACCTATGTCTCCTGCATTGCAGACAGATTCTTTACCAGCATGGTGACTAGTTAACAATACTGTATTATTGATATATACTTAAAAGTTGTTACAAGAGCAAATCTTAAATGTTTATACCACACACACACAAATTCATAACTATGTGAGGTGATTGATGGATTAACTAACTTTAATGATGTGATCATTATTTCCCAATATACACATACCTTAAATGTACAAATGTCATATGTCAACCGGAGAAGGCAATGGCAACCCACTCCAGTACTCTTGCCTGGAAAATCCCATGGACAGAGGAGCCCTGTGGGCTACAGTCTATGGGGTCGCTAAGAGTCGGACATGACTGAGCGACTTCACTTTCACTTTTCACTAGTGGTAAAGACAGAGAAGGCAATGGCACCCCACTCCAGCACTCTTGCCTGGAAAATCCCATGAACGGAGGAGCCTGGTGGGCTCCAGTCCATGGGGTCGCTAAGAGTCAGACACGACTGAGCAACTTCTCCTTCACTTTTCAATTTCATGCATTGGAGAAGGAAATGGCAACCCACTCCAGTGTTCTTGCCTGGAGAATCCCAGAGACAACGGAGCCTGGTGGGCTGCCGTCTATGGGGTCGCACAGAGTCGGACACGACTGAAGCGACAGTAGCAGCAGCAGCATATGTCAACTACATCTCAATAAAGCTGGGGAAAAAAGTAAAGAGTAACCTCCATTAGCTGATACAATGGAATTATATATATATACACACACATATATATACATATATATGATATTCAACACAGATGGGAAAAACAAGTATACTCACATCTGTTGCACAGCTAACTCTAAGCCAAGCTTTTATAATGGCTTTACAACAGTCATTTGATTTCATCTTCCCAACAGCGCTTATCCTTATTTTATAGACAAGAGAAATGAAGCTCAGAAAGGCAACATAATTTGCTAAAGGTCTTGTTCCTAGAAAGTGATAGAACCAGAACTGAAACCCAGGTCAGATGGCTCCTGGTACTTCAATGCCTCCTACACAAATATGCAAATCAGGCATGACAAATGTTTACAGGAAAAATAACTAGGATGTTTTTCCATGGCACTACAATCTCAACTGCCTCAATTCTTCAATCAGAACAAACACATACTTGTCTACTCCACAGAAGAATTGTGAGCATTAGGTGTGACTGTGCACGTATGTTCGCTTGGTAACCTGCAAAGCACCTTGCTATTGGCTCTGTAACTATTTTAAAGGAAGGGAAAGGATCAATGGGTAGAAGGTGCATATGGGAAAGTGTACTGCAACTTGGAAAAGGAAGAACTTTCCTCCAATTACATCTGCCCAAACTTCCTTCTGAAGGATTGAGTTGCCTACCTCCCAAAGGGTTCAAAAACAAGCCCAGTGACTACTTGTTTGAGATTCTGGATCGGCAGGAAGAAGCTGGATTAGATGACCTTAATATGCATTCACTTATTAAATTCTTTAATACCTAAAATGTCTTTAATGTCTTAGAACAGAATCTTTCCCATAGGAAAGGAATACCCTTCCCTCTTCAGCACCTTTATCCTGATTATTGGAGATTATTCTGAAATGCAAAAGACAAGTGGCTACAAAAGAGAGAAAGAACTTCAAATGATCACCTGTAGAAGTAAAAGTATAAGGGCTTCTCTGGTGGCTAAGAATCCACCTTGCAATGCAGGAGATGTGAGTTCGATCCCTGGTTGGGAAACGAAGACCCCACGTGCTGTGGAGCAACAAAGCCTGCCCACCGCAACTACTGAGCCCCCACACTCTGGAGCCCATGGACCACAACAAAAGATCCTGCATGGCATAACTTAGACTCAATGCAGCCAAATAAATAAAGAAGAAGTCAAAGTACAGGTAGCCATCTTTTTGCCTCACCTATTCATTCCTTCTTGCTCCAGTAGCTGGCTTACTTCTGGATGGTGCTCTTTTGGATACATTTGGATTAGCAGCTTCCAAACTTTTTTTGATGGTATATCCACAGAGGAGAAAAATGAGCATACTCTCAACATGCTTCCATTTCTACATTTCTATGTTATGTGCATGTACGGTTAATATATATCAGATAATACAAAAATACAAAACCAAAGAAATACAAGGTCTAAAAGAAGACAAAAAACATAGAGCATTTTCTCCCAGGCCATCACCGTATACCTTGTTCTCTCCTTTGTAAGCCTGATCACACACGTCTTTCTCCCAAGCGTCATCAAGTCTTTTTGATTCCACCTCTCTTGTCTCCTTCATCTCTTATAGTTTCTACCCCTAAGGTCAAGGTCAGAACTGAAGCCTTCAATATGTCACAGTAGACTACAAGAAAACTTTTAAACTGGCCTCCTTAGACTCAGTTTTTCATCCTCATATCTGATCACATCATCCTAAATGGCTCCCCACTGTCTACACAGTCTAAGCCGCTTGAATAACCTAAGAACATATAATGATAGTCATCTCACTATGTCATTTCTCACAAAACAAACTTTCCTTAATTTCTAATCTGGAAAATGATAGAGGATATACTTCACGGGTTTCTTGTGAGATTGAAACAAAATAATGTGTGCAAAGTATACTTACACTGCCAGGCACATAATACACACTCAATAGCTGTAAGCTATTAACAGCATTACCTTCCTATTCTCATCTTGTTAATCTGCTCTAAGTATTTAAAACATTAAGCTAATGATTCCTCAAAAGAAAAAATACAGAATCTTTGCAGGAGACTTTCCTTTACCTGGAATGCCCTTCCTTTCCTGGAGAACTCCTACACATCCATCAAACCTAGCTGAAACGTCTCTCCCATGCTGCTGCTGCTAAGTCGCTTCAGTCATGTCTGACTCTGTGCGACCCCACAGATAGCAGCCCACCAGGCTCCCCTGTCCCTGGGAGCCTGTATTAAAACTCTCCCAGGCAGAACTAATTTCTTCCTGTATAAAGTTCCCATAAATTTAAAACACCTCTAACACACTATGTAGAAAATCTCTGTTTACTTCTCCATCTCTAAGTCTAGGACACAATGGCAACCCACTCCAGTACTCTTGCCTGGAAAATCTCATGGATGGAGGAGCCTGGTAGGCTGCAGTCCATGAGGTCGCTAAGAGTCGGACACGACTGAGTGACTTCACTTTCACTTTTCACTTTCATGCATTGGAGAAGGAAATGGCAACCCACTCCAGTGTTCTTGCCTGGAGAGTCCCAGGGACGGGGGAGCCTGGTGGGCTGCCATCTATGGGGTCACACAGAGTCGGACACAACTGAAACAACTTAGCAGCTGTAGCAGAAGTCTAGGACGCAATCCATAAAAACACATGGGATGTGTTTTATTAGTTATCAATGCAACGAACACCACTGAGCAACCACGATAATGCAAGGCAGTTGTCTTAATTAGGAAAAAAAAAAAAACCTCCCCTCGGAGAGTCTCCAGTTTGATTAAGGAGATACTCAATAGCTAGCCATTTGTTGAATGAATGAAAGATATTTAATTCCAGTATGACTGTAAAAGATAATCAGAGGCCCAGAATCAAAAGTTTCAATTATCTTAATATATAATGCAGTCACATTATAAGTACATTTATTAGGATTTAACTCCATGTCCATCTTTTCTAGGACGAGTCCAAGGGAGGGAAGGAAAATCTTACCTTTCCTCACCATCCTTTCAGTCTTTCAACTAGACTTTCGCTACATGTAAAAGTGTGAGGCCACATTCTATGAGCAATGAGACACAGAAGTTAATTTCTGCCTTCTGAGTTTTCATGGATGCAGTTTTTGGTAACATAGTGACTCAAGGGTTTTCAAGAGTAATTCTGTTTAATTTTTCTCCTTATGGTTTGAGATTCTAACTTACAGCAAAAATTTTAATTGTCTTGTAACTACTGCTATAGCAACGTCATGAATTGTCAATGAACCTAGGGTTTTTAAAAAATCAACCCAAAACTCTCATGAAACATAATAAAATTTCCTATTTATAGAAAAAAATCCCATCCTTACAGTAACTTGAATTAACCATAGTCAGAAAAACAACAAGCACTTCACTTGCTCCGGGGTTAGATGTCAAGTCTCCTGACTGTCCTGAGTCAGCAGTGATTGTGGAAAACAGAAAGGTGCTATCAGTTCAGTTCAGTTCAGTCGCTCAGTCATGTTCAACTCTTTGTGACCCCATGAATCGCAGCACACCAGGCCTCCCTGTCCATCACCCACTCCCGGAGTTCACCCAGACTCACGTCCATCGAGTCAGTGCTGCCATCCAGCCATCTTATCCTCGGTCGTCCCTTTCTCCTCCTGCCCCCAATCCCTCCCAGCATCAGAGTCTTTTCCAATGAGTCAACTCTTCGCATGAGGTGGCCAAAGGACTGGAGTTTCAGCTTTAGCATCATTCCTTATAGGAGGTCTTAAAAAGGCCACCTTGCCTCGTGCTCTTTTTCCTTAATTCAAAACCACATGTAGATGTGCTGGGAAATTGAAGCTTTATTCCTCAGGGGCTCATTATGTTTCCACTTTAGTTTTCAATTTACCCAGGTGTGATGTGAAAAGACTCTTTACAATCTGAGAAACTAACAAATTACAAAGATAGGCGGGGGCGGTAGAACCAAAGGAGGAAGCTGAGGGCTACATGCATTTTCTATACTCTTAGCTTAAATTGCCATGATATGATGTCCATTTACAGGAACTGAGAGCAGTTATAAGAAAGGTAAAGATTTTAGGGAAATTGGGAGGAAATTGGCATCCAAATAGGCTGATCTAAAGAAGTTACAAATTGCTTTGACTTTTCCAGAGATGGGTCCCAAGTGTGATCTCCATTCCAAAGCCTCAACACCCCCTGGGACCTTGTTAGAAAGGCAAATAGTAGGGCTTGGGGTGGGGCCCAGCAAACTGCTACAAGCCCTCCAGGTGATTCTGATACAGGCTCAGTGGTTCTACCAGAAGTCCTAACACCTCAAAAAGGAGCAACAGCAACAAACCTTAAGTAAATTTAGAGAACCAACTTAAAGAGATACAATTTCTTTCCCCAGCAGAAAATAAGACAAGGCAGGGCGTCTTTGCTGGGGAAAGGAGCAGGGTGGGAGTAACAGTTGAAGCAGCAATTTCTTATTCCCAAGAACAGAGCACTAAATATAGCAGGAGTATTCCAAATTAGGACATTTAAAATTCTTCTCCCCACAAAGGCCTTTTCTATTGCATTCAAAGAGGCAGTTCCACCATGACTTTTCTTATCAAGTTATCCACTGAGATAATAATCCAGTAACAGTTTAACGTTTGTACATAATCCTGCCTGCTCAGTCATGTCTGATTCTCTGCGACCCCACAGACTGAAGCCTGCCAAGCTCCTCCACCCATGGGATTTTCCAGGCAAGAACACTGGAGTGGGTTGCCATTTCCTCCTCCAGGGAATCTTTTCCACCCAGGGATCGAACCCACGTTTCCTGTGGCTCCTGTACTAGCAGGCGGGTTCTATACCACTGAGCCACCTGGGAAGCCCCTAGTACATAATCGTGGAACCACAAATACAGCCTTTTATTTTAATTAATACAAACTCTATTTATTAAGACAAAGATGGTAATCATTCTTCCTGGCTCTCTGGAAATTTCAAGAGTGTGAATGGCATGAAATCTAAGCATTTCATCTTTGTAAGGCAGTGTCCTTAGGCAGCTCTCTACAGAATTAGAACAGAGGTTTGAACCCTGGTGGCTCTATCATTTAGTAGCTGTGTGCTCTTAGGGAAACTATTTCAAGTTTCTAAGTATTGAGTTTCGTTTTCCCCACCTGTAAGGTGACACTGATATGACCTCTCTCAAAAGGATCACACTGTAGATGCTAGCTGCTAGCACGGTAGGCACTAACAATATTAACTACAGGCAATGTTTATACAGTAAGTCCCCAACATACGAACAAGGTCTGTTGGGAAAGCATATTTACAAGTCCAATTTATTTGCAGGTCCAACAAAGTTAGCCCACATACCTAACTAACACAGCAGATGATATAGTACTGTCCTGTAATAGGTTTATAATCCTTTTCACACAAATAACGCATTTAGAAAACACACAAAAATATCTATTTTTAATCTTACAGTACAGCACCTTGAAATGTAGAATAGTAGAGTACAACAGCTGCCATACTGAGGCTGGCATCAAGCGAACAGGCAAGAAGAGTTACTGACTGGAAGAGGGAGAAGAAGTGGGAGGTGGCAAGAGGTGAAGGATCATCAGCACTAGGAGACCGAAGGCAAGCAGAAATTTCACTCATGCCTGATGTTGAAGGCACAGGTTGCGGTTCCTTGCTGGAACCAGATACCCATTTGCATCTTTGAAAGTTCACAACTTGAAAGTTCGTGGTACGGGACTCACTGTACTGTAACCAGGCACCCTGCATCAAGAAACAAGCAAAACTCCGGACCCAGGCCTTTTTCTGATTCATCATGAAAGGAGTTTAGATCTTAGCTCAAAACAATCAAATGATAAAAGACTTGAAAGGCACAGGGAACACGTGTCGGTGAACACAAAGAAATCAGACTGAAGTTGTGAAAGACATAAACCGCTGAAGAGGGACATGAGATGAGTCTCTATGTTAGGTGTCTTGAGCAAGGGCGCTGCTCTGCTTAAAGAGAGGAGAGAAACAGACACACATATACACACTTAATCGACATATCGCATCTGCAAGAAAATGAGAGGAGTATGCCTTTGACAGCAGCTAGAAAAACTATGGTTCTCTCCGTTTGTTTGGCAGATTTATTTTTGGCAACCTTAATGAACAAGGAGAACAGGTTAAAGGCAGAGCAACCTATATCTCTAGCTGCAATGGTACTCGTGAAGAAAACAGAATTCATTATCTCAAGGTTTTCAAACAGTGATGATACAAAGAATTGCAACAAAGTGCCTCTTTGTAGGTAAAGGACCTGCTGCTGCTGCTGCTGCTGCTGCTAAGTCACTTCAGTCTCGTCCGACTCTGTGTGACCCCAGAGACGGCAGCCCACCAGGCTCCCCCGTTCCTGGGATTCTCCAGGCAAGAACACTGGAGTGGGTTGCCACTTCCTTCTCCAATGCATGAAAGTAAAAACTGCAGACCTAGAAAGCCTATAAAAACAATTCTTTTAAGATTGACTCCAGTATAGCTTCTGGTGATTGGCTAAATATCTCTCATTGCTTTTCTAAAGAACCATTAAAATTCCCAGTTTTTAGTGTTTGCTTTGTAAAACTGAAGTCTGTTTAGTAATTTTAATCTCTCTGGAGTTGAATGAGTTTTAAATTATTTAAGAAAAAAATCTGCCACTAATAAAGACAACAGCTTCAGGTATAACAGTAGTAAATAACAGTCATTATTATAGCAGCTCATTTTTCAGTTCAGTTCAGTTCGGTCGCTCAGTCGTGTCCGACTCTTTGTGACCCCATGAATTGCAGCACACCAGGCCTCCCTGTCCATCACCAACTCCCGGAGTTCACCCAGACTCATGTCCATCGAGTCAGTGATGCCATCCAGCCACCTCATCCTCTGTCGTCCCTTTCTCCTCCTGCCCCCAATACTGAGCCCTTACTAACTGCCAAGAGCAGGGCTAAACTCACTATGTATGCACTGCTATATTTAAAATGGATTGCTGACAAGGACCTACTGTATAGCACAGGGAACTCTATTCAGTGTTATGCGGCAGCCTGAATGGGAGGGGGGTTTGGTGAGAATGGATACATGTATATGCACGGCTGAGTCCCTTTGCTGTCCACCTGAAACTATCAGAACGTCAACTGGCTATACTGCAGTATAAAGTAAAAAAATCTTAAACAAACAAAAAAAAAGAGCAGTGCTAACTTCTTTTCAGGTATAATTTTATTTAATCCTCAAAACAATTCTTATAAAATAAACGTAATCATTATTCTCATTTCCAAGTTAGAAAACTAAGGTTCCAGAAGAACCGTAATTTGAACTGCACTTATCCAAGGTATTAACCTCTCCACTGTGCTGCTTTTCTAAAGGAAGCCCAATCACTGAAACTGATGAAGATTAAAAGTACAGAGGTGGCCACTGGTAAATGTCACCACTGTCCCATTCGAAGGGTAATCTTGTCTCTAAATCAACAAAGAACAACAAGTAACAGTAAAAGCCATTAAAGGGAAAAGACAGCTCTCTATACACTTCTATGGAATGGTGCCGACCAACATTACTCACACACAGGCCAGAGAACTGTCGGTTGCAGATCCACAATGAGATAAAGAGCTTGTGCCAAAACCTAAATCAACACATCACTGAGCACTGTTTAGTTTAGCTGACATTTGTGTAGAGCAAGACTTTCTGGATAAAGGAAGCAGGGCCATGATTTACCATATCTCCTCATGGACTGTTAATAAATGATTCTGACCCGCCCTGGTCTACTGACCAACTCTGAATAGCAACAATCTATTGCTGAATAAAAGGCAAGTCTACAGTAACTATCCTGCAAATGACCACATTTGTTCACTAAATAGATAGGTAGGTAGGTAAATACTATGAGCACAAATACCAGTGATGCCACTGGAAGGATAAACTGCAAACGATTTGAGAACTGCTATTTTTTTTGCCTTATCAGTTCTGTAGTTTAGCCAAAAACAAACTTTTATAACCATGAAAGTTATTTTTTTAAAAAGAGAAACTGTTTTCTTTGTCTATTCTTACTAAGTATTTTTTTAACTAAAGTCCCTGGTGGCTCAGAGGTTAAAGCATCTGTCTGCCCGCAACGTGGGAGATCTGGGTTCAATCCTTGAGTCAGGAAGATCCCCTGGAGAAGGAAATGGCAACCCACTCCAGTATTCTTGCCTGGAGAATCCCATGGACAGAGGAGCCTGATGGGCTCTGGTCCACAGGGTTGCAAAGACTTGGACACGACTGAGCGACTTCACTCATTTACTCACTCAACTAAAGTCCATACTTTACTTGGGATTCCCTTAGTTTTTAACTAATGGCCTTTTCCCGCTGCAGAATCCCATCCAGGATTTGGTCCTCAGGTCTCCTTAGGCTCTTCTTGGCTACNTGGTCCACAGGGTTGCAAAGACTTGGACACGACTGAGCGACTTCACTCATTTACTCACTCAACTAAAGTCCATACTTTACTTGGGATTCCCTTAGTTTTTAACTAATGGCCTTTTCCCGCTGCAGAATCCCATCCAGGATTTGGTCCTCAGGTCTCCTTAGGCTCTTCTTGGCTACTAAATCTTTTACAATCTAAAGTTGATTACTATTGCTTCCAGAGCCAGAGCACATAAAATGGCAAAACACCTACACTTTTTAAGCACTTACTATGCGCCAGTCAGTTTGTTTGTTCAGTACTCTACTTGTTTTACCAATGCTCTGAGTGAAGTACTATTCTTTCTATTTTATAGGCAAAGAAAGTAAGGCAGGATGAGAGGAAGTTATCTGCTCACAATCCAATAGCTGGAGAGTAGCCGAGGCAGGATTTGGACCCCAGGTCAGCAGTCTGATTTCTGAGTCTATGCTACAAACTACTATGCTATACAGAATACTTATAAATTTAAGCAGGTATGTTTATTTCAGAGGGTTACCTGGTATCTGAAAATGGGACATTAGGAGAAAGTCAGAAACTGCCCGAAGATGACTGACCACAAAGATAACAAAAATCATGTTTACTGCGTTTGACAGTGCACAGGGCTTTCTGTACATTATTGCACAATTTAATACCAAGACCAATGGAGGAAAAGAGATACCTAACAGAAAAGTGACTAAAAATGTTAACCTGACTAGGAGGTAGAGTTCCCAGTCCCCAAAAAAGATATATTTATTTGTAGATTACGTATTTGGAGAATATAGAAAAAATGTGCATCACTAAAACTCGGAATTTTATAAAACTACAGTCTGGAAATTTCTCAAACATGCACTTTTGGTGACACATTTGAGAGTTCCCATTAACATTTTGAAAACAATTGTAACTGAAGGTCAGTTAGAAATGAAGTGGCCATTTGAAAAAGCATTCACTAACACACACTCTCTCTTTGTAGTAGTATACTCAGCAAACTTTTCTAAGGGACATGAAATCTAACAAATTCTCTTTTCTAAAGTCTCACAATTTACCAGCTTTCTGTGCCATATTTTTACTAGGGAATGCATCTACTGTCTATAATGATGAAAAGAAAGGTGAAAACTGAGCACAGCAAAGAAATGAGAGCAAATTATTCAAGTCAGGAGTCAGCCCAGAAAACATTCCACTTTGCTAGGGCTGCTTAAGGAGCCTTCTAAAGAGCTGCTTTTTTTACCCACCTGTCCTTATCTCTCCGTCCCCTGAAGACGGGGAGGAGGCAGCTCCCTGCAGCAACGGCCACACCTTTGGCTCTGAGTTCCAGAATTACTGCTGGTGTTTGGGGGTTATAATTTGACTGAACTGTTGTACGTCATCAATACGTACACAAGGAAAAGCCACCACTGATCCTCAAAGAGAACCGTTCATTGGACACTGACAAGACATCACAATATGCCACACAGCCACGACATACGGAAAACAAGATGAGCAGAACGACTTCTTTCTACTCTCTCTTCTTTGGTAAATAATGTTGGCAGTCGTTGGGGGCTTGCTTCCATTTTTCCAACATGCTACATTCACAGCCAGACTAAAATCTGGACGTCCTCAGATGTCAAAAGTTCCTGACTTATATAAGATAAGCAGACACCTATTGTTCTATCTAAACTGCTGCAGGTTTGAGGGAGAGAACTGTTTTTGTAAGCTGCACTTTCAGAATAATAAAAGCAAATAATAAAAGGGCAAACGTCCAAAGAAAGGTCTTCCACTGATCAACTGAGAAGGAGTTAGAAATGACAGCCCAGAAACTGGGACACCAAGCACTTTAAGAACTGCTGGGACTTTGTAAACGCTCCTTATGCTACATTGGCTATTCCGTGGTGATGCCAAGAAGGCTAGAGGGTGCTACGTTTTCAAGGAGGCCCTGAATTATTGCAGGTCACTGCAGCCAGTTCTAGACTAGAACTCCAAGGTATAAAATGGTAGAAGTAGCTGTGGAAGAAAAGGAAAGCTGTTACCTGCAAACTCCAGGAATGAAAGACCAGACTCTGCATGATTAACAACAGAAGCAAGACCCCAGTTTTCCAGCAGCATCTCAAGATTATTCAGAAAAGTGTGGATGTTTTCATGTGCTGCTCATATCAAAGCCTTTCATTGATCCTGACTACACATTTTCATCCCTAAAATCCACATATTCTGGACCTTTCCGTGTGCAGACATATACCTATTCACGAAGAACTTGAAAGTGTTAGGATAACATTATTTGCTCTCCTCTTCAGTATATGGATCTTGGGTTATAAGCATCATTCTAGAGGGCAGGGACTATATCCCTATAATTCTCTTTAGGAAAAAACATAGACTGATTCTTCCCAGTAACTTGACCTATATATATTTTTGGGTTCTCTTGCTAAAACAGAACTTGATATTGAATGAAATAAAAATAACTGTATGAAAGTTACTGAGAGTAGATTTAAGAGTTTTCATCACAAAAAAAAATATTCTATGTGTGGTGATGTACTTACTGTAGTGCTCATTTGGCAATATTTACAACTATAGAATCATTATGCTGTACACCTGAAACTGTGCTGTGCTTAGTCGCTCAGTTGTGTCTGACTCTTTGAGACCCCAGGGGTTGTAGCCCTCCTGGCTCCTCTGTCCATGGGATCGTCCAGGCAAGAATACTGGAGTGGGTTGTCATGTCCTGCTCCACATCTGAAACTAATATACTATTACATAATGTTATAATATTATAATGTCAATATTAATATAATGTCAATTATATCTCAATAAAAAATGTAATAAATTGATGGGCTTGGAATTCCCTGGTGGTCCAATGGTTAAGAATCCTCCTGCCAATGCAGGGGACATGGGTTTGATTCCTGGTGCAGGAAGATTCCACATGCCACAGGGCAACTAAGCTTGTGCGCTCCAACTACTGGAGCCTGTGCTCAGTAACAGGAAAAGCCATCACCATGAGAAGCCTGAGCACCGCAACTAGAGAACAGGCCATGTGCAGCAACAGAGGCCCAGAGCAGCAAGAACAAATTAATTAATTTTTAAAAACTGATGGGCTCAAAAAAAAAAAACCTACTGAATAATAGACTTCTGCTTCCTACAGTATATTGTAAATTAAGATAGGTAGCGCTGATTCTTCTGATTGAAACTCAAACACTGGATAAAATGTTTTTTAACCACATCACCAGTTTTCATCTAAGTAAGGAATTTTAAAAGCCCCCAAACAAGATGAAGTCAGTATAAAACAGGTCAATGATAACAAGTGCTATGCAGAGAGAGAACGCAAGAGAAGGAAGATGGGAAGAGCCACAGGAGGTTGAGGCTTATGATCTTAAACAGCATGGTCAACGAAAACACGGTCAAGAAAAATATTTCAAAAGATCAGTATAATCAGACCATGTTCTCTAATGACAATGCAATTAAGCTAGAAATTAGTAACAAAATGATAAATGAAATAACTTTGTATCTGAAAAATTTAAAACACTTTTAAACAAACTATGAGTCACAGAAAAAAATCACAATGAAAATTAGAAAGTACACAAAACCGAAAGATAAGGAAAACACTACATGTAAAAATTTTTAGAGATATACATTCAGCTCAGTTCAGTCACTCAGTTGTATCCAACTCTTTGTGACCCAATGGACTGCATGCCAGGCCTCCCTGTCCATCACCAATTCCCAGAGTTTACTCAAACTCATGTCCATTGAGTCGGTGATGCCATCCAACCATCTCATCCTCTGTCATCCCCTTCTCCTCCTGCCCTCAATCTTTCCCAGCATCAAGGTCTTTTCAGACAAATCAGCTCTTCGCATCAGGTGGCCAAAGTATTGGAGTTTCAGCTTCAACATCAGTCCTTCCAATGAACACCCAGGACTGATCTCCTTTAGGATGGACTGGTTGGATCTCCTTGCAGTCCAAGGGACTCTCAAGAGTCTTCTCCAACACCACAGTTCAAAAGCATCAATTCTCCTGTGCTCAGTTTTCTTTATAGTCCAATTCTCACATTTTATATATTTTACTATATATAAAATACCAATAGGTAAACAAGGACCTACGGTATAGCACAGGGAACTATATACAGTATTTTATAATCTAAAATGGAAAAGAATCTAAAAAAGAAAATATATATTTTTTTACATATATAACATATATATTCAGTTTTTATATAGCTGAATCATTTTGCTATACATCTGAAACTACCACAACACTGTATATCAACTATACTTAAAAAAAAAAAAAGAAAACTTATATATGCTATCCTCTTAAATTGAACAATAAACATGAAAAAATAATCTTAGAGGAAATTTTATCACCTTACATGTTTACATTATAAAAAGTAAGAACTTGGAAAATAGATAAGAATTTTAAAAAGGATCAGCAAATAATGCTCACAAAAAAAGTAAAAGGAAGGGAATCATAGGGAGGAAACATACTAAAAAAATAGAAAACAAATATACAATACAGTAAATCAAAGAAGTATAAAACTAGTTCTTTGAAAAGACTAATAAACATAGCTCTGGCAAGGTCAATCATTGAAAAAAGGGAGAAGACACACATACAAACAATTGTTATTAACAGAAAAGAAGTATAACTGCAGACACTGCAGAGATTAAAAAGGTATGAAATACAATAAACAATTTTATGTCAATAAATTAGAAAATTTGTAAATTCAAAAGCAATGGCGGTTTTTTCCCTTGATGAAAATACTAGACCTAGATGACTTTAGTAAACATTTAAGAGTCACACAGTTCCAGTCTTACATGAATTCCTCCAGAGAACAGTAAAAGGAAATGATCTGCAACTAATTTTAAACACTTCGAAAAAATAAATTACTCTCAGAAATTACTCAGACTGCAATGCAGTAATTATATCTAAAAAAAAAATACACGTAGCCTCACTTTTTTTAAAAATGTAAAGTCATACTTCTTTATACCTCATAGGTAAGAAGGAACCATTGTAAGAAATTCAGAATACTCAGAACATAATTTTAATAAACTCCACAAGATCAGAATTTGCTAGATGAAGCAAAAACAGTATTTTAAGGGAAATTATCATAAATATTTATTAGGGGAGAAGAACAGATGCCTTTCTTAAGAATAATGCTTTTGTTAGAAATAACATTTACATTAGGAAAAAAAATGCCTTGCCTTAAATACTTATAATAGCAAAGAAGGATAGAAACAATGAGCTTGAAAGCTACTAGGAATAAAGCTACCAAGTGATTCAACAATCCCACTACTGGGCATATACCCTGAGGAAATCATAACTGAAAAAGATACATGTACCCCAGTGTTCACTGTAGCACTGTTTACCATAGCTAGGACATGGACGCAACCTATGCCCATCGACGGATGAATGGATAAAGAAGTTGTGTCTCATACATACAATGGAATATTACTAAGCCATAAAAAGGAACACATCTGACTCCGTTCTAAAGAGGTGGATGAACCTAGAGTCTATTATACAGAGTGAAGTAAGTTGGAAAGAGAAGAGAAAAGAAAAACATATTGTATATTAATGCATATATATGGAATCTAGAAAGATGGTAATGATGAACCTATTTAGAGAACAGATTTGTAGATACAGTGGGGGAAGGAGAGGGTAGGACAAATAGAGAGTAGCATTGAATGAATCTGCTGTATGACACAGAGATCTCAAATCTGGTGCTCCGTGACTACCTAGAGGGGTGGGATGGGGTGGGAGGTGGGAGGGAAGCTTAAGAGGGAGGGCAAATATGTATACCTATGGCTGATTCACGTTGATATATGGCAGAAACCAACACAATACTGTAAAGCAATTATCCTCCAATTAAAAATAAATTAAAAAATTTAAAAACAAATGAGCTGTATGTCCAACTTAAAAAAACAGAAAAAGAACAGAATAAATCTGAAAAAAATTTAAAGGATGATAATAAAGATAAGNGAGGTGGGAGGGAAGCTTAAGAGGGAGGGCAAATATGTATACCTATGGCTGATTCACGTTGATATATGGCAGAAACCAACACAATACTGTAAAGCAATTATCCTCCAATTAAAAATAAATTAAAAAATTTAAAAACAAATGAGCTGTATGTCCAACTTAAAAAAACAGAAAAAGAACAGAATAAATCTGAAAAAAATTTAAAGGATGATAATAAAGATAAGAGTAGAAATCAATAAAAGAGCAAAGAAAAAAACAACAAAAATAGACAATCCCCTTTTAAGATTCAGCGAAGAGATGAGATAAAAATAAATATTTTAAAATAATATTTTATTTTTTATTTTTAAATTTTTATTTGTTAGCCACACCACATGGCTTGTGGGATCTTAGTTCCCCGAAGAGAGATTGAACTTGGGCCCTCACAGTGAAAGCTTCAAGTCCTAACCACTGGACAGCCCGGGAATTCCCTAAAATGGTATTTTAAATTAAATACAAATCGGCCCTTATTTCAAAAATATACTATCATCAGCGTTATGTCAATGTATCTGAAAACATACAGAAAATGGAGACATCTTTAGAAACATATAACTTATCAAAACTGACTTCAGAAGGAATATAAAGAATAAATAATCCTATCACTAATAAAACTAATATGACTTCCCTGGTGGCTCAGACGGTAAAGCGTCTGTCTACAGTGCGGGAGACCCAGGTTCGATCCCGGGGTTGGGAAGATCTGCTGGAGAAGGAAATGGCAATCCACTCCAGTACTATTGCCTGGAAAATCCCATGGACAGAGGAGCCTGGTAGGCTACAGTCCATGGGGTCGCAAAGAGTCGGACACAACTGGGCAACTTCATTCATTCATTCAATAAAACTAAAGCTTAACTGCTGATAAGCAGTTAAAAGCTCTTCACACAAAGAAAATAACTAGACTCAAATAAGCAGTTTTATGGACCTTTCAAAAGGAATATTCCAAAATTTCAAAGTCTTCCACAAAATAGAAAGAGAAGCAATCCTCTCCAATGCATTGTGANGGCAACTTCATTCATTCATTCAATAAAACTAAAGCTTAACTGCTGATAAGCAGTTAAAAGCTCTTCACACAAAGAAAATAACTAGACTCAAATAAGCAGTTTTATGGACCTTTCAAAAGGAATATTCCAAAATTTCAAAGTCTTCCACAAAATAGAAAGAGAAGCAATCCTCTCCAATGCATTGTGAGGCTAGTATAAGTGAAACAAGAGCCCAACAAGGACAGTGTCCGAAAGCAAAGCCATGGGTCTATTTTGTTTCAGAATTTAGAGACAAAAACCAACCAACCAAGCAAACAACAATAAAAAAACACTTCCCTCCAAAAAACTTAAACTAAATACTGGCAAACTGAATGCAACTATTTATATATATATAATACAATGCTGAAGACAGGTTTAATTCTGGAATACAGAGATAGTTTAATATTAGAAACTCTATAAATACTTCTCATTACATTAACTGATTAAAGAAGAAAAATAATATCAATAAATGCAAAAAGAAAAAAGATAACTTTCAACCAAGTATTAATGATTAAAACTTCATGTAAACAGAGAATATGTGAGATCTTACCTAACCTGATGAGAATATCTATAACAAAATGAAAACAATCATTATTCTTTATGGGGGAAAAAAGGCTTGAAAACACTCCCTTTAAATCCAGAACAAGAAAAGAATGCCAATTCACTACATTTATCAACTTCATACTCAAAATTCTGCCTAGGGCAAAAACAGAAGAATAAATTAAAGCCAAAAGGATTGGGAAGGAGGAAATGTAATTGTCTTCATTTGCAAATAATAAGATTTTGTAACCAAAAAATGAACAAATTATTTGTAATAATAATAAACTAGCAAGGCTACTGGATATAAGACTTTTATACAGAGGTAAGTGGCATTTCTGCACACTGAACTGAACTGAACTGAAATGGCATTTCTGCACAACAGAAACAATTAAAAAACAATTTCAAAAGAGACATCATATACAGTAAGAAAAGTGAAATAAATCTAACAAAAGACATAGAAAATATAAAGCTTTATAGTAAGATATTTAAAAATAACTAAATAAATGCAGAAATACTCATATTCATGTATAAGTAGAATTTATAATCTAATATTAAAATGCCAGTTCTCTGCTAATTGCTCTATAATTTCACAGTTTTAATCAAACTGCCAATGGACTTCCCATGGAAGGAAAACTGATTCTAAAATGCACATGAAAGAGAAAGGATCAAGATCACCAAGATACTTTTGAAAGGGTATAAGGGAGGAGAATTTGGCCTACCAGACATAATATAAATTATTCACTAACTTGTAAATTATTAGAAAATATTTATCCACACCATAAAATGTTCTTCAAAAACCCATGTTAATGACTTCTCATGTATAAGTTATCTGATCATTCCCAAGTAGAATTTAACTATTCTCCACTGTTGGACATTTAGATTGTTTCCAGCTTTGCCACTTTCTAAAGATGTTACATTTGAGTTCAATTTTATTTTGTGATAACACTTGATAGTTGGACACCCTAGATAATTCTATGATGAACATGTTGTTATACTATAAAGGAATAATAATTCAAAATGATTACTTTATTCATTCAATTAATGTTTAACAAAGCTCTATTGGAGATGTGGGAGATAACAGACAATAATTTTTAATATCAAATTGCTCTCTGTTATGTCGGTTCTATCGCAATAAAGCTGGAACAAAGCAGAGTGCTCTCATAAGCAAAAGCAAATGAACAGGTACACACAAAAAAGCTCATTTCTACATTGATTTTTTTTTAAATTTTATTTTAATTTATTTCTTTGGCTGAGATGGGTCTTGTTGCTGCTTGCAGGATCCTTGGGGCGTGCAAACTCAGCTGCAGCATTTGGGATCTAGTTACCTGACCAAGGATGGAACCTAGACTCCCTGCATTGGGAGCATGGAGTCTTAACCACTGGACAACCAGGGAAGACCCTCTATAATGATTTTAAAACAAAATATTTTGCTATGAAATTAAGTCAGAGACTTTATTGGACATTATAAGAATCCTTTTTGTCACAGGACTACAGTTCTCATTTTCCATTTGGCATCATTAAGCTGTGTGCAAGCTCAGTCATGTGGGACTCTGTGACCCAATGGACTGTAGCCCATCAGGTTCCTCTGTCCATGGGATTTCCCAGGTAACAATACGGGAGTAGGTTGCCATTTCCTCCTCCAGGGGATCTTCCTGACCCAGGGATCGAACCCACCTCTCCCGTGTCTCCTGCGTTCCAGGAGGACTCTTTACTGCTTGAGTAATCAGGGAAGCTCATTTGGTATCATTAAAGGAAGAGAACATTTTAAACAAAAGTTGTAAGCAAACACATGGCAGCCTAGGAAATGTGCTTCTCGGCTCTGTTATATGGTCTTGCATAAAAAGCAATGACACAATAAAAAAAAAACCCCACCTTAGAAGGAGCTGGGCATCCCTCTGGTTTGCCTATTACATATCCCTTTTTAATTTCACCATGAAACTCACTCTATTCTAAGTGTACAGAGCACTTTATTAGAAAGGCTTATAATCGCCCACTTTGGGATCTATTTAGGCAGCAGATTGGTGATTATGTATTTGAATTTCAAAAAGCTTATCCAACTCAGAATGTAAAAAGAAGCAGTTTAAAGAAAATAAAATTTAAACAGATAACAAAACCTAATTTTTAAAGACTATTCATTAGTGCCAAGCCTGAAATAAAGGCTTTCTACAAATCACCTCACAGAAGCGTCACAAAGGTAAGGAAGTAAGTACTACTATCAATATTATTCCCATTTTACAGATGAAGAAATTGACTAATAGTGGTCAAATATATCATTAGTGGCAGGGCTGAGTGGCTATCATCAACGTTTCTGCTCTTTGTATGTTCTGTTTCTTCCCATCCTGAGACATCAGTAGGTGAGCACAAATATGCTGTTAGTAAACCAGAAGGTAACTTGGGGCCAACAAATAAAAACACCTTCAAGTAACTAAAAATGTCTTCAAGGAACTGTCTCTAATATCAGTTTCTGACTTCAAATCACTAAAACAAAAAGAGACTGAGGGATTAGACATACAGTTTACTTGGCTTTTGTTTTTTTAATCTTAATTCTCAGTGGTATAATTTGAAATAAAAACAAGTAGCATAAAAAAGGGTCTGGTCAATCCACAAAGTAGAGTCTCAATTGGACCAGAGCTGAGGATGTAGGGGTTCCTGACCTATTTATCTCAGCTTGGAGTAAGAAACCAATATAAATGGTTAGAGCTCAGATTTATCAACTCAAAGCATATGCCAACCCTCACTGTATTTCAGAAGAACATGCTTTGCTTAAAAATTTCTCCAGAACTACTCCTTAAGATATTTTCAAATTCATGAAACTAATCAGATTTTCTGGACAATCTAAGAGGTCTTATTGCAATGGCTGCAATTAGCATGACCAAAATTTTAAATGAGTTACATATGTACGTATTCACATATTTTTTCCCCTTGATCTCAAAGGCATGATGTGAAGCTACTGCCTGGGCACTGTGGTTTCTTGAAATGATCTTGGTGAAAAAAATATTTTTTTAGTGGCTGTTAATCACTTTAATTAACTCTTCCTATCAATAGATAAGAGTTGTTGTCTCTTTCACCTAGGTATGATTTCTTCAACGGATGTAAAGTCTAAATAGGTAAGTGTTCTATCTCCTACTCTACTTTGCGAGGAATCTAAAAGCAAACCAAAACTTGGTTTGGTTTGCTACTGAAAAGCCGAGGTCCTGGGTTCCAGTCCCACTTTTATTATAGTTAATTGTGCAACTGACATTATGCCTCCTTATACTGTATAAGTAGGCTGGACAGGAAATGCTTAAAGTCTTTTCCAACCATAAAATTTTAATTCACAATTTGAACTATTATTTTCTATTGCAAGCTAAATGGAAGAACATTAGACGTAGACACAGGTTTCGTATGAGTGACAGAACCACTTTTAATTTCCCCACTGAAACCAATCACATGATGTGAGGTCCTATCAAATTGAATTGGCAATTTCTTATGCTCCATCTGCCACCAAAATGTACTATTTGTAGTTCAGGCAGCAGGGTGGTTAAAGAACAACAGATTTTCTTGGCACTTCCTGCACATATGGCATGTAGATGAGAGTACGAGATTATCCCTTGGAAAATACTGCAAATAATAGCTGTCAATTCTTAGCAACTAGCAACACACATTATTAAAAACAAACACAACTTCCCATCCATGAGCTCCACCTCATAAAATGTGTCTTTTGATTCTTCTGACTCCCGTAGGTGAACCCATATTTTTTATAGGGACTCTACAATATTTCTGCTGCAGAATTCAAAAATTATTAGATCTCCGAAATCCACAGATAATCCTCAAAACTTCTGCTAGCCACTTGCTATGATCTTTTCCACTGCTAAGTTTTTTTGCCAGAGATGCTAAAAGGAGTAGTCGACTGGTTTGAGTTTCATATACTTTTCCAGACAAGCTTGCTTTTTAAGGCCCCATACAAACAAGAGATTAATTTCTCTAAATTCTAAATCTTTGGGAAACTGACCAACATGCATGAAATAATCCTTCTCCTCCTAACACATGCCTTTTAAATGCTTGGGGTCCTTTGGTCCTTGATTTAAACCCATCTATTCCTTTAGTCATAGCTCCAATTCTTCTCCCTCTTACAACCCTGTGCTCTACTTTTCCGAACGTGATTTTATTATTTTTTCTGTATTCTCTATGTGAATGAATACATGAGTGCTCAGTCATGTCTGACAGCCCACCAGGTTCCTCTGCCGTAGAATTTTCCAGGCAAGAGTATTGGACCGGGTTGCCACCTCCTACTCCAGGGGATCTTCCTGACCCAGGGATCGAACCTACCTCTTCTCTGTTTTCAGCATTGGCAGGTGGATTCTTTACTACCGCTCTACCTGGGTATTGCACTTTTAATTCCCTGAGAACTCAGATATGAATTCATTACGAAAAAAGTTAAAGCAAAGGTGACTCTCCCATACATGTAAGTCATCCAGAGAGTTCAATATATGCGGCTTTATTAATTCGGAAGAGACCTGTTAAGAGTCTTCTCTTAATGAGTCCAATACAGCTAGATTTTCCTCCAGCGATAGAATGAGCCATCTTTCTTTTGTTTACTATCAGACGAAATACCTGCTAGAACTTTTTGGTTGTTCCCAAACCACCTATCTTTAACTAGTGGACTAGCATTCTGCCGGGGTGAGACACTCAACCTTAAAGGGGGTGCTCAGGAAAAGAAACAGAAAACCAGAATCCTACCTCTGAAACTATTCTTAATGAAGGACCTATTCTCACTTCACAGACAGCAGGCCTCAGGCACTATTTAACTCTCATTTCTCTCTCACTGTCTTCTTGATGTTGCCTAGTAATTTCAGGCGAATTTGTGCCATTCAAAGTGCGTATGGTCCAATTCCATCGTATTTCCCGATTCCCATATTTACATACGGATATAAGGAGCTGGTATTAGGGGAAATGAGATCAAACCAGTCAGTCCTAAAGGAAATCAACCCTGAATATTCACTGGATGGATTGTAGCTGAAGCTTCAACACTTTTGCCACATGATGCAAAGAGCTAATTGGAAAAAACTCTGATGTTGGGAAAGGTTGACTGCAAAAGGAGAAGGGGGCGGCAGAGGATCACGTGGTTAGATTACATCACCAACTCAATGGACAGGAATTTGAGCAAACTCTGGGAGATAGTTAAGGACAGAGGAGCCGAGTGTGCTGCAGTCCACGGGTGGGAAACAACTTGGCACCTGAACAACAACAATCAATAGAATACAGCAAAAGTGATTCTGGAACTTCTGCAGCTAGGTGGTGAGAGCTTTGCGGCGTCCCCCTGGGTATCTTAGACTCAGTTATTATAAGAAGTGCAGTTGTCCTGAGAATGGTGTGTGTGAAAAGGGGAAGATAACAGTTCAGCCCATGGGGTCATAAAGAGCTGGATATGACTTAGTGACTGAACAACAACGACAGTAAGGATCTGGGTTAGATACAGGATGTCTAAGTATTGCAGAGGAAGCAGATGACTTCTGGACACAGGCCCTGATGAGAAAGGTAGTTCAGGTGTAGTAAACAGTCATAAAGCTGCCTGAGGACTCACAGGTGAGTGAGGAGGGTTGAGGGGAATGGAGAGATCACTTTTTATGGGTCGGAATTTGTTCCAAAAATAATTTTCTCCATGTTCATAATTTTTCCTTGATTTGATGGACACATTTTAAACACAGCAACACATCCTGTTTTATTGATTTTTAAACCACTGTTGAGGGCCTAAACTCTCAACGTATATAAGTAACCGCATAACTATAGAATTCATTAATCATGGGAATATTTCTCAGATAAGGACTTGATCCTGAACAAACAACCTTAGAGCAGAAATGCAGAAACCAATTCTTGGAAGTACATGCTGCCAGTCAGCGCTGCAGATAGCACAAAATCCAAAATGCCACCCCTTGAAGACTTGCCACAAAGAGCCATGCGGAAAAACTGCACAGAGAAATGATGATTGTGAACAGGAGTTCTACCTGAGAGAGGCTGTTGGATTTGTTAAGAAAAGAAAGGTTCTGCTCATTAGAAAGTTTATCTGCCTCTAAGCAAATAATTACTTCTCTGCTAAAATAACTTCCATGTCAAGGTAACCAGTTCCTACAAGCATACATTATCTTAACTGCAAGCAGATAAAAATCTGTGTTTCCTGAAGAGTGTTCACTTTAACTCCATTACTGGAGTCAACCTAAAGGTAATATAAGTCCTTGGGCTTGCATATCGTGTTTGCCTCTAGTCATAAGTTGGTCCAGATTCTCACTGATTGACAGAGGGTTTCCCTACCAGGTCCTTTCACTGGACTCCAGGCATTTTCACAACTTGACCACACAAAAGAACTCCCAAGCTGCTCCTGCCTCTCCAAAGGCAAGTACAGGAATGCCTTTCTCTGCAGCCCTTTCATAAGATTGTGTCTGTACAAACACAGGTGTCTACAAAGCAATTTTTATCAACTTTGTATTGAATATTCCAAAGAACAGCAGTAATCTCAACACTCCATCCATTGTCTCAATGGATGGGAAAAGCTACCAGTGAGACCATAAAGGAAGAGGAAAAAATAAACAACAAATATATGTTTATTAAACACTTCAACAACAACACAAAACACTTGTACCAGAGAGAAAAAATATATTTTAAACCACAAGACACATTAAGTAAAAATGCCATAATCAACCTTAACTAAATTTCTTCGCTAGGTGACCATGTAAATGGTCAAACTACTACTCAAACATTCAAACCTTCATTTTACATGCAAGTGGCCTCCAGCAAAGGATAAAGCAATATTCCCGTGTGAGTGTGAAAGATGGCACTGAATTCCAGCCCATTATAGAGGAAGAGTCAGATTCCACTAGTCCTTTCTTGGTTTAACTGCCAGGCTTTTAGGGAGCTGTTTTATAGAAGGGAGACTCGCCCTGATAAATTAGTGATTAGTGCAAATGTCGCCAGTTTCCTGCACTCAAGGAAGCTCTAGACCACTTCGGGTCCAGACTTCAGAAAAATGACTCCTTAAAAGAAAAAAAAAAAAAAATTACATGACAATGTATCAATGGCTGTGACAATGGTATATTCTTAAAAAAAAAAAAAAAAAAGATACTGGTGATGATAACTGAGGGGGAACCTCTGCTGCTGCCTACCTCCTATGTAAGCTGCCGGCTGAAGGTGGTTAATTTAAACCCAGTTCTCCCCTACTGGAGGTGGAGAGCGGGCAGCGGGGGAGAGCCGCCCGGTTCCCAGCTCCCCGTGGACCTGACGGGACTGGGACTGAGGCTGGCTTGCACGAAGCCCCGGGTGGCTCAACCAGGCGCTCCAGTTGTCCCTCACCACCTTCCTCCAACGCAGAACCCCAAGTTAGAAACGCAACTCCCGGAGCACAATGACAAGAAAGCACACAAAAGGAGCAAGGCAGCCGCTCCCATCCGTACCTTTGACTTGACTTTCATACTCGGCGATGATTTCTTTGTCCTTTTTGAATCTGCTCGGAGTGGACATTATCCAGCTGTTCTGGGTTTGCTTTCAATGGGCAAGTTCTGTGAGGGGTCACCGACCAGTCAGTCTCCTCGGAGAAGCAGAGTTGTACTCCCAAATGCCGGGAACCCAGAAGCAGCACCGACGGGAGGGAGAGGAGGAGGAGGAGGAGGAGGAGGAGGAGGAGGGGAAAAAAAGGAGCGAGCTGAGGACTAGATTAACCCGGGCGCTGGCACCATACTCTCGGGATCGAGCTGCCGTCGGCGATGCAGAGGGGAGCCCAGGNAAAAAAAAAAAAAAGCGAAGCTATTCGATCAGGCAGAGAAAAATATCCACTTTGGGCACCATATTCTCCCCATCCTAAAAGTAGCCAGAGAATGTCAGCATGGTGGGAAAGGCGTGGTGGGGAAACAGGTAGCACTTAAGATGTCTCTAGGTTTCGGCGGACACATTTAGCGTTTGGGACCTTCTCCACTTCTCAGGGGCTCAGTGGTAAAGAACCCGCCTGCCTATGCAGGAGATGCGGGTTCGATCCCTGAGTGGGGAAGATCTGGAGGAGGAAATGACAACCTACTCCAGTATTCTTGCCTCGAAAATTTCATGGACAGAGGAGCCTAGCGGGCTACAGTCAACAGCCTGGCAGAGTTCGATATGACTGAGCACGCACACACGCGTCCTTCTCCAATATTATTGGCCTGATTTATCAAAGTGATTTGTCCAAAGGCGTGTCCGTATCAAATGGTGCTAGATCTAAAGAGAGTAGGGACTTTGAGACTTTATTCATTCTTGTATCCAGTGATAAGATATCTTACTGTGGGCCAACCACCAAATAAGAACTAGGGACTCAGAGAGTAGAATTCTGCCCTAAAGGGTCTCAAGATCTATTATTGTATAAATAAGTAATTACAGGCAGTACTGTGGAGCTTTAAGAGAGCTACTCCCTCTTTGGGAGCCTTGAGGAAAGAAAAATGCACCGAATAAAAGGCTGGGGAAGAAAGTCTTCCCAGAGAAGAGATATTTGAGCTGGATTTAAAGGGTGAGTAGTGGAGAAGGCGATGGCACCCCACTCCAGTACTCTTGCCTGGAAAATCCCATGGACGGAGGAGCCTGGTAGGCTGCAGTCCATGGGGGTCTCAAAGAGTCGGACACGACTGAGCGACTTCCCTTTCACTTTCCACTTTAATGCATTGGAGAAGGAAATGGCAACCCACTCCAGTGTTCTTGCCTGGAGAATCCCAGGGACGGGGGAGCCTGGTGGGCTGCTGTCTGTGGGGTCGCACAGAGTCGGACACGACTGAAGTGACTTAGTAGTAGAAAGAGAAAGTGTTGCATTTCAGGGAGAAGGAAAATCCTACTCTAGGGGAATTGCAAATGAGTTACAGGATGCCCTCCTCTGAAATACCAGATCTTTGACAGTAGGTGAAAATTATTAAAAAAAAAAAAAAAAAGTAAAACATACGAGTGTGTGTACATTGTTTTTAGTGATACAGCTTTTTTACACTTAATTTTTAGGCAAATCTTTCATTATAACAACAGAATAGAATGTAAGGAAAAAGTGAAAAAAAACTTTTTCTTTCCATTTTGCGACACAGGAGGTTAACTATGGAATCCCTGACTGCCCTACTTTCATGTGGGGCTGTTTTATGTAAGAGTTTGGGTGAAGAGCCAGATATCCAAAGCAGAGGCTGAGAAAGAAAGTCAGGGCCAACTGGGAGAGGCCTCCTGTGCTGAGCTGTTAGACACAGTTCTGCAGACAGCAATGAGCCTTTTAAGCAGAGAAGTGTCATGATCACATACATGTTTTATAAGGGTAACTGTTGACAGCGTGGAATGATCAGTTGGCCAGGAGGGTAGAGAGACCAGAGGCAAGAAGTGTACTTTGGCAGTCAGTTCAGTTCAGTCACTCACTTGTGTCTGACTCTTTACGACCCCATGGACTGCAGCATGTCAAGGTTTCCCTGTCCATCACCAACTCCTGGAGCTTACTCAAGCTCATATCCATTCAGTCGGTGATGCCATCCAACCATCTCATCCTGTATCATCCCCTTCTCCCACCTTCAATCTTTCCCAGCATCAGGGTCTTTTCAAATGAGTCAGCTCTTCACATCAGGTGGCCAAAGTATTGCCACCATTAGGTGGCAGCATCAGTCCTGCCAATGAATACTCAGGATGGCTCTCCTTTAGGATGGACGGGTTGGATCTCCCTGCTGTCCAAGGGACGCTCAAGAGCCTTCTCCAACACCACACTTCAAAAGTATCAATTCTTCGGCACTCAGCTTTCTTTATAGTCCAACTCTCACATCCATACATGACCACTGGAAAAGCCATCGCTTTGACTAGATGGACATTTGTTGGCAAAGTAATGACTCTGCTTTTTAATATGCTGTCTAGGTTGGTCATAGCTTTACTTCAAGGAGCAAGCGTCTTTTTGATGGCTGCAGCCACCCTCTGCAGTGATTTTGGAGCCCCCCCAAAATAAAGTCTCTCACTGTTTCCGTTGTTTCCCCACCTATTTGCCATGAAGTGATGGGACAGATGCCGTGATCTTCATTTTCTGAATATTGAGTTTTAAGCCAACTTTTTCACTCACCTCTTTCACTTTCATCAAGAGGCTCTTTAGTTCTTCTTCACTTTCTGCCATAAGTGTGGTGTCATCTGCATATCTGAGGTTATTGATATTTCTCCTGGCAGTCTTGATCCCAGCTTGTGCTTCATCCAGCCTGGCATTTCACATGATGTACTCCGTATGTAAGTTAAATAAGCAGGGTGACAATTTACAGCCTTGACGTACTCCTTTCCTGATTTGGAATCAGACTGTTGTTCCATGTCTAGTTCTAACTGTTGCTTCTTAACCTGCAAACATATTTCTGTTACTTTGGCAGTAACTGTAGTCAAATCAAAATGTATTCATATCATTCATCCATGGTGCCACTGAGATTTATTTCATATTTGCACCTGGGAAATATAACACAGCAGCAGAGAGTGCAGCCACTGGAAATGAACTGTTGGCTGAGTCTAGACCTTGTAACCTTTAGGTGGTTACAGGCCCCAAAGACAGGGTACCCAGAGGTGAATCCTAACTCTGCTGCTTCCCAAGGGAGCTGATAAAAACTACTGCATCTCTGGAGGCCTCAGTCTCCTCATCTGAAAATGGGTAAATGCCTCATTCCTGGGACTGTTATAAGCACTCATTGAGATAATCCTTAAAAAGTACTTCTAAGAACTCCAGACCTTTGTACCTACCCAGTGAGTATTAGTTATCTTTGTTATCTCAGTTGTAATCTGACAGAAAGCAATTTAAACATTGGAGACAGTATCTTAATCATCTTTGAATTTATCATGGTGCTCAATAAACTGTCAACAAACTTTTTTTGAATGTCAATTTCTTAATATGAGTAAGCCACCATTTTATTGCTGTAGAAGGTAGGGTCATAAACACAAAGCAAATCACTTTGCATACATTCTTATAAGAAGCTTACAAGGTGACCACTATTGTCCTTGTTTTACAGAGAGAATCTGGAAAGTCCAATAACTGCAAAGACCAGAACTCCAGTCCATGTCTGCTTTCCTCTAAAGTGAGTTTTCCTAGTTTGTCATTCCTCTGACTATGAACTTACAGTTCCTACGCACTTGTGATGGGGTCTTCCCTGTGGCTCAAACGGTAAAGAATCTGCCTGCAACCCAGGAGTCCCGGGTTTGATCCCTGGGTCGGGAAGATCCTCTGGAGAAGGGAATGGCAGTTCACTCCAGTATTCTGGCCTGGAGAATCCCATGGACAGAGGAGCCTGGCGGGCTACAGTCCATGGGATTCCAGAGTCAGACACGAGTGAGTGACTAACACTACTAAACACTTGTGAAGGAGGCTCACGTATAGGGACCTGCGTATGAGTAACCGATGGTTTTCCCTTGGTGGATCTCTTCTGACCCAGCCATTCAGAGTGATTCACAAGTCACTTCTTAATCTCTTCGAGTTCTCCTCAACTTTCCCATATTTTCCCTCACAAACCTTCTCCTGAGAATGCCTAGGTCACAAAATCCAGAAAGCTAGGGTCAGTCAGATTGGGAGACAGTCAGCTGTGACTAATTCTGTGACTTTGCTCCCCCTCGTGGCACCTGTTTTCTTCGCTGTGCAGTAGAGACGGCTGCACTTTGCCCCTAAAACTTGTCCCTCCCCGTCACATTCTCACTCTTTAGGGGCAAGCGGTAAGAAATCTGGGGTGCCTGAAAGTGGGATCCAGACTACAAACTAAGCCACTCTGTTTATCTAACATTTTCATTTTAGGACCACTCCAAATTTCCAGAAGTTAATTCACTATTTGATCAGAAACCCTGGAAGTAGGTAGGAGAATGTACCTGGTTCCTTGCAGCCACAAAATACACCATGCACTTTATTGCAGCATCACTTTGTCCTAGTGGCAAATAATTTCAGTCATTTAAAAGTTAAATACAAACACATTAAGGAGTCAATACGAAATTCACAGAACTTTTTTTTTTTATAGTTTTAGTGTCTAAGAATTTCACATCTAAGGTAGACCAGTCTGCTACTACTCTTCACATCAAGGATAGTCTCCTCTGCCTGCTGGGATGAAAAAGCTGATGAAAGCCTGCCAGTATTATAGGTTATATTATTGGATCCAGCTAGAGTATCAGAACACCAATTGTTGTGCATATTGTCTTGACTCTGTGGACACCCCTCTTGGCATCTCAAATTCTTGCAGCAGAGCTTTCTGAAGATTACATTTTGGTATTGTGTTCTGGGGCAGAGTTTTATAAAGTATGATCTTACCATTGACCACCTGTATCAGAATCACCTTGGGAGTCTGTTTAGAATTCATGCACACGGGAGCTCTTCTATACTTAAAGCCACACCTCTCGACTTCAGTGTGCATACAAATCACCTGTGCGTATTTAACCTTGTTAAAATAAGGTTCTACTGGAGTGAGGCCTGAGATCCTGCACTTCTAATAAGCTCCTAAGCATGCCAGTAATGCTGCTTTGAAGACCACCGTTGGAGGAGCAAAGACAAATAGGGTCCAAATTTTGGGTTAGGGGAAAGTCTCCCAGTGATTATTGCTTGAAAATCTTGGCCCAAGGGCTATTAAAAGTGTATCCCTATAAAAAATTTGCCACATTTACTGAAGTGAGACTGATGATATGGTTAAGACTTTTTTTTTCAATTTAATGTATCTCTAAGAAACTGGACTGTTTGCACCTTCAAGATAATAAAATTTAACGGTTTTCACTGATAAAAGGAGGATAATAACTTCCCTATTAACTTTGTGGTAGGGCTTAAATGCAAAATGTATATAAAACACACACCAAGCCAGGCACATAATACATAAATGTTGGATGTTCTTGTCATTGCTGTTATGGTTTTGGTGCAGAAAGTTAACTTCCAAGTGTATAGCAAAACTGTTGCAATTGCAGAGGAACTTATAGGGTGTTCATTTCTTATTTACCTCCTTGTCTAAACTTCCTATGTTAGTTGAGAATTTCTTTATTTTTAATGGGTTTGTTTTGTAGTTTATTGGTTTCCAGTGTGTCTGTATTTCCAGTACACTACTTTACATCTTTTATATTTGATAGTTTATTCAGTCCTAATCAACACATAATTATTGCCTATGAAGTTGAATCATATGACAATGCTGATATTTGACCATTTTTGATATAATAGATAGCAATGCCATATGATTCAACCCAATACTATGAGCCTGCAATTAGTGTAAACAAAATTCGATAATAAAAACCCACTTCCGAATATCCAAGTGAAGGCTCTATTGAACCCTGCTCAAATCTAGGGAAATCCCAGTTGCTCCTAGGTTGGATTAACCCCGTGCAGTCTGCCAGGTAGTCAATCAAGAAATATTAATCACTGTAGTAAAAGAACTTGGCCCATAATTTAACAGCAGCTTGTGGAAATGGACCATATAAATAGCCGTTTTCCCTTTCCTGGCAACAGAGGAGTAAAGTCAAGCTGTCAAAAGATCTTGCCAGTTTCATTCTGATGCACTTTCCCTGGCAGGGATGAGGGCAGAATGTTACAATAAAGATGAGTTTAGATTACACCCTGAGGGGTCAGTGCAGGAGAAACTAAGGACAGAGGGTGGGAGAGGAAGGATGGGAAAGGAAGAGGTACAGACCTTAGTCACAGGGAGAGAAGCAGCAAAAGAGAACAATAAAATGAATGATTCTTCTAAAATGTTCATTTGTGTAATTCGACTCCCCTCCCCACCAAAAAATTCTTCTCCAGTTTTCAAGAAAACTAAAGCTAAAATAAATCGGGGTTTTTAAATATCTATAATTTTCTTTGAATAAAAGTGCTTTAGAATATTTTTAACCATCTGCTCAAAATCACGTTTCCATTTTGCACAAATCATTAAAATAGAATTTGCTTGTTTAATCTCATATTCATAACTTCCAAACACCCACACATAACAGTCTTCTCATCAGAGTTACTATTTTCTGCTTTGAAATCCTACTACGACTTCCCATGTGGCTGCTGCACAATATAAGCAGAATATGAATAGTCAATGAGCCCATCCTGATGAAAGTATTAAAACCCATCACTTATAAAAAAAAAAAAGATATGATTACTCAGAGGAAAACAGCCAAAGAAAGTTAGGCGAGAAATGGCAGTTTCACTTCAGCTGTCAGAATCAGAGATGGATTAGTATGCAGTGCAAACACTCACAAAAAGTTTAATTATTCCAAGAAATACATGCATCTCGAATGCTTATAATTTAGGAAATGAATGACAGACTCCTCCTTTTCTTGCCATTATACTTTGGCAGCAGACATTTTAAAACTGCCTAATTTTGTCACCTCTTCTACAGAGAGACAAGTCTGCACAGTTATTCCTCATTTTAGATACAGAAATGTTCCTGGTGAGTATACCAGGGAAGTGGAAGGTTTGGAAAACAATTATCATCTGTGTTATTTTTCAAAAATATATATCAAATTTTTAAGTAGTAGGTCTTTCTTTAAAGCAGCGGTTCTCAAACCAATCAGAACCAGTGTTACCTTAAATTTTAAAAAATGTCTTTATTTTTTGAGCAGTTTTAGGGCTGCAGGGAAGAGAGAGCACAGGTACACTCCCTCGCTCCTGACACTTCCCTTTTATTAACATTTTCCTTATTAATATTTTGCTTTCTTGAGGTACCTTTGTTACCACTGATGAGTCAAAATTGATATATTATTATTAGCTGAAATCCATAGTTTACATCAGGGTTCACTCTTTGTGCCATATATTCTATGGGTTTTGACAAGTGTATAATGACATGCATTCACTAATACAGTAGTATGAAGAATATTCACTACCCTAACTACCACTTTTTTATAATAAATGTTTTTGTAACACCCAACTTGCTATCCTAAAAGAAAATGTATAGAAAATAACATTTACCTGTACTCATATTTTTCTTTATGCAATCAATATAATATCTCACTTGCAAAATGAAGACCAAAAAAACCAAAGTAAGTAATGAAGTGATATAAATTTCGGTATGTAAACACTCAGACCCAACTCAGTAGAAGGCCTGAAGTAGTCAGATAAATTTAGATAAGAGAGAAGTAATAAGACTAGAAGATATTCCATACAGGATGTCAATTGTACCTCAATAAAGCTGTGGGAAAAAAGAAAAAAATAAATGTACAGGTCAATGAGTGCAAGTCAAAGGTATGCATGAATGTTAGAATAAAAACTAGCATGCTAATATGTATCAAAACTGCTGTGTGTTTAACAAGTAAATTGGAGTAAGACTAACGTTTCATATAATTTAAACTAATATTTCACATATATGAATGCCTGGTGGGACAATTCTTGATTAATAGGAGACTGACCTGGACATCTAGGACATCCAGCTTGGACCTGTTCACTGAATGCTAACATCACTCCCCTCTGAATATGGAGACAAGTCAACTTCTGACATGGTCAAAAGTTTCCTAAGAAACAATTCAGTTTCTAAGAGAACTACTCTCTTAAAAGTCTCATAGAGACAGGTGTCACTATTATCTCCTGGGGGCTTTTTTCTGAACAATTTTTCCTGCCTCATCTTCTGAATTTTCCTTGAAAGAATTCAGAGTTAGATCTATATCTCATTTCATATGCTGAAGGTAGGCATTCCCAACAGAAAGGAACTTTTGTCCCAAGAGGTTTAAGATTATGGGGTTTGGAAAGACATAATATCCATATTCTTTTTAAAATTCCTTTTTGGTACATGCTATATTTTGTAAACAGTCTTACAGGAGTAAGACATATGAAACTATAGGATATGTATGTACTTTATTAAAAAACAGATACTGAGGCTGGATGCTCAAATCTTTTTTATTGATGGGGTTAATCATAATAAAAGTTATAGATAGGTCCCTGTCTATAAATTCAGTCTGATGCAGAATAGCATAGATAGACTTTGGCCATATCTGACATCCTTTCAGAATCCTCAAGTACTCATGGTGATCCTTACCTATTATTTGATTAAAGTACATTTGTGACAGTCCTCGGCGCCTTCATGACGGACCGTCACAGCAACACAGTTTCATTTCTTGCCCCAGCCGCCCTCTCCCTTGCTTCAGCCACATCCATCTCTCACTGTCCTTCGGATGCACTGTGCCTCTCCCTCACACCCTCACACTTCTGCAACGGCTATTCCTCTGCTTGAAACTGTTGGCGAGGAAGACTTTTCTCTACGCTCTTTGGTGCAGTCTTTTAGGGCCTGTGAATTAAATTGAGAAGAGACAGATTAATAGAAAAAAGTATCTGTATGCATACCAATGCTAACAAAAAAATAGCTAGCTTGCTAAATGGTTAAAGGCTTATATACCTAGCTTAATAGAGAAAAAAAGGGGGAAGAACAGGCTTCTCTAGAAAGAACAAAGAAATGTCTTTAGCAAAGACAAATGGATTTTTAGAGCCACAAAGAAGAGATGAGAAAGTCTGAAATAATGTTTGATTAGGCAGGTGAGAGTGGTCTTTCCAGCTTCTTCATGGCCATGAAACCCCCTGGAGAGGGGATTTATGGTAGCCTCGTTTCCCAGAAGTTGCTGCTTTTAGTCAGATAAGTGAAACTCCGAGAAGGCTTTTTTTTTCTGTCTTTACTGAATATAAAATGTTTTCAACCTAAAATAATCTTCATACTAATTCAGGGGTTCTGGGTGAGTCTCCATAGAATGCACACACTCATACACACATGCTGCTGCTGCTGCTGCTAAGTCGCTTCAGTTGTGTCCGACTCTGTGGGATCCCATAGACGGCAGCCCACCAGGCTCCCCCATCCCTGGGATTCTCCAGGCAAGAACACTGGAGTGGGTTGCCATTTCCTTCTCCAATGCATGAAAGGGACAAGTGAAAGTGAAGTCGCTCAGCTGTGTCCAACCCTCAGTGACCCCATGGACTGCAGCCTTCCAGGCTCCTCCATCCATGGGATTTTCCAGGCAAGAGTACTGGAGTGAGGTGCCATTGCCTTCTCTGATACACACATGTTCAGGGAACGTCTTTCCAGGATGATGGCCTAGGTAAGTTATAAATGCTGAGACATTAGGCAGGCACAGGATGGGGGTGGGGCAGTTACAGTATAGTACTCCCATCCTTTGCCTGCCTAATGTCTCAGCATTTATAACTTACCTAGACCATCATCCTGGAAACACGTTCCCTGAACACTCTCTCCCAGGCCACATTAAATCCTTTTCTCATGCCCTCCCCCCCCCCCCCCCGCCCC
>SJYA01000910.1:2623086-2750966 GCA_006410615.1 Neotragus moschatus
CAGAGCACTTACCACTCTGTGTTCTTATTTTTCTATTTCTCTGATCCCCTTCTGATCTGTCTGGTGATGGAGCATGCTTTACTACTGTTCCTGGCATACAGCAGATGCTCAATATGTCTAGTTGAAAATCATGAATGAATGATGATGTCATTTGACAGACTGCATAATTTGGATATTGTATTGCTCTTCAATGGAAATTCTTTGTATTTGAGGATCATGCTTCTTTAATTTCAATGAGGTTAAATTATCAAAAGAAGTATAATGAATGAAAATAAAAGCGCTATAACACTAAGAATGCATGTAAGAGGACTGTGGTTAGCTGAGACACCCTCAAGTGAAATCTCTGGAGTAAGATCTGTTAAGAGTGAGGTGACTGAGATGTAATGGAAAGAGCCTTCGGTTTAGAGGAAACCTGGACTTGGGTTCCAGTTCTGTCGCTTGGCCTCTCTGATCTTTTGTTTTCTTGCTTATGAAACAGTGGAATGAATGTGTAATTTAAGAGCTGGAATGAGAGAGAGAATGTATTTGAAATAGCATCATAAACTCTAGAGCTCTGTAGTCTAGGAGTGCAGCTTAGGAGACCATGATTTCATCAGAGACAGAGATTTCAGTGTGTTCAGAATGGCAGGAGCATCTACTGTGAGGTACGTGGTAGAACATCAGACTCTCCAGCTGTACACCTGGGAATGAACTCTTCAAATTCAAACTGGGCTCACTGGCTTACTGGAAACCCAGGGCAGGTGATCTGGGTGGAAAGGAGGTTCCCAGATCCATTTGTTAATCCAGTTTGGGCACAGCCATAAGCTGTGGGTTAGTGCCAGAGGTCATAGTAGGGTAAAGAGGCAGAGCAAGAAACTGCCCACATGCGGTGGCTCAGGGCCCCACAACAAGCTCTTTGGCCAAAATGTCCCCATTATTGGCCTTTCCCCAGTGCTGGAAATTCCTGTTATTCCATCTCTTTGATAAGGTCTAGCATGCAAATTGGAATAAGAAGACTGCAAATACTGTTATTATTACCTAAGATTCCACAAAGGTATTTATTTTCCTTCCCAGAACAACATCAACATACTAACAACAAAGAACACTCATTTAGATGTGTACCAGTGCAGCTCCAGCCACTTTACCTGCATAACTCATTTAATCCTCATCATAGCCCTATGGGTTTGGTGCTATCAGTATCAGCCCCATTTTATAGATGACGACATTAAGACACAGAAAGTGACAAGTCTTTCCCAAGGGCGATGTATAGCTAGCGAGCAGCAAAACTGGAATCAGAACCAGGGAAGTCTGGTTCCAGAGTCTAATACTTAAACACTAAGCTCATGACCTGGATAATCATGATGGTGTGATCACTCATCTAGAGCCAGACATCCTGGAATGTGAAGTCAAGTAGGCCTTAGAAAGCATCACTATAAACAAAGCTAGTGGAGGTGATGGAGTTCCAGTTGAGCTATTCCAAATCCTGAAAGATGATGCTGTGAAAGGGCTNGACTCTTGATAGTCCCTTGGACTGCAAGGAGATCCAACCAGTCCATCCTAAAAGAGATCAGTCCTGGGTATTCTTTGAAAGGACTGATGTTGAAGCTGAAACTCCAATACTTTGGCCTCATGATGCAAAGAGCTGACTCACTTGAAAAGACCCTGATGCTGGGAAAGATTGGGGGCAGAAGGCGAAGGGGACAACAGAGGATAAGATGGTTAGATGGCATCACCAACTAGATGGACATGGCTTTGGTGTACTCCTAGAGTTGGTGATGGACAGGGAGGCCTGGCATGCTGCATTTCATGGGGTTGCAAAGAGTTGGACATAACTGAGCGACTGAACTGAACTCCAGCTAATAGACATGTATGCTGTTGGACAATTCCTTTGCAGTTATAAACAATGTTGGTAAGAATATTTTTGAATTTGTTTCCAGATGCACATGTGCAAGAGTTTTTTAAAGGGTGATGGGGTGATAGCCCACTGGAATAATGAGTTTAAATGTGCAGCCATGTTTCCAATTTAAGGGGAGCAGAATTACTGGACTTCAGGGTATATGCATCATTAACTTTGTTACACGTACTAAATTGCTCTCTAGTGTGGTTGTGCCAATTTAAACTCTCCCAGCAGCGTGTGGAGGTGCCCATTTTCCAACAAACTCAAATCTGGCTTTAAAATTTTTGTCTGTACAATGAGTCTAAGATGGTATCTCCTTTGATTTCTATTTGCATTTCCCTGATTACTGGCAAGGATGAACATGTTTACACATTTATCAGTCATTTATCTTTGCTCTTCCTTGAATTGTTTGGAGAATGTGAAACAACATAGGAGACAATCCCCATGCACACAGTACATGCTGTATGTGAAAACATAACTGGACCTCTCTAGGCCATGGTGGTTAGTTAAGTAGGCCTGTTTTCAATTTAAGTAAACTTGNGATTTCTATTTGCATTTCCCTGATTACTGGCAAGGATGAACATGTTTACACATTTATCAGTCATTTATCTTTGCTCTTCCTTGAATTGTTTGGAGAATGTGAAACAACATAGGAGACAATCCCCATGCACACAGTACATGCTGTATGTGAAAACATAACTGGACCTCTCTAGGCCATGGTGGTTAGTTAAGTAGGCCTGTTTTCAATTTAAGTAAACTTGAGCCTGGTGGGCTGCCGTCTATGGGGTCGCACAGAGTCGGACACGACTGAAGTGATTTAGCAGCAGCAGCAACAGGTGAAATTTACACGAGGAACTAATAAATCTATTACATCTCATAAAATATAAGTAATCATATTTGTCTTTTCATGTTAAAAAGAACAAAAGACTACTGAAGTTCTGAGAAACTCGAACAACCTATCTTTTGAAAAATTTCTTACTTTTTAGATTTCTGATTCTGCAGTAGGACTTCACTAACACAAACCCGTTTTTCATTAAACAGTGAACACATTCTAGATTCTAATCATTTCATGTAAAAAGAATGGGAAGCTTCTAACAATAAGGATATAATATTAATTGTTAGGGTGTCAAGGGAAGCCTGCGTGCTGTAGTCCATGGGGTCGCAAAGTCAGACACGACTGAGTGACTGAACAACAAAAAGGAGAGGGACAGAAGATCATGCCTGAGCACCGGCGGCTGGGTGTTCTACTCAGCAGTCTCAAAGGGGTAGTTCTGGAGACAGTTGCTAGCTCCAAAGACTTATTTGTCCAAATGCCAACAGCCCTCCTTTCTCCAGTCCCAGGCTCTTTTATGGCTCCTCAGTTCAGAAATACCAGAAGCAAAATCATTTGGTAGTTTCACATCGCCCTCTTCAGGCCAAAAGCCTAAACTTGCACGGTGAAAAGTGACTCAGTTTCTATTACGTATTTGAAGTGTTTCTACTTTGGGCTTCCCTGGTGCCTCAGTAGTAAAGAATCCACCTGCTAAGCAGGAGACACTGGTTCTATCCCTGGGTTGGGAAGATCCCCTACAGAAGGAAATGGAAACCCACTCCAGTATTCTTGCCCGGGATATCCCATGGACTGAGGAGTCTGGCAGTCTATAGGGTTGCAAAAATGACTTAATGATTAAACAACCACCACCTAACCTTCCTCAAAATGTAAAGATTAAAGATTAAAAATAAATATATTTTACCTATCTGTCTATTTTCTTATCCACCATCCAACCCAACTCTCACAGGCAGATGGATATATTTTCCTTCTCTCTTTTCTCCTAAATCTTTGTGGTGTGGGAATCTTCTCAATAAGGTATTTTAAAGTGTTATCAATTGATAATTTACCCTTGATGCCTTTCCTTATATTGCATTTATTCTATACCTTTTAATCCTGATACTTATCTAGTTCTCTGATGTGATTTTTTTCCTCCTGAAAAATGAAGCTGACTCAGCCCAAATCACAAACTTTAGTATACCTGCTCATGTTTCTTTCCTTTCCTTTCCATTTCGCTCTCCTCTCCTTCCTATCACTCCTCCTTTCTTCTGTCCTTAAAAAAAAAACAAACTTATTTATGATTGCTTAAATGAATTTTAGTGCAATGCAAGGAATATTGGGGAATTCCAATATGGGGAAGATGATAGTCATATATAATATATTCAGGGGTTTCTCTATTAGATTTTAATAACAATTAAAAAAATTAAAATATAGTTAATTTACAATATTGGATTAGTTTCAGGCTTAGAGCAAAGTGATTCAGAGATATATATATCCTTTTTCAGGTTATTTTCCATTATAGGTTACTTGAAGATATTGACTGTAATTCTCTGTGCTATACAGTAGGTCCTTGTTTATCTATTTTATATATAGTAGTGCAAATATGTTAATCCCACCTTTAATGACAGCCACTCGGACTGGTATGAGGTGATATCTCACTCTAGGTTTGATTTGCATTTCTCTCATGATCAGTGATATTGAGCATCTTTTCTTGTGCCTGTGGCCACCTATATGTCTTCTTTGGAGAAATGTCTATTTAGATCTTCTGTCCATTTTTTGATTTTTTAAAATATTAAGCTGTATGAGCCATTTGTACATTTTAGAAAGTAAGCCTTTGTTGGTAGCATCATTTGCAAATACTTCCTCCTAGTCTATAAGTTGTAATTTCATTTTGTTTATGACTTCCTTTCTGTGCAAAGGCTTTTAAGTTTAATAAGCTCTATTTGCTTTTTATTTTGTTTCCTTTGCTTTAGGACAGGGATACGAAAATATCGCTGAGATTTCTGTCAAGGAGTGTTCTGCCCATGTTTTCCTCTAGGAATTTTATAGTACCTGGTCTCATATTTAGAGTTTTAATCCACTTTGAATTTGTTTTGTATACAGTGTTAGAGAAAGTTCTAATTTCATTCTTTCACCTGTAGCTGTCTAGTTTTCCCAGCACCACTTACTGAAGAGACTGTCTCTTCTCCATTGTATATTCTTGCCTCCTTTGTCATAGACTGATTTACCATAAGCACATGAGTTTATTTCTGGGCCTTTTATTCTATTCCGTTGATCTATATGTTTGGTTTTGTGCCAGTATCACGCTATTTTGCTTACTGAAGCTTTGTAGTAAGGGCCAGGGAGCATGATTCCTCTATTATTTTTGTTACTCATTAAGTTGAGCCAAGATTTTATTGGATTTACTTTAAATTAATTAATTTATTCATTTGTAAATAATTGCACATGATGCAAAATTTATTCAGTACCAAATGTATTCAGTGAGAAATACATTTATCAGTTCCCCTCCTAGGGGAGGAATCTCTAGTGTCAATTTCTTAACACATATATTTTATGAGAATCCTCTGCACATGCTTAATAAAATAAAGAGGAATTTCAGGGTGATGACATATTACGTTCCTCAGTTAGTAAGAGAAAAACATATATACACTCAAATGCCCTTATGGCATTTTCTACTAATCCTTTCTAAATACACGTTGAATGATTTCTCCAAGTGGGTAGGTCCCCAGTAACCACATCATCTGGGAAACTTAGAAATGTGAATTTTCAGCCCAGTCCTAGACCTAGGGAATCAGAAACTCTGGGGGTAGTCTCCCAAACTCTTTAGGTGATTCTTATGTTTGCAAAGGGCTCCCTGATAGTGCAGTTGGTAAAGAATCCGCCTCCAATGCAGGAGACCCTAGTTCAATTCCTGGGTCGGGAGGATCCGCTGGAGAAGGAATAGGCTACCCACTCCAGTATTCTTGGGCTTCCCTTGTGGCTTAGTTGGTAAAGAATCTACTTGCAATGCAGGTGATCTGGGTTTGATCCCTGAGCTGGGACAATCCCATAGAGAAGGGAAAGACTACCCACTCCAGTATTCTGGTCTGGAGAATTCCATGGCCTGTACAGTCCATGGGGTTGCAAAGAGTCAGACACGACTGAATCACTTTTACTTTCAAAGTCTGAGAACCACGGCATTAGAATATCAATGTCTGAGCCCCAACCCAGACTAATGAACAGAATCACAAAGGTAGGTAGTTTAAATTTTTCTCAGGTAATCCTAATGGACAGCTAGCATTAAGAATCTGGGCAGGGGATTTCCCTGGTGGTCTAGTGGATAGGACTGAGCTCCCAAAGCAGGGCACCTGGATTCGATCCCTGGTCAGGGAACGAGATCTCACATGCTGCAATGAAGACTGAGCATGCCACTTCTAAGACCCAACACAGTGAAATAAATAATGATTAAAAAAAAAGAAACAGGGCTGGCCTCACTGAAGAATATCATGAGTTTTACCTCACCTCAAGCTTTTCGGACTCTTTACCTTTCATGTTGTCTTCATCTGTCTGGAGTGTCCAATATGCACTCCCATTTTACAGATAAGAAAGCTAAGGTACAAAGAGACTGAGTTACTTATTCCAGAAAACTAAGCAGATTGGTGGAGCCAGGTCTCAAAATCAGTGTCCTTGGAGTCCCTTGTCAGCACATTTTCTGTTTGCCATACTGCCACTTAATAGTATACATATTTTCTAAGAGGCTGTAAGCATTAAATGACTTACAAATGTCAGTTAGGAGATGATGTCTAAATATAGGGTGAATGAAAGAGTGAATGAACACAGGCCCCCTGTTGCTTCAAGTGTGTAAGAGTTAAACCATTTATCATAGAAGGGAAAGTTGCACTCTTTGTCAAACACCGAGCAACTAAACAAAGGAAACCAAAGCTACCAAGTATCCAGAAGAGATGGGGTTAATGGACTTGACATATGATTACAACATCTGGCATTTTGCACTTTTAAAAGTGCAGATGAATCTCTAACACTATGGTGTTTCTAAGAGACTTCTCATAATTACCTGTAGGTGCTGTCAGTTTTAATTGTGTCCACACTGGGTCTTGCTGCCAATTGCTTTCAATTTTTATCTGTAAAAGAGAATAACCAGTCCTGTTTTTATTTGCACCAAAAACTTGATTTTGGGTGTGATCCCATGCATCTAATACATTCATAGTGTTGTACAACCAGCTCTCCTCTATCTACTCATCACCTGAAAGGAGATCCATACCCATTAACAGTCAACTTTTCTTTTCTCCTCCACCCTCCAGCTCCTGGATCTATCTCTGTGGATTTGCCTATTTAGGACATATCATATAAGTGGAATCATATGTGACCTTTTGTGTCCAGCTCTTCACTTAGCATAGTGTTTTCAAAGTTCGTTCAGGTAGCATTTATCAGTGCTTCATTCCTTTTTATAACCCAATCATATTTCTTATTATGGATACACTTCATTTTATTTATTTATTCATCTGTTAATGAATAATCAGATTATTTCCCAATGATAATGCCACAACAAAGAGTTGAGTACAAGTTTTTGTTTGAACACTTGGTTTTCAGTTCTTTTGGGTACATACCTAGGCATGGGATGGCTGGGTCATATGGTAATTCTATGTTTAATTTACTGAGGAAACACCAGACTGTTTTCCACAGTGGCTGCACCATTTTATGTTCCTAACAGCAGCATATAAGGTTCCAATTACCTGATATCCTCACCAACACTTTTCCATTGTCTTATATTCTTGCCATCCTCGTTGGTGTGAAGTGGTATCATATTGTGGCACTGATTTGCATTTTCCTAGTGATTGATACTGCTGAGCATCTTTCCATGTGCTTGTTAGTCAGTAAAATAGCATTTTTAAAAAAGGAGATCACATGTAGTACCTGCTGCTATATTTAAAATGGATAACCAACAAAGACCTAGTGTACAGCACATGGGACTCTGCTTGGTTATGTGGCAGCCTGGATGGGAGGGAAGTTTAGGGGGAGAGTAAATACATGTACATATGGCTCAGTCCCTTTGCTGTTCACCTGACATTATCACAGTATTCTTAACTGGTTATACCCCATTACAAAATTATTAGTTAAAAAGAAAAATGGAAAAGAAGGCACAACCTCATTCACAAAAGGAGATTACATGTAGATATTCAGATGTAAAATCAAAGTTTTACTGGTAAAAGGATTATACATACATTTACAATCTGGCAGTACATGTGAGAGAATACATGACTTTGACATATTTGGATTATGGATACGATTTTCATTTCTTACTTTTCCTTATTTGTATTTCCTTCTATGATGAGGTATCATTTGGGATAAAAGAAAAACATTTTAAATAAGAACTCTGAAGGTAAAGAAAAACAAATGTGATTTTCAACTTAGAACACACATTGACTCATTAAAAAACAAAACAAAACAACCAAAACCAAACAAACAAAAAAACAAAGACATGACTTTGGGATGAAGGAAAACTCCTCTAAGCATGTAAAATATACTCTTCAACTCCCTTTTACACTTCTGGTAAAAGAAGATATGTGGAGTCCAGCTGAGCAGAGCCTAGCTGAGTGCATCAAAGTTGCAGCTGACCTGTCACCCCAAAGAAATATGAGTAAGAAATAAATATTTTTGTTCTTGTAAGTCATTAAGATTTGAGGTTTGGTTGTTAGTTATCTAGGGTGATGGGTGTGAGGCACTCTCCTTGAGGGCAAAATTCACAGGATTTCAAACAACTCAGGAATCAAGATGAGTGAAATTTTATACAGTGTTTTTAGAAAGGTTACAATTAAAGCAAAAAGAATCCATGATGAACAAAACATCAAAAGTTTGAATACAGACAAAACTAGCAGTATAACCTAGCCAAAGCTGACTGAAGGGAAGAGCTTTGATGCAATGAGAATAAATCCCTGGTGGAGTTCCAGTAAATGGTAACAGACAGAAAACATCATGAATAAATGTCAACATCGGTTGGAAACATGCTTCTGGGTTAATGATCCATTATCACATTTTCCACTTTGCTCCTAGTGAGTTTTTAAAAGCTTTAAACAAACCTTTCAAACAACAGATTTCAAGAGAAGAGCAAATCAAAAAGAAAAACAAACAAAGAAGGGACATATTAGAAATCTAGGCCCAACTCTACCTTGCTGGAAAGGATTAAGAGCCACTTTGGGGGGTTTAGGTAGTATAAGGAAGCCTCCTTCAGCCCAGCAGGGGGATTCCTCTTTTGCTATATGGTTTTCGAAAACAAGGATTCTGGACAAGAATATAATTCAAAAAGATACATGCACCCCTATGTTCATAGCAGCACTATTCATAATAGCCAAGATGTGGGAGGAACCTAAAAGGTCTCTGACAGATGAATGGATAAAGAAGATGTGGTACATATGTACAGTGGAATACTACCTAGCCATAAAAAGAATGGAGAACAACATTTTGCAACAACTCAGAGATTATCACACTAAGTGAAGTAAGTCAGAAAGAGAAAGACAAATACCATATGATATCACTTACAGGTGGAATCTAAAACACAACACAAATGAACATATCATTTCCTCCACCATAGTTGGGCTCAGGTCAAACGACAGGGAAGGAACACAGCCCTGCCCATCAACAGAAAATTGGATTAAATCTTTTTAATGAACATGGCCCCAGCCACCAGAACAAGACCCAGTTTCCCCCTTAGTCAGTTTCTCCTATCAGGAAGCTTCTATAAGCCTCTTATCCTTATTCATCAGAGGGCAGACAGAATAAAAAACCACAATCACAGAAAACTAACCAAACTGATCACATGGACCACAGCCTTGTCTAACTCAATGAAACTATGAGCCATGCCATGTAGGGCCACCCAAGACAGACAGGTCATGGTGGAGAGTTCTGATAAAATGTGGTCCACTGGAGAAGGGAATGGCAAACCACTTCAGTATTCTTGCCCTGAGAACCCCATGAACAGTATGAAATGGCAAAAAGATAGGACACTGAAAGATGAACTCCCTAGCTCGGCAGGTGCACAATATGCTACAGGAGATGAGTGGGGAAATAACTCTGGAAAGAATGAAGAGATGGAGCCAAAGCAAAAACAACACCCAGCTGTGGATGTGACTGGTGATGGAAGTAAAGTCCGATGCTGTCAAGAACAATACTGCACAGGAACCTGGAATGTTAGGTCCATGAATCAAGGCAAATTGGAAGTTATCAAACAGGAGATGGTAAGAATGAACACTGACATTTTAGGAATCAGTGAACTAAAATGAACTGGAATGGAAGAATTTAACTCAGATGACCCTTATATCTACTACTGTGGACAAGAATCCCTTAGAAGAAATGGAGTAGCCATCATAGTTAATAAGAGTCCGTAATGCAGTACTTAGATGCAATCTCAAAACCAACAGAATGATCTCTATTTGTTTCCGAGGCAAACCATTCAATATCACAGTAATTTCAAGTCTATGCCCTACCAGTAATGCTGAAGAAGCTGAAATCGAATGGTTCTATGAAGACCTACAAGACTTTCTAGAACTAACACCCAAAAAAGATGTCCTTATCATTATAGAGGACTGGGATGCAAAAGTAGGAAGTCAAGAGATACCTTGAGTAACAGGCAAATTTGGCCTTGTAGTACAAAATGAAGCAGGTCAAAGGCTAACAGAATTTTGCCAAAAGAACGCACTGGTCATAGCAAACAGCCTCTTCCAACAACAGAAGAGAGAAAAGAAGATTCTACACATGGATATCACCAGATGGTCAATACTGAAATCAGACTGATTATATTCTTTGCAGCCAAAGATGGGGAAGCTCTATGCAGTCAGCAAAAACAAGACTAGGAGCTGACTGTGGCTCAGATCATGAACTCCTTATTGCCAAATTCAGACTTAAATTGAACAAAGTNAGAACTGGACATGGAATAACAGACTGGTTCCAAATCAGGAAAGGAGTATGTCAAGGCTGTATATTGTCAGCCTGCTTGTTTAACTTATATGAGAGTATATCATGCAAAATGCCAGGCTGGATAAAGCACAAGCTGGAATCAAGACTGCCAGAAGAAATATTAATAACCTCAGATATACAGATGACACCACCGTTTTGGCAGAAAGTGAAGAAGAACTAAAGAGCCTCTTAATGAAATTGAAAGAGGAGAGTGAAAAAGTTGCCTTAAAACTCAACATTCAGAAAACGAAGATTATGGATCTGGTCCCATCACTTCATGGCAAAGAGAGTGGGAAACAGTGGAAACNAGCTGGAATCAAGACTGCCAGAAGAAATATTAATAACCTCAGATATACAGATGACACCACCGTTTTGGCAGAAAGTGAAGAAGAACTAAAGAGCCTCTTAATGAAATTGAAAGAGGAGAGTGAAAAAGTTGCCTTAAAACTCAACATTCAGAAAACGAAGATTATGGATCTGGTCCCATCACTTCATGGCAAAGAGAGTGGGAAACAGTGGAAACTCTCAGACTTTATTTTTCTGGGCTCCAAAATCACTGCAGATGGTGACTGCAGCCATGAAATTAAAAGATACTTACTCCTTGGAAGAAAAGCTATGAACAGCCTAGACAGCATATCCATCTAGTGAAAGCTATGGTTTTTCTTGTAGTCATGTATGGATGTGAGATTTGGAGTATAAAGAAAGCTGAGCACTGAAGATTGATGCTTTTGAACTGTGGTATTGGAGAAGATTCTTGAGAATCCCTTGGACTGCAAGGAGATCCAACCAGTCAATTCTTAAGGAAATCATTCCTGAATATTCATTGGAAGGACTGATGTTGAAGCTGAAACTCCAATACTTTGACCACCTGATGTGAAGAACTGACTCATCTGAAAAGACCCTTGTGCTCAGAAAGACTGACGGCAGGAGGAAAAGGGGATGACAGAGGATGAGATGGTTGGATGGCATCACCAACTCAATGGACATGAGTTTATGAGTAAACTCCAGGTTTGGTGATGGACAGGGAAGCCTGGTATGCTGCAGTCCATAGGGTCGCAAAGAGTCAGACATGACTGAGCGAATGAACCAAACTGAAAGAAACAGACTCCCAGACACGGAGAACAGATTTGTGGTTACCAGTGGGGAGGGTAAGTGAGAGAGGGACGGAGTGGGAATTTAGGGTTGGCAGATATAAACTATTATATGCAGAAAGTATAAACAATAAGGTCCTATTGTACAGGATAGAGAAGTATACTCAATATTCTATGATAAGCTGTAATAAAAAAACATATATACGAAAAGAACATATCTATATATGTAAACTGAATCACTATGGTATACAGCAGAAATTAATACAACATGTAAATCAACTGTATTTCAATAAAAAATTTAAAAAACAAAACCAGAAAACAGCTTCTCTGTAGGTGTACTCAGTAAAGGAAGTTGCAACAACTGTATTTTCCATTTCCATTTCAGAAAGGTAAATAATATAATACACTTAAAGTGATTCAAATCTGTGTTAAGCAAGATAGACTGTAGAAACCATGACTGAATCTAAGATAAGCTTAAATACCTGGCTGCTTTAGACATCTGGATATTCTGCCCAATAGACAAACTGTAGCTTGTTTAACTGACTTCTCTCAGTAAACAGTTTGAGAATCTCTCATTTGCCTCAGGACTGGTAATACATATAATCACTATTATAACAAAAGAGACAAGTATGTTCTCTAGACAACAAATAGAGGATACCGTGGCACCACGATGTGGCAGGCACCATGATGATTCTCCAGTGTGATACAAAGATAAGATCCTTTTTATCGAAGCTGCCAGAACTTCTGATAATGTGAATACTTCTGTGGGAGCTCTGGGTATAAGAAACTGTGGGTATTTACACTTGCCCAGTATCTATGGCCGTTCATACCATAAGGAGACAAAAAACTCCTGGAAGGAATGTTAATTGCTTGGTTTCACAGGAGTCAAGGAATAGGATTTCTGAGAAAATAAAAAGTCAGGCAAAGCAACCTATTGAGCCCAAGGTCCCCTGCATCCTTTCAGAAGCCCAAAGACCTGATGATACAAGAATGCTCTCTCAGCCTTAATCAAAGCCACTGCTCTCTGAGGACATCAGACAGCCTTGCACAAAGCACTCTCCTTTGAGTTGGCCTGTTGTACTCCACACTTCCGTGACAACTCTTGTTGAGTTTAGACATCAATCTTCTCACTCTGATTGCCCCTAGTCCACGTTTTGTAGAGATTATGACCAAATTCTGTTTCTAGGCATCTACTTCAACATATGTGATCCATCAAAACTTGAGTAATCTAAAATTCTATCTCCACTGAAGTCAGACAGAGGAGAAATATTATATGACATCTCATATATGCAGACTCTAAGAAAAAATGATACAAAATGAACTTATTTACAAGACATAGACATACAAGTCTTAGGGAACAAACTATGGTTGCTGGGGGGGATGTGGGGACACGAGGAATGGGGGAAGAGACAGTCAGGGAGCTGGGGACTGACATGTGTGCAGTGTTATATTTAACATGGATAACCAACAAGGGCTTACTGCAGGGCACAGGGAACTCTGCTCAATGTTATGGCAGCCTGGATGGGAGGGGAGTTTGGGGGAGAATGGATACATGTGTATGTACAGCTGAGTCCCTTTGCTGTCCGCCTGAAGCTGTCACATTGTTAATCAGCTATATTTCAATATAAAATAAAGTTTTAAAAAAGCCTTAATGTGTGTACATATTTTGGCTCAGTGATTTCACTTTTAGGAAATTATGTAAAAGAACCCCTGAGATTTATATAAAAAGCATCAATTTTTATCAACTCTGTCAACTAACAACAACAAAAAAATAGGTAAAGAACTTGAATAGATATTTATCCAAACAAGACATATGCTCATCATCAATAATCACTAGGGAAATGCAAGTCAAAAACTATAATCAGATACCACTTCACACCTGTTAGGATGGCTACTATCAAAATATCAGAAAACAACAAGTGTTGGCAAGGAAGTGGAGAAATTAGAATGTTTGTACACTGTTGGTAAGAATCTGAAATGGTACAGCTACTCTGCAAAGCAGGATGACGGTATCTCATAAAATTAAAAACCAAATTACCCTATAATCCAGCAATTCCATTTCTGGGTATACTTAAAAGAACTGAAGCCAAGATCACAAAGAAATATTTGTATATTCATGCTTATCACTATTCACAATAGCCAAAAAGTGGAGACAATCCAAGTGGCCACTGATAGAAGAATGAATAAATAAAATGTGGTATATACATACAATGGAACACCATTTAGCCTTAAAAAGGATATTCTGACATATGCTACAACATAGATGAACCCTGAGGACATTATGCTAAGTAAAACAAGTCAGTCGCAAAAAGAGAAACACTGTATGATTCCACTTTAAGGTACGTGAAACAGTCAAAATCGTAGAAACAGAAAGTAGAGCGGTAGTTGCCAGGACCTGGAACAAGGCAAAAAGGGAGAGTGGTTGTTAAATGGGTATAGAGTTTCAGTTCTACAAGATGGAAAAACCTATGGAAATGGATAGTGATGACGGTTGTAAAACATTATGAATGTATTTAGTACCAATGAACTGTACACTCGGAAATCTTAAAGATGGTAAATTTTGTTATGTGTCAAAGTGAAGTCGCTCAGTGGTACCCAACTCTTTGTGACCCCGTGGACTGTAGCCTACCAGCCCTCTCCCTCTATGGGATTCTCCAGGCAAGAATACTGGAGTGGGTTACCATTTCCTTCTCCAGGGGAATCTTCCTGACCCAGGGATCGAACCCAGGTCTCCCGCATTGGAGGCAGACGCTTTCACCTTCGAGCCACCAGGGAAGATACTTCATCACAATAGAAAGACTTAAGAAATATAATAACCAAAAAATAATATATAAATAAAGTCTAACTCTGTAAGATCTGTCCACATACATTCCCAACATGACGTATGATTACTCTCAAATTATGGAAGTGATTGTGTGTTAAAATATTTAAATTTAACCCTATTAACTAGTGAGGAATGAAAAATGAATTAGAAATTATTTCCATTATTGAGTACGTTACATATTATTTCATTTCATATTTATAGTCAGCTCTGTGAGGTACCATTATCTCCATTCTACATGGAAAGGAACCTACACTCCAAACAATGAGGTGGCTGGCCCAAGGTCCCCAGATGGTAGGGACAGCAGTGAGGTTCTAACCCAGGTTTGGTCTGACTCCACAGCCTAGTCTCTCCACAAAACCATGCTGCTTCCCTCGAGCAGATTTAAACAAGTGAGAAGAGTTGATAAATGTTGAATCACTCAACTTTATACAAATGAGTCTGAGTACATTTTAACTTTATTTTCAGGAGTGGTCCAATAAGGCTGTACTTGGTCAATACTATGGACATAATCTAGAGTCTACAGAGTACCGTAGAGAACGTTTCTAAATACACACACACACATACACACAGCATTAGAAATGATTTAGAAACTCAGACCTTAGCTTGAAAACAATGAATTACAGTTAATTTTTATTGTTCTTTAAAAATGAACTTTCTAAAATATTAGTAAACCTCCTTTTTAGCTCTGCTTTGAAGTGTTGATACCAGTGAAGTAATCTTTTTCTTCTTTGAATCTTTTCCTCCAAATTTATAGTCTTTTCTTTTTCTAAGATAGCAGGAAGTTCCTTCCAGTTCTTAATAAAGATGAAAGGAGCATTCATGGACTTGAGTAACTGCAGAGGAGCACTAAGGTACACAGATGAATTTCCGCAGCTGCCGGCTGTCATTACATCCTCCACCACAGGAACAGAGCCATAGGAGCAAGCCTCGTATATTCTGTAACACTCCGTGTTTACTCCCGCTGGGCACAAGGTGAGATCGCTCTGAAGCAGAGCATCTTGATAATTCGTAAGGCTTTCATTTGTTTCTTGAGGCTGCCACCTAGAAAATCAGGAAAATAACTGTAGTTTTCACTTTACTAAGCATATCTTTGTGGAAGAAAACATTTTAGCTTTTAATGTTGGTTACAGGAAATGGTAAATACATTATAGATGGCAGGCAGAAAAGATGAATCATCTTGCCCTAACAGATTTCTTGATCATATTTAAGAATTGGAGAAGTTTGCAGTTGTACACTTAAAATCTAGTGATCATACAGTTTCTGAATGAATGTTATACCAGCCAAAATTTTGTGAGTGCTAGGCCTTCTCTCTCTACTTCACCCTCCAAATTCCTGCCCTTATGGAGCTTCTATCTCAGTTCAAGTGGTAGAGACAGGTAGTAACCAGGTCAAGCCAATTATTTAGAAGGTGTTAAGTCCTGTGTGGGAAAATAGAGCAGAGAAGTGAGGAGGGAGTTTCTGGTAGGGTAGTATGACAGCTGTACATAGGTGATTGGGGAGCGTCTCCCTCAGGGGCACCTGAATGTGGAGCGGAGGTGAGGGAGCAAACCACGCAGGTATCTGGGGAGAGAACAGAAGATACAGCAGGCATAAAGGCCATGAGATGGTGCACGCCTGGCATTTTCAACGGACAGCAAGGAACCCAGGGCGGCTGAAGGGGACAGGTGCAGAAAATGGAGACAGAGTACCCTATCACTCAGTTTCGATCAGAGGGGTAACTGACCTCATCTATGTTTTAGCAAAATCAGTTTGGCTGTGTGTTGAGAACAGACTGTATGGGGCAAGGGTAGAAACTGGGAGACTAGTTGGAAAGCTAGACGTTTTCTCCTATTTTCTCAGGGAAATAAGCAATAGGGTTATAAGGTAAGAGCAGCTGAGTAGAGAAAAGAGGGTATGAAATGTCTTCCAGGAAAGTGGGAGAACACATGGAAAACAGAAATGGATGGCTGCCAGACATTCAAGGTCAGATATTTCAAGTGCGATCAGTGAGCACCTTTCTCCAACTGTGGCTGCACAGGTGGAGGTATGGAGCAGGCAACAGAGCTGGATCTAACCAGTTAGGGTTTGCTAGATTAAGAAAAGAAGCTGAATGTATATGCAGTCATGATTGATTATGAAGTTTAAGTGGGGTAAATTCGAAAGTAAAGATTAGGCAAGTGAAGGACAATGGAGTCCCAGCTAAATTCCTGAAATCAGATTATTACAGGGAGTGAGTGGGAATGTCAGAAAAAGATGGTTACAGAGAGAACTGCTGGAACTTGAGATCCTGCAGTATGTGTAATCATGAGGTCTACAAAATGACCCTGACAGTGAATGACTGAAGTCAAGTGGAGACCCAAATCATGGGAGGAGAGGAAGTAAAGGAAGTGCAGGACCAAGGCTATGGAGAGACCATCCATGTGGACTTGGGATCACTAAGAATGAGGCTGGAGAAATGTCAGAATGAGAGTGTATCAGGAACTAGACTTTTTAAAGAATTAAGGCGATAAACCCAAGGTTTATATGATTTCTTTATAAAGGAGCTATGTTTAAAAATTAATTTTATTGGAATATTGTTGATTTACAATGTTAATTTCTGCTGTGTAGCAATAAGTCATTTATACATAAACATATCCACTCTTTTTTAGATTCTTTTCTCACATAGGTCATTATAGAGTACTGGGTAGAGTTCTGTGTGCTATATAGTAAACTCTTATTAGTTATTTTATTTATAGTAGGGTGTATAAGTCAATCCCCCAATTTATTTCTCTCCATTATGATTTCAAAGAGAAAGAGTAGTGAATACTTTCATCTGCTGGTATGAGATTCAAAACTGATATTGTTTTAGGGAGGGAAAAGGGAAAGAGATCTGGAAGCAGCAATGAGAAGCAAGGACTCCTACTCCACTTCCTGGCTCAATGGTAGCAAAGCAATATCAAGAGTAAGCCTGTTTCTACAATCAACTTTCATATTGTGCCCTCACTCATTCCATTCCAGGCACAGTGTCCCTTGTTGCTCACACATGTGGTATTGATTTTTATTTCTCTGATGTATCCATGTTGAGCATATTTTCATGTGCCTGTTGACCATCTGCATTTCCTCTTTGGAAAAATGTCTTTTTAGTTCTGCCCATTTTTTAACTTGGCCATTTGCTTTCTTCGGTGTTGAGTTGGACAAGCTATATATATATATACACATATATACATATATATATATATATACATATATACATATATATGTGTATATATATATATATATATGATATTAACCCTTTAGGTTTTTTCTTTGTTGTTGTTCTATTGATGGTTTCCTTTGCTGTGCAAAAGCTTTTAAGTTTAATTAAGTTCCCATTTGTTTTCTTTGCTTTAGAAAACAGATCTGAAAAAAAAAAATTGCTGTTATTTATGTCAAAGAGAGTTCTACCTATGTTTTCTTCTAGTTTTATAGTATCTGTTCTTTATATTTAGGTTTTTAATCCATTTTGAGTTAATTTTTTTATATTGTGTTAGAGAATGTTCTAATTTCATTTTTTTACATGCACCTGCCCAATTTTCCCAGCATCACTTTTGAAGAAACTGTCTTTTCTCCATTGTACATTCTTGCCTCCTTTGTCATAGGTTAATTGACCATAGTGTGTGGATTTATTTCTGAGCTCTCTATTCTGCTCCACTGATCTACGTGTCTGTTTTTGTGGTAGTATCACACCGTATTGATGACTGTAGCTTTGTAGTACAGTCTGAAGTTAGGGAGCATGATTCTTCCAAATCATTCTTCTTTCTTAAGATTTTTTTTTCTTTGGCTATTTGGGGTCTTTGTGTTTCCAAACATTTTAAAATGATTTGTTCTAATTCTGTGAAAAATGCCATTGGTATTTTGATAGGGATTGCCTTGAATCCGTAGATTGCTGTGGGTAGTATGGTCACTTTAAGAGTATTAATTCTTTTATTCTGAGAAGATGAACAAGATATATCTTTCCATCTGTTTATGTTGTCTTCAATTTCTTTCATCAGTGTTTTATAGCTTTCTGAGCATAGGTCTTTTCCCTTCTTAGGTAGGTTTATTCCTAGGTAGTTTATTTGATAAGATGGTAACTTCTCTTTCTGATAGTACACTAATCGTTAGTATACAGAAATGGAACCAATTTCTATATGTTAATTTTGTATCTTGCAACTTTACCAAACTCACTGATGAGCTCTAGTACTTTTCTGGTGGTGTCTTTAGGATTTTCTATATATAGTATCACGTCATCTGAAAACAGTGCCAGTTTTCCTTCTTCCTTTCCAATCTGGATTCCATTTCTTTTTCTTCTCTGATTGCTGTGGCCAAGACTTCTGAAACTGTGCTGAATAAAAGAGTGAGCAACCTTGTCTTGTTCCTGGTTTGTCGTATGTAGCCTTTATTATGTTGAGGCAAGTTCCCTCTATGCCCACTTTCTAGAGAGTTTTATAAATGAATGTTGAACTTTATCAAAAGTTTTTTCTGCATCTATGGAGAAGATCATATGGTTTTTATTCTTCACTTTGCTAATGTGGTGTATCACATAAGGTGATGATGGCCTTGTAGAATGAGTTTCAAAGTGTTTTTTCCTCTGCAATTAAAAAAAAAAAATAGTTTGAGGATAGATGTCAACTCTTCCTTAAATGTTTGGTAGAATTTACCTGTGAAGCCATCTGGTGCTGGACTTCTGTTTGCTGGAAGTGTTTAAATTACTGATTCAATTTCATTATTGGTAATCAGTTTGTTCATATTTTCTATTTCTTTCCGGTTCAGTTTGGGAGATTCTACCTTTCTAAGAATTTGTCCATGTCTCCCAGGTTGTCCACTGTACTGGCATATAGTTGTATATAGTAGTCTCTTATGATCCCTTGTATTTCTGTAATGTTGGCTGTAACTTTTTCTTTTCTGATTTTATTGATTTGGGTGCCCTTCATGTTTTTTTTTTTCTTTAAGAGTCTTGTTAAAGGTTTATACATTTGGGTTTATCTTTTCAAAGATCCACCTTTTTTTTTTTAATCACTTTAACTTGCTGATCTCTTACCTTCAAATGAATTTTAAAAACCCTGCATTTGTACTCTTCTCCCAATTACTGTTTTTGATATCATATTTTACATCTAATTCTTCTGTATATCCCTTAAATGCTTATTATGGATATAGATGATTTTACTACTTTTGTCTTTTAACCTCCCTACTAGCTTCATGTGTGGATGGTTTCCCACCTTTACTGTATGTTTGTCTTTACTTTTTCACTTTGTAAGTTTCTTCTTTCTTGTGGCCTTTTCTTTTTTCACCTAGAGAAGCTCCTTTAACATTTAAGGCTGGTTTGGTGGTGCTATACTCTTTTAGCTTTTGCTTCTCAGTAAAACTTTTGATCACTCCATCAAATTTGAATGAAAACTTTATTGGGTAGAGTATTCTTGGTTGTAGTAGAGTCATGCTTTCTAGAACACAGTATCTGCTCCAATTAATGTATTTCTAGATGCAGAAGGACATTTTTTTTTTAAGGCATTACTTCTCTGACGACACTGCTTTACACATGAAACTCTATTTAAAAATAAAATAAATGATCTCCAAATTTCTTCCTTCAGTTCATGAACACCTGTTTCATGATTACCATGTAAAAGATGGAAGAAAGTTAACCCTATTAAATCCATCCATCCATCCATCCACTCCCCACTTGTCCTGGCCTACTTTATGCAAGGTCCTATGTTAGATCTTGGGATTCAAAGAATGGCCTCTGTTCTCAGGGTGATGCCAGGTTCCTGAAGCTGTGAGGCATATGGCATGCCAGTCTTGGAATATGGTTTGCTGAACATCTCAGAGATGAACCTAAGATTCTTATTGCCATCCACAATGTCCTGTGTTCAAATCTGACTAACAAATATTACTGAGGAAACCTAACAATTGACATGTACATAGGACAGTTACCAGTGTTTGTCTTCAAGATGGACTATGGGAGATGCTCTCTATTTTTAATGTATACAACACTGTTTCATCACAGCTTTAATTATTAATGTATCTTCTGGGGAAAGACAGGTATTAAAGGAGTTAAAAATGTCTGTGGCAATCTGTAGTGTCACATAAAGCAACTCTCAGATTGGAAACATGATGGATGAATCAAGTAAACATAGCACTTACTGTTCTCTTGCTGAAACCCAGCAAAGCTTATCATTCCCATCCTGTTTCAAAATTTTTATTAGTGCTTGTCTGGATGAATTTTCATAAACGGTTCCTACAAAATTACACAAGTATGGCCTTTCATTATGTAGCATTGACCAATTCACCTCCACCACAGGAAAATTCCTGTATCTGTAAGAGTAAGTACATGTGAGTTAATATATGACAAGAGGATTGGCAAAATTTCCATAATCTAACATCTTAGGTAGCATGATGATGTAGAAAAGAGAGATTTAAAATAAGATTCTTTAAATCTCAAGTTATAATTTTCCATGCTTACTTTGGAAAAGTTTCTGAATCTACTGACTTAAAAAAAAAATTCTCACTTTGACATCCTTTACAAAGTTGCAACAGAAATTATGCATCTGAAATGCTTTGTTTTTTATATTCTTCAACTTCTACTGCTGATCTGAAGTTATAAGACAGGAAGAACTTAAGACCTTCAAAGTATAATCTCTACATTCATAATAATCATGATTTTTTAAAAAAATTATTGGAGTATAGTTGCTTTACAATGTTTTGTTAGTTTCTGTTGTACAGCAAAGTGGATCAGCCATACGAATACATATATCCCCTCTTTTTAAGTTTTCCTTCCTATTTAGGTCACCTCAGAGCACTGAGTCAAGTTCCCTCTGCTGCACGTTAGGGTCTCATTAGTTATCTATTTTATACAGTGAATATATGTCAATCCTAATCTTCCATTCATCCTACCCCTCCTTCCCCCTTTGTATCCATAAGTTACCCATATGTCTATTCTCTACATCTGTGTCTCTATTTCTGCTTTGCAAATAAGTTCATCTGGACTATGTGTCTAGGTTCCACATATAAGCAATATTATATGATATTTGTTTTTCTCTAACTTCATTCCATGTGACAGTCTCTAGATCATTCACATCTCTGAAAATGGCACTATTTTTTTCTTTTTATTGCTATAACAAAGAACTCCAATTCCAAAAGCTTTTCAAGTAGATTTTTAGAAAACCCAAAATCTTATATCTCACACAGGAGAGGCCTGTTGCAGTTGGCTCATTCTTACGTGCATTTGGGAATAAGAGGCAACAAATTATGTGCCTGAACTACAACCTTCAACATAAGAGCAAAGCTTAACGTAACAGTTATGTCTATAATGGTCTCCTCAATCTCAGCATTATTGCCCTTTGGGGCGGGATAATTTTCGCTGTGGAGGCTGTCCTCTATACTGTAAGATACTGAGCAGCACCCCTGGCCTCTATCCACCAGATGCCGGTATTGCCTCCTCTCTCCACTTGTAACAGTCAAATGTATCTCCAGACATTGCCAAACGTCTCCTAGGGGGAGGGCAAAATTGCACCTGGTTGAGAACCACTGGTCTATAAGAAAGATATTTGTCCAACAGTACCAGAATTACGATGAGTTTCCCTCCTATATTGTATGAATAGGTGATATAGTATACTATAAAGAAATAATTCTTTTGTTTCAAAACATTCTACTCAAAGGATAGATTTTTCAGACCATCGTAAACCTGGCTATACCTAGCAAACCTTTTGTCTGCTTTTTCCCTACCCTAAACCTGTTGAGTCAGAATCTGGACATGGAAGGCCAGAGAATATGTTTTGTCAGTGTGCTTCCCTGGTGACATTTGTGTAGCCAGCTGGGCAGCAGTCAAAGGTCACATCTTGTAACCCGTGATAAAATAATGGAAAATGACTATCTGATTCAAGTACCACGTTAGTTAGTATTTCATAATTCATCCATTTGACATATATTTATTGAGTGCCTACTGTTAAAAAATAAGTTTCCAATTTTAAAGAAAGGCCTCATATAATATTACATATTATTTAACTAACCTTCCTTTTAATAGAAAGATAGACTGGTAGCTCAGTGGTAAGGAATCTTTCTGCCAATGCAGGAGACATGGGTTCAATCCCTAATTCGGAATATAGCCTGGAGAAGGAAATGGAACCCATTCCAGTATTCTTGCCTGGGAAATCCCACAGACAGAGGTGTCTGGTGGGCTACAGTAAATGGGGTTGCAAAAGAGTCAGACACAATTTAGTGACTAAACAACAAAAAGACAGACCCCCAAAAAACCAAATAATATATAAATTAATTTGGGGGAGAGGGCTTCTAAGGCAGGGAAGTGGTAAAGAATTCGCCTGCCAATGCAGGAGATTCTAGAGATGTGTGTTTGATCCCTGGGTCAGGAAGATCCCCTGGAGTAGGAAATGGCAACCCACTCTAGTATTCTTGCCTGGAAAATTCCATGGACAGAGGAGCCTGGTGGGATACAGTACAGGGGGTTGCAAAGTGGCAGACATGACCGAGCACATCAAGAGATCTGTGCACACTCCACCAGTCTCAGTGTCAGATCTGAGTGTTTCATAATCCTCCCAAACCGAAGGGTCAGGGTGCTCTTGATGTCATACTTGATCTAAAGTAAGGATTTAAGAAAACTAAGTATCTATATAATAGTTATTTAGATACAGATGAAGAGATTCTATAATTGTTTTTAGAAAATCTGTCTCTCTGCCATTCACTGCCAAACATCTCTTTAAGGCACTACTGATCAATTTGAAAATTTACTATGCCTTGAGGTTCTAAAATACAAAAATGTAACTTATCTGGTCTCCTCATCAAAGTCTAAAATACTCTAAAAATATCAACTATTATTACCAAAGTATGAGGCCAAACCACATTTCTGCCCATAGAAAAGGTTGCACATGGCGTCAAGGAGCTCAGAAGAACTACATTTATCACAAATCTAAAAGACAATCTTCCTGGTACAGAGATTCAGGTCTTAGAGCCTGGAAACATGTAAAAATAATTTGTACTTACGTTGCTACTCCTAAAGGCCACTGAAAAACATCCATGTCATTAATCCAGGGGCTGTCATATATTATGAAAAGTCGTTCCACAGAGCCTCCGTTTCTTTTGAGGAATTGGTTTATCCATTCATTATCACAATGTTCATTTCCTAGCAAAACAACAGCAAGATGCTGAAGTTTTTGAGTTTGCACTAAATTCTGTGCATAAAGTAACCACTGGGTGGCATAAAAGACCTTCGCCTTTTCTCTTCCATTTAGAACCAGGACCACATTGTTCACATCAACAGAGAAGTACCCTGGGACCACAGCCGGGCCAGTGATGAAGCTGTTAAAAACAGAAGGAAAACAAGAGACAAACAAGAACAGAACAAAATTGTTTGGTACCAGAAGTTCTATGTCATTTTATGTAAAATATACAGTGAGACTTAATCCATATTCTTCTTAGAAAAAATTTTCTATAATACTTTTTTTGAACAGGTTTGGATGGTGCGACAGAGATGTAGATTAATGGCAAGTTTTGGTTGTAGACAGATTAATTATATGCAAATTTGAAAGTACCACAGGAAAAAAATGTATGCTTATATATCTAGTAAAAGTATAAATATAAAAATTTGAAGGGGGAGATATATAACAAATTCACGGTAGTGGTTGACTCTGAGGAGGAAGGGAAAGGAAAGGACATGAGGAACAATAAGAAGAGAGCATTTAATGCCTTTACTGGAAATGTTTAATTCTTTTAAGAGGAAAGTTACATATTTAAGCAAATAGAACCGAGAGCCAGAATCTGCTAGTTCTGCGTGTGGGTGTGCTATCGTGTCAACTCTATGACCCGTAGACTGTAGCCCACCAGGCTCCTCTGTCCATGGAATCTTCCAGGCAAGAGTACTGGAGAGGGTTGCCATGTCCTTCTTCAGGGGATCTTTCCTATCCAGGGATTGAAAATGTATCTCTGTTGTCTCCTGCACTGGATCCTTTACCACTGTGCCACCTGGTTCCAGGTGGTGGATAAATGGGAATCTACTGTATTACTCCCTATTCTTTAAAGTATTTAAAAATATCATAAAAGGAGTAGATGCATTTCATAACTCATATTTTCATATTATGTGTTGCTTTGAACAACCAGTGCCACTGAAATATTTTAAATGAATATGTATTAAATATGAAAAGTACCATTTAACCTATGGTAAAATTAGATGGTCCCAGATTCTTTGCAACCTGCTCAACCATTTTTTAATAACTTGCCAGAATCTTTAAATATTTGGTACAAATATGTTGAAATCCAGCTTTTATTGCTTATTATTGCTTGGGATAAAAAAACTAACGTTTATTAAATGCCTTTTATATGCATGGTGCATGGGCACTCTGCACAGGTTCCCCTTTAACCTCTATAACACTCTGCAGAGGACATTAGGCCCCGTTTGGCATTTGGGAAATCAGGCTGAAGTTACACAGCCTGGGATGGCAGCACTGAGATTTGAATCAAGACCTAACTTGAGAGCTTGAATTTTTCCCAAGAAACTATGGTTAGCTCAAATTAGTAGGTATTAGTCAAAACACAAAATATAAATAGGTCTTTTGTGTGTGTATGTACTGTGTGATTTTTATGACATTGTTCTACAGTGATGATAAGCTATGGGAACAAAACTGTGTTGTCTGAATTTGCCTTGGACAGGAAGATGCCAAACAATTCAGTGATCATTTAGTCATTTAGGAGAATGTGCAGAATCTGAGGGGCTAGAAAGTGCTTTAGAGATGATGAGGATAGTTATGGTAAATTTAAAATAGTTATTATTGGTAGCACATGAACATTTTTGTCTCCTTTAATGCTATAGGCTGGAGAAAGAAATGGCAATCCACTCCAGTATTCTTGCCTGGAGAATTCCATGCACAGAGCAGCCTGGAAGACTACAGTCCATGGGGTTGCAAAGAGTCGGACATGACTTCCCTGGTGGTCCAGTGGTTAAGAATCCATCTTGCAACACAGGAGACGCAGGTCTGATCCCTGGTCAAGGAACTAAGATTCCCACAGGCAGCGGAGCAACTAAGTCAGCATGCCACAACTACCAAGCCCATGAGCCACAACTGGAGAGTCGACATGCCACAATGAAAGAGCCCGAATGATGCAGTGAAGATCCCAAAACGAAAGGATAGGGAGGAACACTTCTAATTTTATTGATCCATGCAAATTAACAAAAGCATGATTTATTCAGGGCACATCTGACCCATTGTGGAGTCTCTACAGCTCCCTTTTTGTAGAAGGCTCTCACATTCCAGCAATCAGGCACGTCACCCCTCAGGCGCTGACCAAGCGGTTTTCCAGACCTCGAGGCCATGTTCAAGTAAAGGTGAAAGCCCTGGGGTCAATGCTGCAGAGCCAAGGTATATATCAGAAGTTCCCCAATTTTTTTGGTTCCCAAGACTTTCAGTGTTTTAGTAATTTTTTCATAGTATCTACCAAACCAAAAACAATGAGTAATGGTTAATAAGCAATGTTTTTTAAGTTGTTAGATTCAAATAACTTGTTAAGTATTTCTGTCCAAGAGCTTAGAAGCCACTTAAAAAATAACATGCATACACTGAAGAAAAAAGTAATATTCCTATTTCAGTTCAGTTCAGTCACTCAGTCGTGTCCGACTCTTTGCTCTTAACTAACTACACATGCTTAATAATGGGATGTGTGTACCTATGTAGCACTATACAACTTCTCAAACCTTGGAATCAGAGAGGACACTGCCACAGTCACTGCTTATTCCACTTTGATTTCTGAGTGGTACCTGGATTTGATCACAGCAATCATGAGAAACTCAGCTCCACAAATACGTAACATCTCTGAAGTAGATGCAGGGTGATCTAATGTTGAAATGTGAACTTCCTCAAACTAGTAGTTTGCATGGTGTTTGACAGATGTGAAGTGTTAACTGTCATTCCCACAAATATTAAAAATATTTTGTGGTGCCCCAGGGTACCTTAGTACATAATTTGGGAAACATGGATTTAGATAAAGAAACTTTAGGGGTAAAAAAATTTCCCTTATGATTCAGATAGTTGCCTGTATGTGTGTGTTGGGAGGTGTGCTAGTCAAACTGCAATGAGCTGAGAAGTGAATGAGAAGTAAGGGGACAGTAAGAAGTTCAGTGGGGAGAAGTGCAACTCAAAATTCATAACAGTCAGAACGGCCAGCATTAAAAAGTCTACAAATTAACGAATGCTGAAGAGGGTATGGAGAAAAGGGAGCCTCCTACACTGTTGGTGGGGATGTAAGTTGGCAGAGCCACTATGGAAAGCAGTATGAAAGTTCCTCAAAAAACTGAAACTAGAGTTGAAAACAGAGTTGCCATATGATCTAGCAATCTCACTTCTGAGCATATATTCAAATACAACTGTAATTCAAAAAGATACAAGGACTCCTATGTCAACAGTAGCACTATTCACAGTAGCCAAGATGTAGAAGCAACCTAAATGCTCACTGACAGATGAATGGATAAAGATGTGCTATATGTACACAATGGAATTACTACTCAGCCATAAAAAAGAATGAAACAATGCCATTTGCAGCAATATGGGTGGACACAGACATTATCATACTAAGTGAACTAAGCCATAAAAAGACAAAAACCATATGATGTCACTTACATGTGGAATCTAACATATGACACAAATGAACCTATCTATGAGACAGAATCACAGGCATAGAGAGCAGACCTGTGGTTGCCAGGGGGGATGGGGAGGAGGGAAGACGGACAGGAAGTCTGAGTTAGCAGATGTAAACAATTATACACAGAATGGATAAACAACAAGGAATTATATTGAACATCCTGTGATAAACCCAAATGGAAAAAGAGCATGAAGAAGAATGTGTGTATATATGTCTGTATGTGTGTTTAATGGAATCACTGCTATACTGAAATTAATACAACATTATAAATCAACTATACTTCAATAAATTTACCAAAAAAAAGTAAGTGGGGACAGTAAGCTTAGACAACTCTTCTGAAAGTGTGGATGAGAAGGCAAGAAAGTAATAATAAGTGAAAGGCTGAAGATGAGGAGACAAGGAAGTAACCAGTGGAGCAAGGTCTTGCAGTACACAGAAAGGACGCACAGGCAGAGGGAGTCAGTGCTGAGCTCGAGAATCACCTCACCATCTGAGAGCTAAGAGAAAGAGAAGGTCGGGTGAGGGATCACTTAGAGATCATGTCCATAGATGTTAGAGGAGCCAGTTAAGGAGACAGCTATGGATATTCTCGAGGAGATAGGCAGGATTGTCTGCTGTGAAAGAGGGGGTTAGGCTGGTGCTGCGTAGTGGGCTATTGAAGAGTGGGAAAATCTGCTTTTATTCTTCTGGTACTTCCTATGTTGAATGCATACTAGCTATCTTGTCATGCAAGCTAGCAACCAGGGAAGTCACATTTGATTCTTGCTCTCATCTAATAATCCTTAAATTCTGATACTTTTGCCCCTAAGTTTCTCAAATTCCTGGCTCTGTCAGAATACCACTTCCCAATTTTATCCCTTATTTATATCTCGGCAGGATACTTAAGAGTTTTCTAATACAGAGTTGTGGTCTGCATGATTTCATTTGTCTCCTTCAAATCATTTTTCCACACAGCTACTAGACACCAAAAACGCATGACAATACCATACTATCTAGCTTAATCATCCTCAACTGCTTTTCACTGAACAAGAACAAAGTCCAAGAGCTTTAATGTGGCACATACAAGGCCCGCCATGATCTGGCCCTTGCCCTCCACTTCCAATATCAGCTACTCTACGCCATTTTCATGTTCTGGGGGTTCTGAATGGCCTGAAATTTTGTGCAAACCAAGCTGTGTATCAGTTCTGATACTGCCTCTGCTGGGAATATAATTACTCCTCTTGGTGCCTTTCTAAATTCTACTAATCTTTTAACACTCAGCTCAGCTATCACCTCTTCTAGGAAGCCTTTCTTGATAGGTGCCATACCCCCAACTCTACTTACATTGACTTAGTGACCTTCCCTCTATATTTCCCTAACAACTAAGGAGTATACACGTCTTTATCATTATGTTCTGTATAAAGATTCAAAGTTATTAATGTATTTATCTCAGGTTCCAGTGTGTGAACTCCCTGAGGGAAAAGTATTTTATTCACTTTGAGATCTTCAGAAGCTAGTATGAACCAAGTAGCAGGCAACTCAGTAAACGTCAAATAAGTAAGCTGTAGTTCTCTTTAAGGGAGTTATTTTGCTCTGCCGATTTATTTAAATTCTCCTACTGCATTTAAAATATGAATCAAATTACAAAATTCAATTTAGTAATAAATTTCCAGCTATACAGTACACCATATGTGGGCTTCTGCAGTGGCTCAGCACTAAAGAATCCACCTGCAATGTAGGAGTCGTAGGAGACATGAGTTCAATCCCTGGGTTGGGAAGATCCCCTGCAGGAGGGTTTGGCAACCGACTCCAGTATTTTACCTGAAGAAGCCCATGGACAGGGGAGCCTGGCGGGCTACAGTCCCTAGAGTCACAGAGTCAGACACGACTGGAACGACTGGGCATGCATGCATGCATGCTCAGGCATATGTATAAGATATAGTATATTTATTCATGATGAAACATCGTGTTTTTGTTTCCTAAAGTTATGAATCATGCATCAGTCGTAAGTATCCATTAACTGAAAAATGAACATATTTATGGAGCTATACGTGGAATTTTAAAACAGTGACTTCCTCTTCTAGATTTCTAGCATATATATAATAGTCAGAACTTCTGTTCTTCAATATTTGTATTTTTTCTGCTAGGTTGTTAAAAAGTTTCCTTCCAATAAGTACTTTCGATTCTTAGATAGTCCAGAGAAATAATCTGAACATTGAATTCTAAGCTGAACGTGAGAAAAACATATTTTTTAGAATCCAGTGTAAATACTGTTTCATTTTTTCTAAATTCAGTAAGTGTTACTGAAAAAATGCTATATGTTGTTATATTAAGTCAGTTACAGATAAGATTAATAATTTGCCAGCTAAGAGACTGGCAATAGCTCTCAGTTATTGATTCTATATCGTTTTTGACTGATAGTTTTAGAAAATTCAGTTTTATAAAATAGGTATGCCAAACTCATGAATGGCCCTTACTTTTGAATAGCTGCTGCAATTCACCCCATTTTCATGGCCAGTATCACTGCCATGACTCCATGCCTTTCTAATTCAGTATTTATGCTGAGGCACTCCCACCCTCTTACTAGCCTGCCTGGAGAGGGAGAATGGGCATTATGAAAAATTAACTATAGTATCTTTGGTTAGCAATGAAAAGTTTATTTGAGATCTGTATTGATCTATGATCCAGTATATGACTTAAATATAGTATAACCATTAATATTATCTATAAATGCTTTCACTCTTTCTAATGAGTAGTGAGTTTATTAACTTCTTATATTAGTAATTCCTGGAAATTCTAAAAATAAGATCAGACATATTTTATTCTATCATGATATTTAAAGAATGTTCACCTTTTTCATAAGGATCAGATACTCACTGAAAGTACCATAAGTGAATTTAGACAATAATGAATTAAGCAATTTAGCATCTAACTTTTGTTTTATCAAATGGTTAGGCATTTATATATCTTATGATAATGCCTGCACAGGGACATTACAGAATTCTGAAGGCAGTCTTCTGGGAATAAAGCAAATGCCACGATGAACAGAACATTCCTCTTTAGAAATTAAAAATGTTTCCCTATGAAATTAAACTATAAATGAACATATGATGGAGGTGAGTAGAGACAGGCAAAGTTTCTTCAAGAGATGAATGGGTTCCATGCTAGCTTGTAACATAACTGAATACATTAACATAAAAAATGTATCAATAAGGTGCTTATTGGGAAGCTATGTGATGGAGAGATAATAGACAATGATGGAAACACAAAGGAAGGAGAACTGAAAGATACAGAGATGGTGTATCTACCAATTTAAGTACAGTAAATATAATAAAACTAGTAAGAAGACTTCTATAGTAATTACTATGTGCCTGATACTGGTCTAAGCACTGTATAATTATTATGTGTTTAATTTTCAAAAGAATACTGTAAAATAGAAACTATTATTTGCCTTATTTTAAACTCAAGGAAATCCAGGCACAGAGAGGTTAAGAAATTTGCCCGAGGTCAGACAACTAATGAGAGGTAAAGCTGGAACTGGAACTCAGATATTCTGGCTCTGGAGCCTGTGCCCTTAACAACTCAGTCACACTGCTACCCTGTCCAGAGGTGACCGGACTTCATCAGGCTGAATCACAGGTTCGGTCTGCCCCATATGTGTTCAACTACTCACATCCTAAGCACAGACTATATATGGTATGGACTCAGTGGTGAACAAGGAATCATTTCGTTTCTTTCCTTCTGAAACATGAACTGCTACATATAGCTATATCCCACATTTAATTCCATATTTAATCAAACAACTCCCAAATGTTTAGGTATCACTTATAGCCTGCCTTTAAGGAAATAAGGAGTTGGTCAGGCCAATATAAGCACAGGGACTGTCTGATAGCTCTATCCATTCTGAATTATTTATCTGGTATCTTGGATTATATTATTTGGGCCTATGAATTGTTAAGAATAAGGATTCAGGAGCCTGATTTACCCTGGAACACTGATGATATCCTTTCTATTATCTGCCTCAGAACTGTTGTGAAATTAAAATTAAATAATATAAATTCTTTGCAGATTTACAGGTTTATTTAAATAGAATGTATTTATGCTTATTTAAAGGACCTTGATACTATTCAGAAACTCTTTTTGTATCTTTAAGATGAGCCACTACTTCCAACTCACTTTTGGGAATGTAAAAAATGAATGTGTCAAAACATTTTAGTTAGTACCCATGAAGCCTGATTCAACTCAAAACTGCAATTTCATAGAAGTTTATTAATTTTGGATAAATTAAATATGTTACTTTCCATAAGCCTAAACCTTTAGTAAGTTGTTTACAAAAATCAGCTATAATAGTGAACTTCCCTGAATACACAGTTCTCTTGAAATCTAAAAGGAAATAGCATTGCTATTTAATCATAATATTAAATCTCAGGTAAGTATTTCAGAAGGAAACAGGAAATGAGTTTTTCTTTTTGGAGCTAAGGCTATTTGCTCAAAATCTTTGCTATCAATATAATAACACTTATATTAACTTCTCAATAAATTTTAAATAATTCTTTTGGAAATTCTATATGTTATAGGTAGATCTACTAGACTAATACTCATATGCTTACATTTAAAACAGCAAAACGTTAGATTTATATGCAAAACACACATCTACTTTCAGACACCTGAATCCAACTATTTTAAGCTTAGAATTATGTATAAACTCTTTAGTGGGATTACATCTATAATCCCATCTATAAGCCTGGAGAGAAAAGGAAAAATAATCATTACCAATGATGATTTAAAAGTCTGTTTGCTTTAAGAATGATTTCTTTGAAAAGATACATGCAATGAAATTGATTTCCAAGTAAGTATACAGTAAATAAAGAATTAAAAGAGCAGTGAAAATTCAAATGAAACTCATACTCAGTTCAGTACAGTTCAGTCACTCAGTCGTGTCTGATTCTTTGCGACCCCATGAACTACAGCATGCCAGGCCTCCCTGTCCATCACCAACTCCCGGAGTCCATCCAAACCCATGTCCATCGAGTGGGTAATGCCATCCAACCATCTCATCCTCTGTCATCCCCTTCTGCCCTCAATCCTTCCCAGCATCATATTAACCATAGCCTTTCCTCTTAATCTCTGTGGGAAATAAATAGAATCCTAATGGAAGCCATAATTATTAGTTCACATCTTTTCCCCCTGAATAATATAACTGATAAATGAAATAAGCATTTAAAATAATTATTTTTGGTTATTTCAATTAGAAAGCAAAATCTAATAGAAAACAGTATTACTTCATTGCTACAATTTTTCCAAATAAAATTGTCTTAATGCTCTTTAAAAACCTTCAGAAAATGTACAATCACAGTTATAAAAACAAGAATGCAAAAAACATGTTCATAATATATTGGTTTTAATTAATCTAAAAAAAAGATTTCTGAATTTTGCAGTAAAATGGTAATATATACTATCAAATCATGATAGAACTCATATATGAAATGTTTTAATGGATAAAAATTTCAGAACTAATAGCAGTAGCTTTAGCTGCCATGTGAATACTATAAACATAAGTGACTCTATTATATGAAAGAGAAAAATAAAACACTTTGTTTACGTATCATTCCTCCAAGACAGAATGTTAAATATTTATTAATAACCAAATGTTACAAAATTTAGAGCATGAACTTTTCTATATAATCAGAAATGTTTTGACTAAAATAAAACATATAGAATTCCAAAAAAAGCAGAATTTTATAACATCCAATTTTATACGAAAATGTTTAAGGTAAGCTATAACTACATATATATATTCATGAGATTCTCCACTCTTCACAAGTTAAAGTGGAAATATTTTCTATGGATATATTTTCCTTTGAGTTTTCTTCTGGTATTGATATAAAACACTGTACAGCATCATATCAAAGGTTAATATTGCACAGTTAATACCTGTAATGTGTTCTCCCAACAACCGAATTTCCTTCTCTCCACTGAGCAGTCACATCAGTGGGTTCAAGTAAACCTTCGAAAATATGCTCCCAGAGATACAAACCTGATAATTAAAAAAACAAAAAATGAAAGCATTTACCATCTGGTTTACTCTATTGTGTGAGATGACTTTATGCTCTGCTCTTTCATATTATTTGGTCAGAAATCAGATTCTATTCCTCTTTGGGCTCAAATATCATCAATATGGCAGCTAATGTACAAGAGACTAACTCAGATGTTGTCAGTGTAAAATGTGGCAAAATGTGGGATATATTAAAGATAATAAACTCTGTGATTCTAAATTTGAGAAATCCCTAAGTATCACTGGACTACCTGTCTTATCCTGAAATGTATTATATTACAGTGTGTAAGTTACCTTAGATTAGAACTGTTTCCATACTATAACAAGCTGGGGATGGATTTACCATCTTATGCCAAACAGAACCAGAGGGTCTCATGTATGCATATACATTCAGTATATCAAGGAGATATACTGAGCACACATCCTTCACTACATGATGCCGTCTGCAGACAAATGCCACTGCATCCTATCTCTTTAGGCCAGCTCCTATGTTTTATTATGATTTCACCTATATGAAAGCTCTGAGTAGAGGAGGGCAGTGTCACACAATAAGGTATTTTGGAGACAATGAAGTAACTGGGGAGCCTGGTTACCTAAATGTAACTAAAACCTTACCTTGGAAGATGTGTTTTGTTCCATTCTCAAGACACTCTGGTAAAGACATGCACAAAAAACCCATGTTAAAAGACTAGGCTATTCAGATAAAGCTTTCCAAATACGGTAGGTTGAGTAATGCTTTCTCCCAACCCAAGATGGCCAAAGATGAAATCTCAGTTCAGTTCAGTCACTCAGTCATGTCCAACTCTGAGACACCATGAATCGCAGCACACCAGGCCCCCCTGTCCATCACCAACTCCCAGAGTTCACTCAGACTCATGTCCATCAAGTCAGTGATGCCATCCAGCCATCTCATCCTCTAGTGTCCCCTTCTCCTCCTGCCCCCAAATCCCTCCCAGCATCAGAGTCTTTTCCAATGAGTCAACTCTTCGCATAATGTGGCCAAAGTACTGGAGTTTCAGCTTTAGCATCATTCCTTCCAAAGAAATCCCAGGGCTGATCTCCTTCAGAATGGACTGGTTGGATCTCCTTGCAGTCCAAGGGACTCTCAAGAGTCTTCTCCAACACCACAGTTCAAAAGCATCAATTCTTCAGTGCTCGGCCTTCAAAAAAAAGATGAAATCTCTAGGACCTGTGACTTCCCTGGTGNGCATCATTCCTTCCAAAGAAATCCCAGGGCTGATCTCCTTCAGAATGGACTGGTTGGATCTCCTTGCAGTCCAAGGGACTCTCAAGAGTCTTCTCCAACACCACAGTTCAAAAGCATCAATTCTTCAGTGCTCGGCCTTCAAAAAAAAGATGAAATCTCTAGGACCTGTGACTTCCCTGGTGGCTCAGAGGTTAAAGCGTCTGCCTTCAATGCGGGAGACCCGGGTTCAATCCCTGGGTCAGGAAGATCCCCTGGAGAAGGAAATGGCAATCCACTCCAGTATTCTTGCCTGGAGAATCCCACGGACTGAGGAGCCTGGTGGGCTGCAGTCCACGGGGTCACAAAGAGTCGGACACAACTGAGTGACTTTACTACTACTTAGAAAGCAAAAGAGCCTTTCTAAATGTGATTAAGATAAGGATGCTAAAATGTAGAGATTATGCTGGATTATCTATGTGTTGACGTTGTTCAGTGCTGGATTATCTGGGTGTTTGTTGCTGTTGTTCAATCCTTAAGTCATGTCCGACTTTTTGTGACCCCATGGACTGTGGTACACCAGGCTTCCCTGTCATTCACTGTCTCCCAGAGTCTGCTCAAACTCATGTCTGTTGAGTCAATGATGCCATCCTATCATCTTATCCTCTGTCGCCCCCATTTCCTCCTGCCCTCAGTCTTTCCCAGAATCAGGGTCTGTTCCAGTGAGTTGGCTCTTCACATCAGGTGGCCAAAGTACTGGAGTTTCAGTTTCTGCGTCAGTCCTTCCAAAGAGTATTCAGGGTTGATTTCCTTTAAGATTGACTGATTTGATCTCCCTGCTGTGCAAGGGACTCTCAAGATCTTCTCTAGCATCACAGTTCAAAAGCATCAATTCTTTGGCGCTTAGCTTTTAATACTTTCTCTAGGCCCATCCCTTCACAGCAAATAGTTGGGGAAACAATGGAAACCACAAGAGATTTTATTTTAGGGGCTCCAAAATCACTGCAGATGGTGACTGCAGCCATGAAATTAAAAGACACTTGCTCTTTGGGAGAAAAGTTATGACCAACCTAGATAGTATATTAAAAAGTGGAGACATTATTTTGCCAACAAAAGTCCATCTAGTCAAAGCTATGGTTTTCCCAGTAGTCATGTATGGATGTGAGAGTTGGACTACAAAGAAAGCTGAGCACTGAAGAAGTGATGCTTTTGAAGTGTAGTGTTGGAGAAGACTCTTGAGAGTCCCTTGGACTGCAAGGAGATCCAACCAGTCCATCCCAAAGGAAATCAGTCCTGAATATTCATTGGAAGGACTGATGCTGAAGCTGAAACTCTAATACTTTGGTCACTAGATGAGAAGAACTGACTCATTTGATGCTGGGAAAGATTGAAGGCAGGAGGAGAAGGGGACAACAGAGGATGAAATGGCTGGATGGCAACAAGGGTCCTCAGGAGAAGGAGAGAGGAGTGTCGAAATGAGGGAAAGAGATTTGGGGAAGAAGGAGAAGTCAGGATGAGGTGGGGCCATGGGTCAAGGAATGAAGGCAGTTACCAGAGGAATGAAGGCAGTTAAAAGCAAGGAACAGATGCTCCTCTAGAGCATCCAAGTGGAATACAGCCTGAGGACACACTTTAGATTTCTGCCTTCAGAAATGTAATATAATACATTTATGGTGACATAAGTTAATAATGCTTCATTTGCATATTTTAAAGTTGCTAAGAGGGTAGATCATAAAGTTCACAGCACAAGAAAACAGTTTTAACTATGTGAGCTGATGGATGTTCACTAGACTTACTATACTGATCCTTTCACAATATACATCTATACCAAATCATTATGTAGTACACTTGAAACTTGTAAGTCAATTATAGATTAAAAAATATATGTTGTTTTTATATACAATGGAATGTTGCTCAGCCATGGTGGTGGCTGGTGGTTTAGTTGCTAAGTTGTGTCCAACTCTTAGCACCATGGACTGTAGCCTGCCAGGCTTCTCCATCCATGGGATTTCCTAGGCAAGTATACCAGAGTGGGCTGCCATTTCCTTCTCCAGGGGATCTTCCCAACCCAGGGGCAGAACCCAGGTCTCCTGCATTGCAGGCAGTCTCCTGCACTGCAGGTGGTCTCCTGACTTGAGGACACAGTAGGGGAAGGAGAGTGAGGTGAACTGAGAGAGTTGCACTGAAACATATACATTACAATGTGTAAAATAAATAGCTAGTGGGAAGTTACTATATAACACAGGGAGCTCAGCCTGGTGCTCTGTGATGACCTAAAGGGGCGGGATGGAGGATGGGGTGGGAGACAGGTTCAAGAGGGACGGGTATATGTATACTTATGGCTGGTTCACACTGTTGTACACCAGAAATCAATACAACATTGTAAAGCAATTATTTTCCAATTAAAAAAATTAAATTTAAATAAAAAATATTTTAAGCCACTAACTTTTTGGTAATTGGTTATAGTAGCTAAAGGAAACTACATATTATATAGCTATAGAAATGGGGTGCTGCTGTAACAAATACTTAAAAATCTGCAAGTGGCTTTGCAACTGGGTAATGGGGAAAGGCTGAAAAAAGTTTGAGAACAGTAATTAAAAAACACTTAGATTAGACTGACTTAAACAGACTGTAGGCAGAAATATGGATGTTAGTGACTCAGCTGGTGAGAACTCAGGAGAAAGGAGAACAGTAGGAAAAAACCTGTATCATTTTAGAGGATATCAAAATCATCCTAAACCGATTGTTGGAAGAAATAGGCACATTAAAAGTGCTGTTGGTGAGGGCTCAAGGAAGTGAGGAACATGCTATTAGAGGCTGGAGTAAAGAAGATCCTTGTTATAAACAGAAGTAGAAAGTTTAGCTGAACTGTTTCCTGCACTTACGTGCAAAGCAGAACTTGTAAATGATTAACTTGGATAGTTGTAGCTGTGGCCTCGTTTCTTCTCACTGATTACAATAAGATATGAGTTGAAAAGAGAGACTTAGAAAAAAATTAAGCAAAAAGGAATCATGACTTGATGATTTTGGAAATTCTCAGCCTCTTCAGATTGCAAAGAGAGGAAAAATTAGGGGATTCACTGTCAAGAAAGCATGCTAACCTTCCTGAAAATGGAAGGCTAAAGATGTAGCTGACATCCTTTTGCTAATGTCTGGTCAGAATATTCAATCACATAGAGGTTTTTTTTTTTAATATTAGGTGTTGATTTGTGGATTTCCTTAGCCATTATCAGCAGAAGCTAGAAATAGAGATGGGGTTATCCAGGGAAACACCTGTGGGGGAACTCTTGTCTAATAAAGTGAATCTTTATGACACACATATGGAAGACTGACATGGTTCTTGAGAACATTATATTAACAGAAATACTGCCAGCTTGGACTAAAAGGGACAGAGAGAGAGTTGAAATGAAACAAGCTTACTGGAGTCCCAAAATCCTAACAGCAGGAAACAGGCTGATAAAGCTACTGAGCTGCAAACACACGCTAACCTTCCTGAAAATGGAAGGATGACTTCCCAAGCATGGAGCTGGAAAATCCAGAAAGAATGTTTGAGCCATAGATTACTCACTCCCAGGGCTTGAAACCTAATGGAGTTTGCATGGTTGGATATCAAACCTGCTTAAACCTGCGACTCCATTCTTCTTCCATTTTCTCCCTTTTGAATGGGAATTTCTGTAACTGGTATCCTATGACTGTGCCTGGGGAATAGGCTGATGAATGCAATGCTTGATAAAGCTCATCTGACTACTTTGTGCCTATTAGATTGAAATCAGAAAAGTCTAGAAACATGAAAAGTGTTAAGAAGTATATTTAATTAAAAACTAGAATGAGGAAGTCGAAATTTAAAGAAAGAAATTACTATGACAGATTCTAATAGAGAAAAAAATTGCTAGAACTTGATGATTAGAGGTCTGGGTCTGGGTACTTGAACTTTAGAGATCAGTAATTTTCAAGGATGTATATATGTATGCAAATGTTTATGAATTTATGAAACATTATGGGTCAGGCACTACTATTCTGTTTACTTTCCTTTCACCTGGTACCTTTTATCCATATCCCTTACTGTACATATATTTAACTCATGTTTAATGGCCACAAAACTCACTTCTATTTGACTAAGTTCTCTCTGACTCTCTTGTCATTGATGGTCCCATTCTCTAATTGAACATATTGTATAATTTGGAACACTATACTCTCATGATACTCAGAGCAAAAGTGTTTTAGTGGGCAACCAAGTTTAATCAACTACATACTATATCCCCTTCTGAGGCATTCATGATGAACACTGGCATATTAAAACCTCTGACAAAGTTTCTGCAGCAAAGAACCTTGTTTAACTTTGTTCAGTTCAATGTTTCCTAAACTTGTTTGGCCATTAAGGTCAGAGGCCACATCTTACACTTGTGCATCAAGTGTCTAATAAACACATAGTCCTATGAAAATTCACTTGACATAGGCATTTTAATATAATGATGTTCACACAACCGACTCTTTGTGTCTACAAATAAAGCTGTGCTCTGCTAGACAGATGCACGTGCGTATGTTTGTGTGTGTTTACACAGATGCTGTCTAATAAAAATAGAAATGGAATATTGAAAAAAGTGAAAAAAATGTATCATGGTATCTTAACAAATGATGAAATAGACTTTAAATGTACTAATAGTGCTTTTATACGATGCTTTTACATATCTTAGCTTTAAACATTAACTCACCAATGGCAGCTTTGCCCCAGATTTGTACATGGAAGTGTTTTTTCTCTTCTGTGGACTTATTTACTATCTGAAGGCTAGTTTTAAGTCTGTGTTGTTGTTCATTTTTTTCATCTTCTTCCCAAGGATTCCATTCTTCACTTCTCAAAGTAGATTGTTCTGTGTTATAAAAAGAGTAACAAGTGTTATCAATAAGGCAGAGCATCAGTAATAGATAAATCCAAGTCATTTAAATTAGATGTTGTTGGTTAGTTGCTAAGTAGTGTACGACTCTTTTGGAACCCCTGGACTGTAGCCTGCCAGGCTTCTCTGTCCACGGATTTTCCAGGTGAGAATACTGTAGTGGCTGCTACTTTTTTTTTTTTCTCTCCAGGGGATCTTTCCTATCCAGGGATCCAACCCACATCTCCTGCATTGGCAGGTGGATTCTTCACCACTCAGCCACCTGGAATGTCAGGGAGTTTTACCTGCATCCTAACTTCAATTTTTCAAAGAGATTAAGCAAGAGAATTTGAAAGGTTAAACACACAATAAAAATTTTAAAAAGGAAATCAGAACTTAATTTTGATTGAACCATTACCCCCAAAGAACTTGAAATAAAATGTTAATCAAATGTTAGGCTCCCCCAAAAAGCCTTCTAAAATAACTGGGTAGAGTAATATGTATTATTACAAGCCTAACTTTTGCCAATTCTATATAGGTTGTATATAAGTTATGCAAACTATACATAAAACTTGACTTCAACATGAAAAGTGTCCAACAGTTTCAGATACTATTGTGCAAAATTCTGAAAGAAGGTCGAAATAAGCCTGAGTCCGATCCTGACATGGGTCAACAAAATACAAAGGGATCAAAACTTGGAGATAAAGCACGCTAGTCTTCCGAAGTCTCTGCAGGATTAGAGAAGGCTCTTTGTCTCAGTAGGCTTCTCTGGTGGCTCAGACGGTAAAGCGTCTGCCTACAATGCGGGAGACAAAGGTTCGATCCCTGGGTCAGGAAGATTCTCTGGAAACGGAAATAGCAAAGCACTCCAGGGTCGGGAAGGAAATGGCAACCCACTCCAGGGTCAGGTAGATCCTCTGGAGAAGAAAATGGCAACCCACTCCACTACTCTTGCCTGGAAAATCCCATGGACGGAGGAGCGTGGTGGGCTACAGTCCATGGGGTCGCAAAGAGTCGGACACGATTGAACAACTTCACTTTTCACTTTGTTTCAATATGGAAATAGATGTCTTTAAGTCAGCGGCATTCCAGAGAATCTGGCATTTTGTGACAACGTCTTGGATATTCAAGATGTGTTTTTAAAAGTGTGTGCACCTGTTAGCCCCAGGGGTGAGGAGTGGCGACAGCATGTGAGATTTGGGCGAGGACCCAAGCATTCCTGTATCCTCCAATCCCGAGGCCTGGGGTGGCTACCGAGATCTGGAATAGAAGTGCGCCCCAGAGCCATCCTGGACCCGAGAGCGGGATTGGTGGCAGCGTGGCTCAGCTACCCTGGCCCCTACCATCCCTCAGCCCCGCGCCCCGGCGCGCAGCCGAGAAGAGAGGCCGCGGTCCGGTGTCCTACCTCGGCCGCGCCTCTCCCGCACCGGGACAACCCCCTTCCTGAAGCCCCGCAAAGGCCCGTCCGGCGTCCTGCGGCGGCGCCCGAAGAAGACGTGGTAGGCGGCGTAGAGCGAGAAGAGGCAATATACGGCGATGAAAATCGAGCAGAGACGCTTCCGCGTCAGCCGCATCCCACTTTGGCTTCGGCTCAGGCCACCACCAACATGGAGATGGGCCAGGGATTAGACTGCCGGTGGCGCCCCGGTCCTGTCGGCTTCGGAAGCAGGCCCAGGCGCGGCGGGAGGGAGTCACCAGAAACGGGCCCGCCCACGGCTCATGCGCCCCTCCCATCGCGCAGCTCAGGCCCCGCCCTAGACCCCGCCCAACCTCTGTGGCTTCTCTGTCCCGCCCCGTCATAGGCTCCGCCCCCTCGGGGAGTGCTGGAATCCTCCCTGCCGTGGATCCTGGAACTGGGCTCTGGAAGATCTCACTTTCTCTCATGCTCCTCCCTGACCTCTGCAGGGTATCCAAGGCCCTTTTCAATCCTGATCACCTTCCGATGTACATAAAGACTTCACCTTATTTGACTGCAAAGAAAAATAACCAAAACAGCACCTTGGTTCCTGAAGGCCAGATGAAGGCATGAACTATTCAACGTGTGATCCCCAGCCCCAGCCTGCTGTATTGAAAAAACAAATGAACATAAATTTCCATTAAAAAAAATTAAGTGGTGGTAATGACAACCCACTCCAGTACTCTTGCCTGGAGAATCCCAGGGACAGAGGAGCCTAGTGGGCTGCTGTCTACGGGATCGCACAGAGTCGGACACGACTGAAGTGACTTAGCAGCAGCAGCAGCAGTGGCACAACATTTTGAATGTGATTCCTACTCAATCATACATTAAGAAATGTTTGAAAGTGAAACTGCAAGTCCCTCAGTCGTGTCCGACTCTTTGCAACCCCATGGACTACATAGTTCATGGAATTCTCCAGGCTAGAATACTGGAGTGGGTAGTCTTTCCCTTCTCCAGGGGATCTTCCCAACCCAGGGATCGAACCCAGGTCTTCTGCATTGCAGGTGGATTCTTTACTGTCTGAGCCACCAGGGAAGCCCACTTCCTATTATATATATCTTGCCACAATAAAAATATGAAACAATTAGGTTTAATTGCTATGATGTGACTTGAATGCACACAGGCATGTGGGATTTTCAAGCTAAAATTGGGAAAGTCCAGGGAAACCAAGGACGAATTGGTCACAGTACCACCAACTCTGAACTATTATGCCAGAAATTCTGCCCAATCCCCAAAACAAAAGTTCTCTGCTTTGCAAGAGCTATCGAAGGCATTTGTACTCAGACTCCCATATCCTATGAACATCAGCTTCTATTCTCCTTCTAAGGCTATTAAGCCTTTATCAAAATGTTGCTATCCTTTATTGTGGTAGATGTACTAAACGTTGTCTTTCTTAATCATCAGATTATTCTGGTGATCTCTTGGAAATATGGCAGTTGCTTTACATGCAATTTGTTTGGCCCATCTTTTCTGTGGGAAAAACAATGATTTAAAGATAGGAAGAATTTATTTTATAATTACATAAAACATCCAGTGTAAAATATGCTAATGGTTTTACTATTCAGAACAGTATAAAAGATATAGCTAATATGGAGTTGAACTTTTGTTGAGTAGAGAGGAAGACCAGGCAAATGGAAGTGTTGTTTTACTTCAAACTACCAATGACTGTACAATTTGATTATGTTTTTGTTATATATTTATGTTACACATGAAGGAAGCTTTTAATTGATCTAAGTATAGCAATATTCATTTTCTTTTCTCTTTGTTTTTAATAGTTGAGCTGCACCTGAGGACTACTTTTTGTGAATTGCTGTAATTCCTCAGGTTGGGATTGGTAGATAGAGAAAGAGCGAGAGGGAAAGAGAAAGAAAGAGAAGTGGTAGAGAGAGAAGAGAAAAGGTAAATATCTTTTGAGATTGGAAGCTCCAGGTATAGGGATCCAGATCGGGGAAGAAAAAATATGGGAGGGAGGGTATACATAAAGGAACATGAGATGAATTAAACTAAAGAAAGTGTAAAAACTATTTGATGAAATTTTCTTTTCTGTTTGCAAAAGGAAGAGCCATTAATCAACAAAATAATAGTAAATTAGCTCTACAGCCCTAATACCTTCTACTAACTACCCGAGAAATAGTACACGTTCGTTTTTCAATTCAGTTCAGTTCAGTTGCTTAGTCGTGTCCGACTCTTTGTGACCCCATGAATCGCAGCTTGCCAGGCCTCCCTGTCCATCACCAACACCCGGACACCCAGACTCACGTCCATCGAGTCAGTGATGCCATCCAGCCATCTTATCCTCTGTCGTCCCCTTCTCCTCCTGCCCCCAATCTCTCCCAGCATCAAAGTCTTTTCCAATGAGTCAACTCTTCACATGAGGTGGCCAAAGCACTGGAGCTCCAGCTTTAGCATCATTCCTTCCAAAGAAATCCCAGGGCTGATCTCCTTCAGAATGGAATGGTTGGATCTCCTTGTAGTCCAAAGGACTCTCAAGAGTCTTCTCCAACACCACAGTTCAAACGTATCAATTCTTCGGCACTCAGCCTTCTTCACAGTCCAACTCTCACATCCATACATGACCACTGGAAAAACCATAGCCTTGACTAGACAGACCTTAGTCGGCAAAGTAATGTCTCTGCTTTTGAATATGCTGTCTAGGTTGATCATAACTTTCCTTCCAAGCAGTAAGTGTCTTTTAATTTCATGGCTGCAGAAGGTCACAAATACAAATTTCTTGTGACACCTGACTAGAATTCTCCAAGTTTATCAAGATTTCAGGAATACTCAGTTCAGTTCAGTCGCTCAGTCGTGTTTGACTCTTTGCAGCCCCATAGACTGCAGCATGCCAGGCCTCCCTGTCCATCACCAACTCCTGGAGTTTATTCAAATTCATGTCCATCGAGTTGCTGATGCCATCCAACTGTCTTATCCTCTGTGCCCTTCTCCTCCTGCCTTCAATCTTTCCCAGCATCAAGGTCTTTTCAAATGAGTCAGTTCTTTGCATCAGGAGGCAAAAGTATTAGAGTTTCCACCTCAGTATCAGCCCTTCCAATGAAATTTCAGGACTGATTTCCTTTAGGATGGACTGGTTGGATCTCCTTGCAGTGAAAGGGACTCTCAAGATTCTTCTCCAACACCACAGTTCCAAATCATCAATTCTTCGGTGCTCAGCTTTCTTTATAGTCCAACTCTCACATCCGTACATGACTACTGGAAAAACCATAGCTTTCAATAGACGGACCTTTGTTGGCAAAGTAATGACTCTGCTTTTTAATATATTATCTAGGCTGGTCATAACTTTTCTTCCAAGGAGCAAGCATCTTTTAATTTCATGGCTGCAGTCACCATCTGCGGTGATTCTGGAGGCCCTCTCAAATAAAGTCTGTCACTGTTTCCATTGTTTCCCCAACTATTTGCTGTGAAGTGGTGGGACCAGATGCTATGATCTTAGTTTTCTGAATGTTGAGTTTTAAACCAACTTTTTCACTTTCATCAAGAGGTTCTTTAGTTCCTCTTCACTTTATGCTTTAAGGGTGGTATCATCTGCATATCTGAGGTTATTGATATTTCTCCTGGCAATCTTGATTCCAGCTTGTGCTTCATCCAGCCCAGAGTTTCTCATAATGTACTCTGCATATAAGTTAAATAAGCAGAGTGACAATATACAGCCTTAATGTACTCCTTTCCTGATTTGGAACCAGTCTGTTGTTCCATGTCCAGTTATAACTGTTTCTTCTTGACCTGCATACAGTTTTCTCAAGAGGCAGCTCAGGTGGTCTGGTATTCCCATCTCTTTCAGAATTTTCCACTGTTTATTGTGATCCACACAGTCTAAGGATTTGGTGTAATAAATAAAGCAGAAGTAGATATTTTTCTGGAACTCTCTTGCTTTTTTGATGATCCAGCAGATGCTGGCAATTTGATCTCTGGTTCCTCTGCCTTTTCTAAAACCAGCTTGAACATCTGGAAGTTCACGGTTCACGTATTGCTGAAGCCTGGCTTGGAGAATTTTGAGCATTACTTTACTAGCATGTGAGATGAGTGCAATTGTGCGGTAGTTTGAGCATTCTTTGGCATTGCCTTTCTTTGGGATTGGAATGAAAACTGACCTTTTCCAGTCCTGTGGCCACTGCTGAGTTTTCCAAATTTGCTGGCATATTGAGTGCAGCACTTTCACAGCATCATCTTTCAGGATTTGAAATAGCTCAACTGGAATTCCATCACCTCCACTAGCTTTGTTCGTAGTGATGCTTCCTAAGGCCCACTTGACTTCACATTCCAGGATGTCTGGCTCTAGGTGAGTGATCATACCATCATGGTTATCTAGGTCATGAAGATCTTTTTTGTACAGTTCTTCTGTGTATTCTTGCCACCTCTTCTTAATATCTTCTGCTTCTGTTAGGTCCATACCATTTCTGTCCTTTATCAAGCCCATCTTTGCATGAAATGTTCCCTTGGTATCTCTAATTTTCTTGAAGAGATCTCTGTTCTTTCCCATTCTATTTTTTCCCCTTATTTCTTTGCATTGATCACTAAGGAAGGTTTCTTATCTCTCCTTGCCGCTTTTTGGAACTCTGCATTCAAATGAGTATATCTTTCCTTTTCTCCTTTGCTTTTCGCTTCTCTTCCTTTCACAGCTATTTGTAATGCCACCTCAGACAACCATTTTGCCTTTTTGCCTTTCTTTTTCTTGGGGATGGTCTTGATCACTGCTTTCTGTACAATGTCATGAACCTCCATCCATAGTTCTTCAGGTACTCTGTCTATCATATCTAAACCCTTGAATCTACTTCTCACTTCCACTGTACAATCGTNTGCCACCTCAGACAACCATTTTGCCTTTTTGCCTTTCTTTTTCTTGGGGATGGTCTTGATCACTGCTTTCTGTACAATGTCATGAACCTCCATCCATAGTTCTTCAGGTACTCTGTCTATCATATCTAAACCCTTGAATCTACTTCTCACTTCCACTGTACAATCGTAAGGGATTTAATTTAGGTCATACCTGAATAGTCTAGTGGTTTTCCCTACTTTCTTCAATTTAAGTCTGAATTTGGCAAAAGCGTACATGAACTGAGCCACAGTCAGCTCCCGGTCTTATTTTTGCTGTCTACATAGAGCTTCTCCATCTTTGGCTGCAAAGAATATAATCAGTCTGATTTTGGTATTGACCATCCAGTGATGTCCATGTGTAGAGTCTTCTTTTGTTTTGTTGGAAGAGGGTGTTTGCTATGACCAGTGTGTTCTCTTGGCAAAACTGTTAGCCTTTGACCTGCTTCATTTTGTATTCCAAGGCTAAATTTGTCTGTTACTCCAGGTATTTCTTGACTTCTTACTTTTGCATTCCAGTCCCCTATAATGAAAAGGACATCTTTTTTGGGTGTTACTTCTAAAAGGTCTTGTAGGTCTTCATAGAACCATTCAACTTCAGCTTCTTCAGCATTACTGGTCAGGGCATGTACTTGGATTCTGTGATATTGAATGGTTTGCCTTGGAAATGAACAAAGATCATTCTGTTGTTTTTGAGATTGGATCCAAGTATTGCATTTCAGACTCTTTTGTTGACTGTGATGGCTATGCCATTTCTTCTAAGGGATTCTTGCCTATACACACACACACACACACACAGGGACACATATATACTTTTTGTATTCTTTTCCATTCTAGTTTATCACAGGATATTGAATATAGTTTGTCTAGTCAAAGCTATGGTTTTCCAGTAGTCATGTGAGTTGGACCATATGACAAGGCAGAGTGCCTAAGAGTTGATGCTTTCAAATTGTGGTGCTGGGGAGGAAGACTCTTGAGAGCTCCTTGGACTGCAAGGAGAGCAAACCAATCAGTCCTAAAGGAAATTGACCCTGAATATTCATTGGAAGGACTGATACTGAAGCTTAAGCTGCAATACTTTGGTCACCGGATGCAAAGAGCTGACTCATAGGAAAAGACCCTGATTCTGGGAAAGATTGAGGGCAGGAGGAAAAGGGGGCAACAGAGGATGAGATGATTGGATGGTATCACAGACTCAATGGACATGAGTTTAAGCAAACTCCTGGAGATAGTGAAGGTAGGGAAATCTGGTATGCTGCAGTCCATGGGGTCTCAATGAGTCATACAGGACTGAACAGCTGAACAACAACCCTATACTACACAGTTGGCTCTTGTTGATCCCTTCTATATATACTAGTTTGTATCTACTAATCCCAAGCTCCCAACCCATCCCTCTCCCACCTGCTCCTTCCCCTTGGCAACCACAGGTGCCTTTTCTATGTCTATCATCACAAAGTCTTGATAGCTTGTACATATTTTCTTAAACTCATCAACTTCACACATTTGTATGTCTATTAACACACCCTGAACTTTTCCAACAGGATAGACACTTTAAATTAATACTGCACATTCAGGAGTTTTAGGTTTAGTTTTAGAAACTCTGCTATGTTTACTTTACATTAAGGTTATTGCTAGCTACTACTTCAAATGGGTTAGATAGCAGTTCAGCTTTTCTTCAACACAAGTAACATAGGTAATACTAGTCCTTGCCAGTTTGACTGCACTTTCGGTAATATTTATTGCCCCTAGATCTATTTTTGAAGGTGATTTTTAATAATATTTCATTGGTTTATTCATATTTTTAACAACTCTTGAGTCTGTTATGGAAATCTGAATTTTCTGAGAGGACAATTTATTTCAGTCATATTCAAAAATTTTCAGCTGTATCCCTTCTCTCATTCCCAGTTTCATGTTTTTGTTTTTTCTACTGCATTAGGTTTTTTAAGTTTTTATATTTGGTTTTTATTATTTTACTGTTTGTTTTCCCTTCCTTTATCCACCATCTTTGGATGTGTTTATCAGCTCTGTTTTTCTATTTTGCAATTACTAGATTGTGCATTTCAAAATTATTTTCTTCCTTCTGTTATCTTGCTTGTTGACCTTTTTTTCTTTCTTCAGTTGAAAAGTTGGCTTAAAATTTTTATCATTCCTTCTTAATAATAAAACCATGTAAATCTATTAATTTTCCTCTACAATACTGGTCATACTTTGAAAGCATACTGTTTTTACTCTTTGCTATTTAGGCTTTTTTACTTAATTAGTGGTGATTATAAGAGAAAGGGTGCATGGAATTTTAATTACTAATTGGTAAAGATTTGATTTGGCTTTTAAAATTTTACCTATGTAATGGTTAAAATGATGTTCTGTTGTTTTAATTATTGTTTCCCTGGTTAATAGTGAGGGTAAGATATATTTCAACATATTTACTGCTTTTTTGTGTGTTCTTCTTCTGTAAGTTGTTCATATTTGTTTTATTTTTCTATTCATTGTTTATCTTTTACTTTGATTATAGGACTTTTTAGTTTATTTTATATAGCAATCATTTATGTATATTGAAAATCTATTCTTCTAATTTTCAGCAGGTTTCCTAATTTATTTATACTATCTTCTCTTGTAAAGACATTCTAAATTTTAGTAGAGTTAAATTTATCAATCATTTTTATAGTTTGGTGTGTGTATTGGTATGTGTGCATGGATGTATTCTTTAAGAAAATTTTACTTGGATAATCCTGTTGGAATCAGTTAAAATTATATGAATCTATAGAATAAGTAGGAAAGACATGTTACAATTTGAGACTTCCCACCAGTGTGTGCATAATAAGTTGCTTCAGTCATGTCTGATTCTTTGTGACTCTATGGACTGTAGCGTGCCAGTCTCCACTGTCCATGAGATTCTCAAGGCAAGAATATTGGAGTGGATTGCCATGCCCTCCTACAGGGGATCTTCCTGCCCCATCTGTATATGTTACAGATTATCCTATTAGCAATTATTGTTAGATCTTTAATGACTGATCTGCCATGCCCCTTCTGCCAAGATTGGACTTTCCTGTATGTGTGATCTAGTTCTTATTTCTTGCCTTTCCTGTGTCATTTAATAAAACTGTAACTTTCATAGTTAGCATTCACTGTGTCAGTTCTAAATATTTATAATACGTCTTTATATTTAGAAAGAGAAGTCTCCCTAACTTGTTCTTTTCTTTAGGAAAAAAACCACTGACTTGGCTATTCTTGGCCCTTTGCTTTTCCTTATACATTATAATTAATTTGTTAATTGCACTAAAAACTCTTTTTGAATTGGAATCAGAATTTTATTGTATTTATAGAATAATTTGGGGATAATTAACTTTAAAAATATTGAATCTTTTAATCTACTCATGGGCATTCAAGTTGTGTCCAATTTTATTCTATACAAGCGAGGAACACGCTGTGTTTGTCTCCTGTGGCCATGTGTGATATCCTCTAGGGCACAGGTTCCAAAAAACACTTGTCAATGGAAAAATGTAAAAAACCATTGAGTGACAGAGACAAAGTACAGAAGAAAATGGGTTGTAAAATACCATTGAGGTCTGACTTAATGTCTTTCAATAAAGCCTTATAATTTGACCCATAATGTTTGCAAATATTTTATTGGATTTTCTGTAAAGGTTAGGTTTGGCTACATGTAGCAGAGACTCAAAATAACAGTTACTTAAGAGAAAAATTTATTTTATGCTGAGCTAAAATTTTGAATGAAGCAAATTCTTCACTTGTCTACACAATCCAGAAGAGGAGGAAGAAACAATAAATGGCGAAAGTTTCTATTACAAGAGTAATCTGTACTTTAATCAAAGACTTTCTCAACAAAAATATAAATTTGACACAATTGAAAGTGATGAAATGAAAATGGCTTATTTATCAAGAACTAGCTTCAAGATGTGGTTTCTTTGTGTTCATTAACCCGAAATGATTAAGTCATAAACTTTACCCAATCCCAACCAGTTCCCTGCCCTCCAAGACTCATTTTAAAATCACCTAGCTTGGACCCTAAAACCCTATATTTATCTTGTCTTGATTTTCTTCTGAGTCATCACTTAGACTGTCCAGTTTGTGTCTTTGCTTACCAGAGTAACTCTAGTAAACTTAGTTTTCATTGATCGATATGCTTTTATGGTATTCTTTTTGGGAAATGGAAACTTATGTTTACTATATACTGTTATCAATACAACAGTTGGTACTGATCATATCTGAATGTTTTTAATTTTTTCCTTGTGAGTTTATCAGGTGCTGTTTATTTCCTGAGGGAGTTTCATTTGTCCTGGGTAGAGGATAAATGAAAATTTCTCTGAGGTGGGTGGTGAAAATGCCTCTAGAGAGTGGGATCTGTTTTTCATTGAGTTTCAACAGATGAGGACACATTTTCCTTTCTTTTCATTGAAGTCTAATGTATAATGAAGATAATGAAGTATAAAATGTAATATCCATATAGAAAAGGGCAATATCACAAGTGTATGGCTTAATACATTTTCACAAAGAGAATACTTTTCTGAAACTCACACCCAAACTGAAAACCAACATTACAAGCAGCTCAGAAGCCAGCCCATCAGTCAATATTACCTCCATCCTCCACAAGATAATCCCCCTTTTTTCACTGTCACTTGAGTCTGTTTGTATTTAAACTTTATGTAGTTTTCTGAATAGATTTTTTCATTTAACGTACTTGTGATGTTTGTGCATATTTGTATGTGGTGGTGTTTATCATCTTTGCTGCAGAGCACTGCAATATGGGAAGATACTGCAATTCACTAACATGAACTACTTTTAAGTATTATCTTAACCTTTTGTTCTTGTCTGAGAATATTTTCCTCTTCCTGGATCACAACGTTGTCATGATGAAGGGGTTTATATTACTCAATGAAGAAGCTATGAGCCATGTCGTGCAAAGTCACCCAAGATAGATGGGTCACAGTGAAGAGTTCTGACAAAACGTGGTTCACTGGAGGAGGAAATGGCAACTTACTCCAGTATTCTTGTCTGGAGAACACCATGAACACTATGAAAAGACAAAAAGATATGACACTGAAAGATGAGTTGTCCCCAGGTTGGAAGATGTCCAAATATGTTACTGGGGAAGAGTGGATGGCAATTACTAATAGCTCCAGAAAGAATAAAGTGCCTGGGAAAAAGCGGAAATGATGTTGAGTTGTGGATATTGTCTGGTGATGAAAGTAAAGTCTGATGCTATAAAGAACAATATCACATAGGAAACTGGAATATTAGACCCATGAATCAAGGTGAGTTGGTCAGGGTCAAGCAGGAGATGGCAAGACTGAACATTGACATCTTGGGAATGAAAATGAACAGTAATGGGTGAATTTAATTCAGATGACCATTAGATCTATTACTGTGGGCAAGAATCACTTGGAAGAAATGGAGTAGTCCTCATAGTCAACAACAGAGTCTGAAATGCAGTACTTGGGTGCAATCTCAAAAACTATGATCTTGATTCATTTCCAGGGCAAATTATTCAATATTACAGTAACTCAAGTCTATGCTCCAACCACTGATGATGAAGAAGCTGAAACTGACCAATTCTATGAAGTTCTATGACACCTTCTAGAACTAACACCAAAAAAAGATGTCCTTCTCATCACAGGGGATGGGAATGCAAAGTAAAAAGTCAAGAGATATCCAGAATAACAGTTAAGTGTGGCCCTGGAATACAAATGAAGCAGGGCAAAGGCTAACAGAGTTTTGCTAAGAGAATGCACTGGTCATAGCAAACACCCTCTTCCAACAACACAAGAGATGACTCTACACGTGGTCATCACCAGATGATTAATACTGAAATTGGATCGATTATGTTCCTTGCACCCATGGATGGAGAAGCTCTATATAGTCAGTAAAAACAAGACCTGGAGCTGACTGTGGCTCAGATCATGAGTTCCTTACTGCAAAATTCAGACTGAAATTGAAGAAAGTAGGGAAAACCACCAGACTATTCAGGTATGACCTACATCAAATCTCTTATGATTGTACACTGGAAGTAACAAATAGATTCAAGGGATTAGATCTGATAGCAGAGTGCCTGAAGAACATGAATGAAGGTTCACAACATTGTATGGGAGGTGGTGACCAAAACCATCCTCAAGAAAAAGAAATGTAAGAAGACAAAGTGGTTGTCTGAGGAGGCTTTACAAATAGCTGAGGAAAGAGGAGGAGTGAAAGGCAAGGGAGAAAGGGAAAGATATACCCAAGTGAATTGTAGACTTCTAGAGAATAGCAAGGAGAGATAAGAAAGCTTTTTTTAAGTGAACAATGCAAAGAAATAGAAGAAAACAATAGAATGGGAAAGACTAGCGATCTCTTCAAGAAAATCGGAGATACCAAGGGAACATTTCATGCAAGGATGGGCAAAATGGGCATAGAAATGGTAAGAACCTAACAGAAGCAGAAGACATTAAGAAGAGGTGGCAAGAATACATAGAACTGTACAAAACGGTCTTAATGATCTGGATACCACAATGGTGTGGCCACTTACCTGGAGCCAGACAATCTGGAGTGTGAACTAGTTGGCCTTAGGAAGCACTGTTAAGAACAAAGCTAGTGGAGGTGATGGAATTGGAATTGAGCTATTTCAAATTCTAAAAGATGATGCTTTGAAAGTGCTGCACTCAATATGCCAGCAAATTTGGAAAATGCAGCAGTTGCCACAGGACTGGAAAAGGTCAGTTTTCATTACAATTCCAAAGAAGGACAATGTCAAAGAATGTTCAAACTACTGTACAGCTGCACTCATTTCACATGCTAGCAAGATTATGCTCCAAATCCTTCAAGCTCAGTTTCAGCAATATGAAAACCAAGAAATTCCAGATATACAAGCTGAGTTTGGAAGAGTCAGAGGAACCAGGAGATCAAATTGCTAACATTTGTTGGATCATGGAGAAAGCAAGGGAGTTCCGTAAAAACCTCTACTTCTGCTTCATTGAATACACTAAAGTCTTTGACTGTGTGGATCACAACAAACTGTGGAAATTTTTTAAAGAGATGGGAGTATCAGACCACCTTAACTGTCTCTTGAGAACTGAGTGTGCAGGTCAAGAAGCAACAGTTAGAACCTTACATGCAACAACGGACTGGTTCAAAACTGGGAAAGGAGTACTACAAGGCTATATGTTGTCACTCTGCTTATTTAACTTCTATGCACCGTACATCATGATAAATGCCAGGCTTTCAGCAAAGTCAGATATGCAACCATTCTAATGGTAGAAGAGGAAATAAAGAGCTTGATGGGGGTGAAAGTGGAGAGTGAAAAAGCTGACTTGAAACTCTACATTTAAAAACTAAGATCATGGCATTTGGTCCCATCACTTCATGGCAAATAGAAGGGGAATAAATGGAGCAGTGACATATTTTCTTTTCTTGGACTCCAAAATCACTGCAGATGGTGACTGCAGCCATGAAATTAAAAGACACTTGCTCCTTAGAAGAAAAGCTATAACAAACTTAGACAGTGTATTAAAAGGCAGAGAGATAACTTTGTTGACAAAGTTCCATATGAACAAAGCTATGGTTTTCCTATAGTCATGTATGGATGTGAGAATTGAACCATAAAGAAAGCTTTGTGCCAAAGAGCTGATGTTTGAATTGTGATGCTGGAGAAGATTCTTGAGAGTCCCTTGGACAGCAAGATCAAAACCATCAATTCTAAGGGAAATCAACCTTGAATATTCACCAGAAGGACTGATGCTGAGGCTGAAACTCCAATACTTTTGTTCAGTTCAGTTCAGTTCAGTTGCTCAGTTGTGTCCGACTCTTTGGAACCCCATGAATTGCAGCACGCCAGGCCTCCCTGTCCATCACCAACTCCTGGAGTTCACTCAGACTCATGTCCATCAAGTCAGTGATGCCATCCAGCCATCTCATCCTGTGTCGTCCCCTTCTCCTCCTGCCCCCAATCCCTTCCAGCATCAGAGTCTTTTCCAATGAGTCAACTCTTCACATGAGGTGGCCAAAGTACTGGAGTTTCAGCTTCAGCCTCATTCCTTCCAAAGAAATCCCAGGGCTGATCTCCTTCAGAATGGACTGGTTGGATCTCCTTGCAGTCCAAGGGACTCTCAAGAGTCTTCTCCAACATCACAGTTCAAAAGCATAAATTCTTTGGCACTCAGCTTTCTTCATAGTCCAACTCTCACATCCATACATGACCACTGGAAAAACCATAGCCTTGACTAGATGGACCTTAGTCAGCAAAGTAATGTCTCTGCTTTTGAATATGCTATCTAGGTTGGTCATAACTTTCCTTCCAAGGAGTAAACGTCTTTTAATTTCATGGCTGCAGTCACCATCTGCAGTGATTTTGGAGCCCAACCTGATGCAAAGAGTGGACTCATTGGATAAGACCCTGATTCTGGGAAAGGTTGAAGGCAGAAGGAGAAAGGGGAGACAAGAGAACAAGATGATTAGATGGTATCACTGAGTCAATGGACATGAGCTTAAGCCAGCTCTGGAGATGGTGAAGGACAGAGAAACTTGGCGAGCTGCAGTCCATTGAGTCACAAAAAGTCAAACACAACTTAGTGATTGAACAAAAGCGTCCCGTGGCACTCAGGCAGACACTTAGGAGCCAGGATGTGCTCTGCTGTCCTCTTTTCCCTCTGTCACTGTGGCCGGCACGTTCTGGATGAGATCTTCCCATCGTTGTTGTCAGCCTGAGGGTAACTATTCCCCACAAAGCCCTCCTTGTTGACCAGCTGTGGACACATCTGTGAGTGAGAAAAGCTAACCTCCAGTTTTTTCAGTCACTTAGAGTATAGGGTTATTTGCTACTTTGGCATAACATAGCTTTCCCTGACTAATACTGATGTTTAGAGAAGTGTCTAACATGAACTTTGGAATGAGTTTGCCCTCAGAAAATTAAATTAGTAAAATCTATCCATAACATGGTCATTGTCTATTTTGGTAGTCAAGCAAGACATTGTAAATGTATTCTGGAATGTCCAAGAACTGTCCTGGGAACAAGTAGTTCTGCTTCGCATTACAGAAATTAGTGTTCTCCTCCAGAGTTACAGTTAGAAAGGCCCTTGAGAACCAAGAGTTCAATCATGAAGGGTTTTGTCCTTATTCTGAAGGCAGCAGGAATCTGGGAGATAGTTTTAAACACTGGTTTCTCCATTCAACACAAAAGTACTCAACAATGATATGCCCATCATTATTTTTACTGAACAAGATAGAGTTTCTTCCTCATGGCAAGATGACAAGCCGCCACGTCCCTGATGCTGTGGGGATACCAGCACACCCAAATCAAAAGTCTCTCAAAGGACTATCCTTGCTTATTGCCTTAAACTGTTACTATGAGAAATTTTGGATCAACCATTGGTGGTATATTCATTCCATAAGAAAGTACAGAGCTACGTGCAAGTTCTGTGACACAGTCAGCTTAGAAAAACAAGGTCTGAGTGATACGGGCCAATTTCCAGTTTAAACAAAAAACATTACAGGCTTGAAAGCTATCTTGTGATTAAAATAGATGCTGAGGTTTTGATGAGAGGAATTTAAATAATCTGTGCAGTTGAATTTGGGTTCCTTTTCCTGATATTGTAGCTGCTCAAGTTATCAAAAAGGAAAATGCTAGTTTTTAGAGATGGAGTTGTCCAGAGAAATCCCTTGAAAATTTGGTAATAAAACAATACTGCCTACATGACCTATTTTTAAAAGGCAGAAGGGAAACTGCATTTCAAGAGGGTGAACAGAGGAGAGAGCTGCAGATAGAATTTTAACTATGTGAATACATTTGTTTTATGTTTGAGATTTCTGATATATGTTAATATAGGCTCTTACATTGATTTAAAAACTATGTTACACATAAAATTATATGTTTCTGTATCTAAGAATTAGGAATGTTTGCTTGACGGGAGCAAGAATGTCACAAGGTTAATTCTAGATTTGTCTTTAAAAGATATCTGTCTTCAGCAATTATAACAAATATACCACCCTGGTGGGGATGTTGATAATGAGGGAGGCTGTGCACGTGTGGGAGCAGGAGGTATATGGGAAAACTCTGTCCCTTCCCCTCAGTTTTGCTGTGAATGAAAAACTGCTCTCAAAAATAAAGCATATTGTTTTTCCCTGGTGGCACAGTGGATGAGACTTTGCCTGCCAACGCAGGGGACACCGGTTCGATCCCTGGTCAGGGAAGATTTCACATGGCTTGGAGCAACTAAATCTGTGTGTTACAACTACTGAGCTCACATGCCTACAGTCTGTGCTCCGCAACAAGATAAGTCACCACAATGAGATACCTGCACACTACAGTGAGGAGAAGCTCCCATTCGTGGCAACTAATGACAGTCCATGGGCACCAACAAAGACCCAGAGCAGCCAAAAATAAATAATAAAAATAAATTTAAAAAATTAAAAGTGTATTAAAAAATCACTAAAGATATAAATAATCTAACAGAAGTAACAAGCTTGATCTAATCTTGATCTCTCTTTATAATGTATAGGAATAAAATGTGCAGTGAATAACTTAAAAAAAGACGTTGGTGTTCAGAAATGAAGTCACTCTTTTGTAAGCAAACCATGTTTCTCAGGCTACTCCAATCTAGGAGGCACAATGGATAAATAAAACAGTTATAAATAAGAAACATTTCTCTGGCTCTGCCACCATTCACTCTGCATATACATTTGTCTCTTTGACATTCCTGTGAAAAGTGGCTTACATGTGAGAAGTCGTCTGTTATTATTTGCCTCCTCTTTTACTTTGCTCCCCTGGAGAAGGAAATGGCAACCCACTCCAGTATTCTTGCCTGGAGAATCCATGGACAGGTGAGCCTGGAGGGCTACAGTCCATCCATGGAGTTGCAAAGAGTCCGACACAACTGAGTGACTTTCACTTCACTTACTTTGCTTTGCTGGGGAGTCGTCTTTGTGCAATACTTAGATAAGACCTAGTGCGGGTGTCATCACTGCTGGTTCTGGGGCAAGTGTACAATGATACTGCCCTGCCATATTGACATAAGTGGTAATAATATTTGTGCCAAGGTTGTCTTGTCACTGTTAATACCACTGGCTTCGTATCCATTGACTGGACAAAAATATGCCACTTATATGTAGCTCCTTCATTCTCTATTCATTTTTCTTCCTAAATAGATCTCTTTAGTCTTATTTCCATCAGGCTTCAAAATATGCTCTGTCTTGCTTACATTCTAGAATAAACACAGTTTAGAGTCAAGCTTGCATCTCAAAACTTTTAGAACAATTGTATTATTATTCTTTGCAAAAATCAGAGATGGAGAGAGACTCCTATCATGAAATATATCTGAGATAATATAATCAGAAATGGGACTGGCTCATGGAGGTGAAGATGAAAATATTTCTAGCAATCTCCTCCAATAGCCCATTATCTTTAAATTTTCTTCTCATTCAAATATACAAATAGAGTTGTACACTTGCTTTCTGGTCTAACAGTAAGTCTTTTTATGCATATGTGCTATGCTTAGTTGCTCAGTCATGTCTGACTGCAACCCCATGGACTGTAGCCCACGAGGCTCCTCTGTCCAGGGGTTCTCCAGGCAAGAATACTGGAGTGGGTTGCCATTTCCTTCTCCAGTGGATCTTCCCAACCCAGGGATCGAACCCAAGTCTCCTGCATCACAGGTGAACTCTTCACCTTCTGAGCCACCAGAGAAGCCCTTTTACGCATATGGACAAGCTTAATTTAGGCAACATTTACCTCTGGAGTTGATTTGTTTCCTTTGGAATGTGAATGAAAATCTCTCTCTCCCTTTTCTCTCTTTCTTCTCTCCCTGACTCTTTTTCCTTCTTCCTCCCTCCCTCCCTTCTTTTTGTCCTTCCGTCTTTCTCTTTTACAAGGCATTTCTCCATGAGTCTCTAGTGTTTCTCCAAGTCTTGTGAGCAAAGGTATTAACCATCTTTGGTTGGGACTATCTTTCCAAAGATATGAAAGATTCTCTGAGCTAGAGAGATATCGATAGAACCCTCAAAACCCTAAAAGCAAAGAGAACAAAGAACAATTAAAAAAAAAAACAAAACAGAACAGAATATCCAAGGACAACAACAAAAGATGTAATGTATGTGTAATAGAAATATCAGAGGAGAAGAAAGTGAGAAAGGAGAAGAAATATTTGTAACAATGACTGAGAATTCCCCCACAAATTAACCAGACACCAAAATGCAGACCCAGGAAACTCGGAGGACATATTTCTAAGAGCTTAGAAATAAGTAGGCTATTTAGTTTGGCTGACTTCTGATAGAAAAAACTATGAAAAAATATTCACAGATCTTTTTTCATGGAGAGTTCCAGTTTGCAACAGATTAATTATTAAATGTGTTAGGTAGTGGAAATGTCAACTTTCTCACTAATTTCAGACTTTAACTCTGTAAAGTAAATATATGATTCCTAAAGTTACTCATAGTTTTTCAAATGTTTGAAGTCAACAATGATAATCTATCTCATCTCCTTCAGTCTTCTACTGGAAAGCAAATTTATCCATTTCTTTGATGAAATTTCTTCAACTGTCCTCACGTGAAATGGTCTTGATTCCAGTCAGCATCCTATAGTTTTCCTCTGAAAAAGTTCCACTACAGTATGTGGCAGTCAGTATTTCTATGCACTCAGTTCAGTTCAGTCACTCAGTCATTTCTGACTCTTTGAGACTCCATGAATCGCAGCACACCAGACCTCCCTGTCCATCAACAACTCCCGGAGTTCACTCAAACTCATGTCCATACAGCCATCTCCTTCTCTGTTGTCCCCTTCTCGTCCTGCCCCCAATCCCTCCCAGCATCAGAGTCTCTTCCAGTGAGTCAATTCTTCACATGAGGTGGCCAAAGTATTGGAGTTTCAGCTTTAGCATCAGTCCTTCCAGTGAACACACAGGACTGATCTCCCTTAGGATAAACAAGTTGGACCTCCTTGCAGTCCAAGGGACTCTCAAGAGTCTTCTCCAACATCACAGTTCAAAAGCATCAATTCTTCAGCACTCAGCTTTCTTCAGAGTCCAACTCTCACGTCCATACATGACCACTGGAAAAACCATAGCCTTGACTAGATGGACCTTAGTCAGCAAAGTAATGTCTCTGCTTTTCAATATGCTATCTAGGTTGATCATAACTTTCCTTCCAAGGAGTAAATGTCTTTTAATTTCATGGCTGCAATCACCATCTGCAGTGATTTTGGAGCCCAGAAAAATAAAGTCTGACACTGTTTCCACTGTTTCCCCTTCTATTTCCCATGAAGTGATGGAACCAAATGCCATGATCTTTGTTTTCCGAATGTTGAACTTTAAGCCAACCTTTTCACTCTCCTCTTTCACTTTCTTCAAGAGGCTTTTTAGTTCCTCTTCACTTTCTGCCATAAGGGTGGTGTCATCTGCATATCTCAGGTGATTGATATTTCTCCCAGCAATCTTGATTCCAGCTTGTGTTTCTTCCAGCCCAGTGTTTCTCATGATGTACTCTGCATATAAGTTAAATAAGCAGGGTGACAATATACAGCCTTAACATACTCCTTTTCCTATATGGAACCAGTCTGTTGTTCCGTGTCCAGTTCTAACTGTTGCTTCCTGACCTGCATATAGGTTTCTCAAGAGGCAGGTCAGATGGTCTGGTATTCCCATCTCTCTCAGAATTTTCCACAGTTTATTGTGATCCACACAGTCAAAGGCTTTGGCATAGTCAATAAAGCAGAAATAGATGTTTCTCAGGAACTCTCTTGCTTTTTTGATGATCCAGTAGATGTTGGGAATTTGATCTCTGGTTCCTCTGCCTTTTCTAAAACCAGCTTGAACATCTTGAAGTTCACGGTTCATGTATTGCTGAAGCCTGGCTTGGAGAATTTTGAGCATTCTATACACTAGCAAGTTTCAATTGTTCAATTGTAAACTGAAAAAAACCCTATATAATTTAAAATAGTTCCATAAAAATAATTTAGGATAATTCTAACTACAAACATGTACAGAATCTATACACTAAAGGTAAAAAACACAGTAAAAAAGAAAGACCCAAATGAGTAAAAAGAGATACCATGTTCATGGATTAGAAGACTTGATATATTTAAGAAACCAATTTTTCTCAAACTGATATATGGATTTAAATGAATTAAAATAAAAATCCAATAAGGATATTTTGTAGATACAGATGAGATTATTCTAAAAGTTACATGTAAAGACACAGGAACTGTAACAGAACAATTTTGAAAAAAACAAGAATTAGAAGAATGATAGTACTTGATTTTTTGATAAAGCCACAGTAATCAGAACAGAGTCATTCATACTGGTGAAACAATGGAGTCGTTGATTAATGGAACAGAATAGAGTCAGAAAATAGATGCACAAATATATAGTCAGCTGATTTTCGACAAAGGTGCAATGGCAAGTCAATGAAGAAAAGGTAGTTTTTCCAACAAATGGTGTTAGAATAACTGGATATCCATATTTTAAAATATCCTAGTTTCACACTTTACACTAAAGTTAACTCAAGATAGATCATTGGTATAAACATGAAATTATCAAGATTTCAGAAGTATACATAGAAGAAAACTTTCTTGATCGTGGGTTTGGGAAACAGTTTTCAGAGACAAAAACACCAAAGCATGATCTCTCAAAAAAAATGGATAAATTGAACTTCATCAAAGTTAAAAAATATTTGCTCTGCAAAAGACACTATTAAGAGGATGATAAAGAATAGACTGAAAGAAAACACTTGCAAATCATATATCTGACAAAATAATGTATTCAGAACTCACAAAACTTGATGGCAAGAAAACAAATACCCAGTGAAAAAATGGGCAAAAGACTTGAATGCAGATAGCAAACAAGTAAAAGATACTCAACATCATTAGCCACTAGGGAAATGTATGTCAAAACTACAACACACTGATTAGAATGACTAAAGAAACAAACAAACAAAAGCAAACAAACAAAAAACTAAAACAAAAACAAAAGGCCCCTTACCGCTACCAAGCACTACTAAGAACGTGCATAATTGGGACTCTCTTACATTACTGCTGGGAAATGCAAAACATCCCAGTCACCATGGAAAATAATTTGACAATTACTTATAAATGTAAACATACGTGAACCTTGAACTTCCAGATGTTCAAGCTGGTTTTAGAAAAGGAGAGAAACCTGCGATCAAATTGCCAAATAGATGGGGAAATAGTGGAAACTGTCAGATTTTATTTTGGGGGGCTCCAAAATCAGTGCAGATGGTGACTGCAGCCATGAAATTAAAAGATGCTTACTCCTTGAAAGGAAAGTTATGATCAACCTAGATAGCATATTCAAAAGGAGAGAGATTACTTTGCCAACAAAGGCCCGACTAGTCAAGCCTATGGTTTTTCCAGTGGTCATGTATGGATGTGAGAGTTGGACTGTGAAGAAAGCTGAGCACAGAAGAATTGATGCTTTTGAACTGTGGTGTTGGAGAAGATTCTTGAGAGTCCCTTGGACTGCAAGGAGGTCCAACCAGTCTATCCTAAAGGAGATCAGTCCTGGGTGTTCGTTGGAGGGACTGATGCTGAAGCTGAAACTCCAGTACTTTGGCCACCTCATGCGAAGAGTTGACTCATTGGAAAAGACTCTGATGCTGGGAGGGATTAGGGGCAAGAGGAGAAGGTATCGACAGAGGATGAGATGGCTGGATGGCATCACCAACTAGATGGACATGAGTTTGAGTGAACTCTGGGAGTTGGTGATGGACAAGGAGGCCTGGCGTGCTGCGATTCATGGGGTCGCGAAAAGTTGGACACGAGTGAGCGACTGAACTGAACTGAACTGATACATTTAGTATGGCCAGCAATCCCTTTCCCATGTTTTTTCCTAGAGAGATGAAAACTTATATTCATGCAAAACTGTACAAAAAAGTACAGCAGGTTTATTCATAATCACCGAGAACCCAACACAACCGAAGTGACTCAAAGGGCCAATGCATAAAGTATGGTACTTCCACCTATGCCACCGAGTCAGCCATTTGTTTAGATAGCATCACTGACTCTATGGCACAGAATACTGCTTAAGAATAAAAAGAACGACTATTGATACACACAACACAAATTAATCTCAAAGGCATTATACTAGTGAAAGAAGTTTCAAAACACTAGATGCTATATTATTGCATTTATTAATAAACGACATTATGGACAGGGCAAAACTATAGAGATGGAGAAGAAATCAATGGCTGTTAGGGGCTAAGGGTCTGGGAGGGACTAGCCTGTGAAGGGGTAGGAGGAGGGAATTTTTTTAGAGGAATGAATTATTTAGTTTCTCAACTGGGGAGATGGTTACATGAGTCTATACTGGTCCCAAAACTCAAAGAATTTTACATGACAAATACTCTTTCCCAAATTTACACAGACACACACACGTAATATATATGTATTCCTATTGACATGTATACAAACACATATAGACATATTTTTTATTATACTGGTGGACTATGCTTGGGTGTATGCATTTGTTGAAATTCATCAATATTTAATATGAGTACATTTAATTGTAAATTGTACCTGAACAAAATTGATTTAAAAAATATGGCAACCAGACAGAAAAGAATTAACAGAAGGCTTTGGGTAATAACTAATGGGTGTTAGGTGGAACTGGATTGTTTTCTACCTTGCTATACTATTGAGATCCATAAATTTTATTAGTAAAGTTTACAATCAATGATATTTATAGCACAACCACAGTGTGCAGAATATTATGCTATGTGATATAAGAGATAGAGACGATTTCTGTTTCTTGAAATATTCTCAACTAGACATAAAAGAAATAGCATGGATATGCATATGGAAATAGAATAGACAACATAAATTCCTATCCTTTTCTACCTCTCTGAATATAAGCAGCAGTTACTGGGAAACACAAACTACCTTTTAAGGGGTTGTAATAGTTCAACAAAACAAAATTATTAACTGCATTTAGATAGTTTGAAATTAAAGCAAGTAATGGAAAATGGTAGCTTGTGAGATTAATTGGTTTGAAAGAGCTTTTAAGCTATGAATCTCTTTCAGCGAAAATCTGAGATTCTGTTTATAGACACTTTTAACTATGTTCGGCAAACATTGTTTACATTATTTGGGTTTTGGGTCCAAGTAATAGCTGACATCGCCTCTTGTACCCAAACACATGTTATGTGTGTTTCACTAAAAATATGTTTTGTGCAATCACTTGTGCACTGGGAAATAGATGCTGTGAACTGGAGCAAAGGGAATCTGCTGTGACTGTTGTCAGAGGAAGAGTGATTAGTGTCAGAATTCACCACAGGAACAAAAGGATTGGTAAACTCTTCTGCAGGATTTATTCTTAGGAAGGAGTTGCCTTCTTAGGAAGAAATTTTGATAACCATCTGTTGTGCATTAGGATATTTGTGAATCTTGAGATGTTGAACTTTTATACAACAAGTTCTGTTTTGTTTATTAAGGAATCAGTTTGTAAACTTGCAAATTACTTTTTCTTTTGTAAACTTATTTTTGAAGAATAAAATTGGTGAGTTTTCTAAGAAGAAATGAAAAATACTTCTCATAAATTTTAGAACATTGAGATATAATTGACATGTAATATTGTATTCATCTTAGGTGTACAGCATAATTATTTGATTTATGTGTATATTGTGAAATGATCACCACAGTAAGTCTACTGAACATCCATCACCATACAGTTACACATTTCTTTTTCTTATAAAGAGAACTTTTAAGATACACTATTTTAGCAACTTTTAAATATACAATATGGTATTAGCTATAGCCTCCATTGTTGTTGTTGTTCGGTCACTGAGTCGTGTTCTACTCTTCGCAACCCCATGGGTTGCAGTATGCCAGGCCTCCTTGTCCCTCACCATCCCAGAGTTCATCCAAGTTCATGTCCATTGAATTGGTGATGCCGTCCAACCATCCCATCCTCTGGTGCCTTCTTTCTTCTTTTGCCTTCAGTCTCTCCCAGCATCAGGGTCGTTTCCAATGAGTTCGCATGAGGTGGCCAAAGTACTGAAGCTTCAGTTTCAGCATCAGTCCTTCCAATGAGTATTCAGGGTTGATGCTGTACAATAATTACATTCTCAGAACTTATTTATCTTATAGCTGGAATTTTGTACCTTTTGACCACCTTCACCCATTTTGTCCACCCATCAACAACCCCCCTACTTTGATAACCGTCAATCTATTCTCTGAGCTTTTTTTTTTTTAGATTCTACATATAAATGAGATTATACTGTATTTGCCTTTCTCTGTTTGAGTTATTTTACTTAGTGTAACACTTGCAAATCTATTCATGTTATTGCAAATGGCAGGATTTCCTCCTTTTTAACAGTTGAATAATATTCCAATGTGATTTTTTATATATATACACACACACACATATATGTATAAAACATTTCATTTATTCATTTACCTGTTGATGGACATTTAGGCTGTTTCCATGTCTTAGATATTGCAAATAATGCTGACATGTACATAGGAGTACAGATATATTTGAGATAATGATTTTATTTCCTTTGGACCAATATCTAGGATTGGAACTGTTGGATCATATGGTGGTTGTATTTTTAAGTTTTTGAGGAAACTCCATATGAGTTTCCATAGTGGCTGTGCCAATTTATATTATCACCAACAGTGCACAAGTTTCCCCATTTTTCTACAGCCATATCGGCATTTTTTAGCTTTTATCTTTTGGATAATAGTGGAAATTTTAATAATACAAATTATAACTCTCCTGTGAAGAAATATTTTTAATAAATTGATATATGGCTTATTTGCCATTTTACTTTACATAAATATAAATCACTTTAAGTTACATTCATCATCTGGATGTCAAACTAACAAAATATCCAGCTTCATGATAAAATTGAGACTAGAATTTCTTTTTTAAAAAAATATTTATTTATGGTTGCACTGGGTTTTCTTTGCTGCTCCTGGGCTTTTCACTAGTTGTGGTGAGCAAGGGTTACTCTTGGTTTCAGTTCACAGGCTTCTCATTGCGATGACTTCTCTTGTTGCAGAACATGGACTCTAGATGCATGGGCTTCAGCAGTAGCACCCATAGTTCAGTAGTTGTGCCACATGGGCTTAATTGTCTCTCAGCATGTGGGATCTTCCTGGACCAGGGATCACACATGTGTCCCTTGCATTGGTAGGCAGATTCTTAACCACTGTACCATCATGGAAATCCAAGGCCATAGTTTCTTAAATGATTTGTTCAAAGTCACTAAGTCAGTTTGTAGAACTGGTACAAAACCTCAGAAGTCTAGCTGTCCAATTTGCTTCCCCTCTGCTTAGTGACTGTAATCAATACACACACACACACACACACAGACACACACATGGATACAAAACTCACTTGGAATCTCATGTCACACAGTTACTGTCAAACATATATAATGCCTTATCCTGAGTATCGACTTTGTAATTTTAATTTGCATGTGATCAAACTCAACAGACGAGTTTGAGCAAGCTCTGGGAGATGGTAAGATGCAGGGAAGCCTGGTGTGCTGCAGTCCATGGGATTGTAAAGAGTCAGACGTGACTGAGTGACTGAACAACAAGCTAGTTTCCATATTTTTTGGTAATAGGTGTTGGATAGGAGAATGTATTTATTGCTACGTGATGATTATAAGATTTAGCAAATAAATTTTATCCTTCTAGGCTTTGAAGTGGACTCTTGTGAATAGTTTTCTACTCTCTGTTCCTCACCTGGGTCTACTATAAGAAACAGGTACTCCAGCTGGAAATCCTTAGTTTCAGATATGTGGTCATCGGAATTATGGTCCCCAGGTAGATTCCATACACCTGAATCCCTGGGACTATGAATATATTACCTTACATTTTAAGGTACATATTAAAAAGTACTGAAATTAAGCATTACTTAGATATTTTAAATCTTGATGCACTTACATACTTTGGTCTAAAATGGCTTCTTTTGATCCAAAATCTTGTATTCCCTAAGGATAATACAGCTTAGCTTAATGCTATTTATATGTTGAACTTAGGACTGTAGCAATTTCTCCCACTGAAAGAGACATTAAATAGATATTGGAAAGCTATGCAAAGTTCTGAGAAAGACCTCCAAGATACATTATGACTTCTATGGAAATCTATAAATGATTCGTGAAATCTTGGTTAGGTTGTGAGTATGTGTATCTAAATTTTCCTAATCCTTTTTTTTTAACTCTTGTGGGTTGCTTTTGCCAAAAATTGCAAAGTAAAAATTGTTTATATTAGAGCTATAACTGACATGGACTAAGGAGTTTTCTAAAAATGTAGTTTCAAATAGAATATTTGGGATTATAGGAGTGATTCCAGGGAGGAGGGGAAACAGAGTAGAAATGATATAAGAAAAGTGGGGAGGTAAAGAAAGCATGGAGTATCATGAGAACAGGGAGCACCCTGACTGGTTGCAGAGTGTATATTGGGAGAAATGAAAGTCAGTAGTGGTGTCTCTTAGATTGTTATTTAGGGTTCAGTGCAGGGGACAAAAAACAATCCTAGATAGTGGAAGCAGTAAGGAATTTAATACAGGGAGTTAGGTGCTTACAAAAGCTTTATTTTATTTTAAAATTTATTTATTTTAATTGGAAGCTAATTACTTTCCAATATTGTAGTGATTTTTCCCATACATTGACATGAATCAGCCATGGGTGTACATGTGTTACCCATCCTGAACCCTCCTCCCACCTCTCTTCTCATCCCATCCCTCAGGGTCATCCCAGTGCACCAGCCCTGAGCACCCTATTTCATGCATCAAACTTGGACTGGTGATTTGTTACACATATAATAACATACATGTTTCAATGCTATTCTCTCAGATCATCCCACCCTTGACTTCTCCCACAGGATTTAAAAGACTGTTCTATATATCTGTGTCTCTTTTGCTGTTTTGCATGTAGGGTCATCATTACCATCTTTCTAAATTCCATATATATGCATTAGTATACTGTATTGGTGTTTTTCTTTCTGGCTTACTTCACTCTGTATAATAGGCTCCAGTTTCATCTACCTCATTAGAACTAATTCAAATGTGTTCTTTCTAAGGGCTGAATAATATTACATTGTGTATATGTACCACAGCTTTGTTATCTATTCATCTGCTGATGGACATCTAGCTTGCTTCCATGTCCTGGCTATTATAAACAGTGCTGCGATGAACACTAACGTACACATGTCTCTTTCAATTCTGGTTTCCTTGGTGTGTATGCCCAGCAGTGGGATTGCTGGGTCATATGGCAGTTCTATTTTCAGTTTTTTAAGGAATCTCCACACTGTTCTCCATAGTGGCTGTACTAGTTTGTATTCCCACCAACAGTGTAAGAGGGTTCCCTTTTCTCCACACTCTCTCCAGCATTTATTGTTTGTAGATTTTTGGATAGCAGCTATTCTTACTGGTGTGAGATGGTACCTAATTGTGGTTTTGATTTGCATTTCTCTGATAATGAGTGATGTTGACCATCTTTTCCTGTGTTTGTTAGCCATCCGTATGTCTTCTTTGGAGAAATGTCTGTTTAGTTCTTTGGCCCATTTTTTGATTGGGTGGTTTATTTTTCAGGAATTGAGCTGTGGGAGCCGCTTGTATATTTTTGAGGTTAATTCTTTGTCAGTTGCTTTGTTTGCTATTATTTTCTCCCATTCTGAAGGCTGTCTTTTCACCTTGCTAATAGTTTCCTTCGTTGTGCAAAAGCTTTTAAGTTTAATTAAGTCCCATTTGTTTATTTTTGCTTTTATTCCCATTACTCTGGGAGGTGGGTCATAAAGGATCCTGCAGTGATATACGTCAGACAGTGTTTTGCCTATGTTTTCCTCTAGGAGTTTTATAGTTTCTGGTCTTATGTTTAGATCTTTAATCCATTTTGAGTTTATTTTTGTGAATGGTGTTAGAAAATGTTCTAGCTTCATTCTTTTACAGTGGTTTCATTCTTTTTCATTCTTTTACAAGTGGTTGGCCAGTTTTCCCAGCACCACTTGTTAAAGAGATTGTCTTTTCTCCATTGTATTTTCTTGCCTCCTTTGTCAAAGATAAGGTGTCTATAGGTGCCTGGATTTATCTCTGGGCTTTCTATTTTGTTCCATTGATCTATATTTCTGTCTTTGTGCCAGTGTAATACTGACTTGATGACTGTGGCTTTGTAGTAGAGCCCGAAGTCAGGCAGGTTGATTCCTCCAGTTCCATTTTTCTTTCTCAAGATTGCTTTGGCTATTCTNAAGAGATTGTCTTTTCTCCATTGTATTTTCTTGCCTCCTTTGTCAAAGATAAGGTGTCTATAGGTGCCTGGATTTATCTCTGGGCTTTCTATTTTGTTCCATTGATCTATATTTCTGTCTTTGTGCCAGTGTAATACTGACTTGATGACTGTGGCTTTGTAGTAGAGCCCGAAGTCAGGCAGGTTGATTCCTCCAGTTCCATTTTTCTTTCTCAAGATTGCTTTGGCTATTCTAGGCTTTTTGTATTTCTATACAAATTGTGAAATTATTTGTTCTAGTTCTGTGAAAAATACCATTGGTAGCTTGATAGGGATTGCATTGACTCTATAGACTGCTTTGGGTAGTATACTCATTTTCACTATATTGATTCTTCCAATCCATGGTATATTTCTCCATCTATTTGTGTCCTCTTTGATTTCTTTCATCAGTGTTTTATAGTTTTCTATATATAGGTATTTAGTTTCTTTAGGTAGATATATTCCTAAGTATTTTATTCTTTTCATTGCAATGGTGAATGGATTGTTTCCTTAACTTCTCTTTCGGTTTTCTCATTGTTAGTGTATAGGAATGCAAGGGATTTCTCTGTGTTAATTTTATATCCTGCAACTTTACTATATTCATTGATTAGCTCTAGTAATTTTCTGGTGGAGTCTTTATGGTTTTCTATGTAGAGGATCATGTTACCTGCAAACAGTGAGAGTTTTACTTCTTCTTTTCCAATCTGGATTCCTTGTATTTCTTTTTCTGCTCTGATCACTGTGGCCAAAACTTCTAAAACTATGTTGAATAGTACTGGTGAGAGTGGGCACCCTTGTCTTGTTCCTGACTTTAGGGGAAGTGCTTTGAATTTTTCACCATTGAGGATAATGTTTGCTATGGGTTTCTCATATATAGCTTATGACTATATACCAATAAAATGGACAACTTGGAAGAACTGGACAAATTGTTACAAAAGTTTTAGAATGAAGAAGGAACAGATTCCAGGTTAGGCCTCCAGAAATGTCTTCAGAACAGTAAAGAACTGACCTATGGGGGAGCTACCACACTTGCAGCCTCATAAAGACTGAGTCAAAATCAAAACTACAACCACTAGCACTATTGCCATTGTACTTTTACTTCTGAACACCCAGGAAACTGAATAATGGGCACTCATAGCTACTCATAGCTTCTACTTTTAGGGAATCAGCTCAAGATTCAATACCAGGAATCTGAAATGCAGTCATTTCCAAGGTGATGTTTGCTAGCAACAACTGCCAAGATGATGACCTCTCATTGACTTCTGCTCTTCAAATCTTGTCTGAGGGGATAGCTTGCATGCAGAACCTTAGGGCTTAGAGAGTCAGAGTTATATTTTTAACTTTATAGTTTTTCCAAATGTAAGTGGATAAGACTTTGTGAGCCAACTTTCACACATTTGAATAGGTTATGGAAGGCTGGGACCACAAAACTAAGGAATTGAACTCAATCTTAGAAAGAAAAGTAGCTCACATATACGGGGTGTTTACCATATTCCAGGAATAGTTCAGACCACTTATATATATATATATATATATATATATATATATAGTATCTTTTTAATTTTTCTCATAACTCTATTAGAAATTATCTCTAATATACACATGAAGAAACCAAGGCACAGAGAAGTTAAATTACTTGAAAAAGATCACAGAACCATGGCTTGAACTCATGAACTGTGTTCTTTAATTTTTTAAAAAATTATTTGTTTTTTATGGTGGTAACATTGATTTATTGGAGAAGGCAATGGCACCCCACTCCAATACTCTTGCCTGGAAAATCCTATGGACAGAGGAGCCTGGTAGGCTGAAGTCCATGGGGTCGCTAGAGTTGGACACGACTGAGTGACTTCACTTTTCACTTTCATGCATTGGAAAAGGAAATGGCAACCCACTCCAGTGTTCTTGCCTGGAGAATCCCAGGGACGGGGAAGCCTCGTGGGCTGCTGTCTATGGGGTAGCACAGAGTCGGACATGACTGAAGCGACTTAGCAGCAACATTGATCTATAACATTATATATTTCACGTGTGCAACATTATATTTCTGTTTTTAAATACCCCACAATGTGCTCAGCACCAAAAAAATTATTTTTTCGTCTGTCACCATAGTGGTGACCCCCTTTACCTGTCATCCCACTCCCACGCCCTGCTCCTTCCCCCTTGTAACCATTGCTCTGTTCTGTAGATCTGTGTGCTTGTCTTTGTTTCATTTGATTTGTTCATTTATTTTGTTTTTTAAAGAGTCTTTTATATTCTACACGAGTGAAATCATACAGTATTGGTCTTTCTTCATTTCACTTAGAATAATACCTTCAAGGTCCAACCCTGTTGTCACAAATGGCAAGATTTTATCTATTTTTGTGACTGACTAGTATTCCATTGTGTGTGTGTGTGTGCATGTGTGTGTGAATCACACATGCCACATCTTTATTCATTCATTCATTGATGAGCACTCAGGTTGTTTCCATATCTTTGGGTTTTTTTGGATAAATACCCAGAAGTGGGATAGCTGATCATATGGTAGATGAACTATGTTCTCAAATACCATAATTGCTTCTTGAGGGGCAGAATCAAGGTAGGCTACCTGAAGGTGATAATGCCTCAATTAAGTTTCAAGCATCAATAGTAATTTTCCAGGTGAGGGAGACAAGAAAAGAGCTTTGTAGTGAAAGCTGTGACTCATTCAGTAAGTTGCTGGTAGTTTTGTTTGGCTCCTATCTAGGGCATGGAATGAAGCAGCAAAAGATGGTATTATGGGGGCAATCATGGACCAGATTCTAATAGGCTTCTGATTTCCTACTATGAGATTTGAATTTTAAACTGATTGGATTTTTATTTTCAAAAGATTAATATATTTATAACATGGAATGTGAGTTAGATGGGGCAAAACAGTAGTTATTTGGGAATGATATTGTTCAGATGAGAAATGATGAGAGGGTGGAAGAGCAAGAGGACACAAGAAAAATGTAGGTGGTAGGACCACAGTTCCATATAAACCAATGGGAGGAAGAAGAAGGAATGTATGATTATTCCCAGATTTCTGGTTTCAGTATCATCCAATGGGTCATAGAGAGGAAGGGAAGGAGGTTCCATTGTGAATATAGTGAAACAGAAATGCCTGTGGAACATGAATGGAAATGGTTGGTAGACTCCAGATTCTAGCTACTGAAAGTGAAAAGTAGAACCAGAAACATTCTGAGTATAAAAGCCTCTGCTCCGAGAAGCCCTAGGAGGGAAATAAATCTGTGGCTTAAGGGGAGATATCCCTCAGATATCTTTTCTCAAGTAGACAAAGAGAAATACACGTCATCCCTTTGGACAACTCTGAAGACTGAACAGTCATTATTTTTCACCTGATAAGGGACTGTGCCTAACATTCCTGGGGAGTGTTTCCTTATACTCTGTTTTGCTTCAATGATAACTATCCTGTAGCAATGGGCTTGAGGCAGTCATCCCAAATCTGTAGCTCACAGGGTTTTCTAAATGAAGAAAGAATTTCCCCACCTTTTTTTTTTTTTTGTCATAAAATAGTTAGGGTGTTACATAATTGGTGTTTTGTTGACCACTGCAAAAAACCAAAAGGAATTTTCATTTAGCTATTGGTAATAGACAACTGACTATAGTGATATATACAATGTGAAGATTTCTTCTTTTATGTAAAAATGTTCAGAAATAGATATTCTAGTGCTGGTGAGGCAGTTTCATGAAATCTTCAAGGACTCTCTGCCTTCTTTGACCTACCGTTTTTTCCCCACAATAGCAAGTGGTTTTCTTTTTAAAAAGAGATCTATGTCCAGATGGCTCTTGGATCTCTAGCTATCACATCCACATTTCCTGAAAGCAAGAAAGATGAAGAATGGAGGGGCAAAAAGGGCTTATTCAACCTCTGTTTACACATCATTGACCAAACTTGGCCACACAACCAAACTAGCCACAAAGAAGGCTGGGAAATTAGTCTTTTTGTTGCATCCATTCCTATTCTGAATAAAATCAAAAGAAACTGAGAATGGATATTAGATAGACAACCAGCAGTCTCTGCCACAAAAGGATCCCAAAGATCAGTAATCCTTATAGTAAGACACTGATAAATCAGAGACCAAGAAAGAGATAACAAAAATATGAATTTTGAACTAAAAAAACCCCAATTTTATTGCATTTAATAACCCATTTTTGCCTAAAAATAGATTATTAACCCAAACATTAATTAGTTAATAAATGGGCTTTATGGGATTTTCTGGAATTCTTGGAATTTGGGGGGAAATTCTTGTGTCTATAGTAATCTGTGTAATTTGGGAAATAGTCCATAAAGTTTCTCAGATTCTCAGTCTAGAAAAAATAGAGACTCCTGGAAACATACAATCTACTAAGACAGACTCAGAAAGAAATAGAAAATTTTGAACAGAACAATTATCAGTAATGAAATTGAATTAGAAAAACCTAACAAATAAAAGTGAAGGACCAAAAAAAAAAAAAAAAAAAAAAAAAGTGAAGGACCAGACAGGCACACAGGGGAATTCTACCAAACATTTAAAGAAAAATTAATGCCTATCCTTCTCAAACTATGTCATAAAACTTGAAGAAGAGGGAGCACTTTCAAACTCATTCTAAGAGGCCATCATTACCCCTATTCTAAAACCAGATGAAGACACCACAGAAAAGAAAATTACAGGCCAATATTCCTGATGAAGATTGATGAAAAAATTTGCAACAGAAAATTGGCAAACCAGATTCAACAATATATTAAAAAAAGCTCATACATCATTATCAAATAGGGTTAATTGTAAGGATGGTTCAATATCTGAAAATCAATCAACATGATACAACACATGGGCAAAATGAAGGATAAAATCACTTGATTACCTCAAGAGTGCAAAAAAAGCATTTGACAAAATTCACTCATTCTTTTTTTTTTTTAATTTTAATTTTTATTTTTTCATCTCAGGTCATTCATTCTTGATAAATACTCTTAACAAAGTGAGAATAGAGGTAACCTACTTCACCATAATAAAGGTGACTTATGACAAAACCACAGCTAACATTATACCTAATGGTGAAAAGCTGAAAGATTTTCCTCTAAGATAGAAATAACACAAGAATGTCTATTCTTTTCATTTTTATTGAAAATAGTATTGAAAGTCCTAACCACAGAAATCAGACAAGAAAAAGAAATGAAATGTGGAAAGAAAGGAAAAAAGTCACTGTTTGCAGATGACATGATACTATATATTGAGAAAACCCTATAGATTCCACCAAAACACTGTTAAAACTAAAAGAAAATTAGTAAATTTCCAGGATACAAAATTAATATAACATATAGAATATGCTGCATTTCTATATACCAGTAATGAACAAATGGAGAAGAAATTGAGAAAACAATCCTATTTACAATTGCACCTAGAAGAATAAAGTATCTAGAATAACTCTATCCAAGAAAGTGAAAGATCTGCATTGGAAAAATCTGCTTGTTTTCCCTGACCTCTTTTTTGTTAAGAGGACTCAACACCACTTCTTTTGACAATATCCTTCAGAATTATGGCTTCCAGGCTGTCCATTGGTAACGTTTTGAATCCAGGATTCAGAACTGTACTGAGCCCATGGTAGAGTAAGGATCAGGCATGGCCTTTCATCAACATTTTGTTAATGCTAAACATTTGTTAAACTTTCCTTCTTACCCTTAGGGACTCATGAGGTCATTCATGAAATTAACTCCTTAATCATGTATCCCCACAAAAGGCTCAAATCCAGTTCTCCAGGCTATTGGCAATTGGTCGCCATCCAATTCTCCTCCACGTCTGTCTCTTATCTTTCCCCAGAATTCTCATCCTCCTTCCATACTCTTCCCACATCCAAAACAAAAACAAAACTTGTGTCTAGCAACTCATGGCAATAGAGAATGATTAAAAAAGAATCGACTACTTCAAAAAATCTCTGTTCAGTATAAAGGTTGCATATGTAGTCAGTATTTATTTGTAAAGGGTTTATTTCTATTAGCTGTTTCTAGCTATTTCTATGATACGTAAGAGAACAAAATATGGGTATAATCTTTCAATATGAGCCCCTCATGTCACATCACAAAGCACTTTTCAGTCCTGTAATCTAATTCACCCCAGACCTTTGTAATATTCAGTTAGTGATTAAAATGGTTGCCTATGATGTCACTTCTTTATTTCCCCATGGTTGTCAGAAAGAAGTAGTACAAGCAGAAGATCCTTGACATACGGGACTATAGATATAAATCTGTATCTAGTCACTGAGAATAACACTTTTGAAAGGTTCAGTTCAGTTACTCACTCGTGTCCGACTCCTTGCAATCCCATGAACCGCAGCACTCCAGGCCTCCCTGTTCATCACCAACTCCCGGAGTCCATCCAAACCCATGTCCATTGTGTTGGTGATGCCATCCAACTATCTCATCCTCTGTCGTCCCCTTCTCTTCCTGACTTCAATCTTTCCCAGCATCAGGGTCTCTTCAAATGAGTCAGCTCTTTGCATCAGGTGTCTAAAGTATTGGAGTTTCAGCATCAGCATCAGTTCTTCCAATGAACATACAGGACTGATCTCCTTTAGAATGGACTGGTTGGACCTCCTTTCAGTCCAAGGGACTCTCAAGAGTCTTCTCTAACACCACAGTTCAAGAGCATCAATTCTTCTGCGCTCAGCTTTCTTTAGAGTCCAACTCTCACATCCATACATGATCACTGGAAAAACCATGGCCTTGAAAGTTTAAATTCTTTTAAATTTTCTCTGTGAACTTCCCAGGTGGTGCTAGTGGTAAAGAACCTGTCTGCCAATGCAGGAGACGTAAGAGACATGGGTTTGATCTCTGGGTAAGGAAGATCCCCTGGAGAAGGGTATGGCAACCCACTGTAGTATTCTTGCCTGGAAAAATCCCATGGACACAGGAGCCTGGTGGGCTATGGCCCATAGGGTCACAAAGAGTAGGACACAAATGAAGAAACTTAGTATGCTTGCAAATTCACTCTGATTAGATCTGATAGACAGAGTTCAGAAGAACTATGGACAGAAGTTCATTATGTTATACAGGAAATAGTGATCAAGACCATCCTCAAGAAAATGAAATGAAAAAAAGGTAAAATGGTTGCCTGAGGAGGCTTTACAAATAGTTTTGAAAAGAAGAGAAGTGAAAGGCAAAGGAGAAAAGGAAAAATATACCCATTTGAATGCAGAGTTCCAAAGAATAGCAAGGAGAGATAAGAAAGCCTTTCTCAGTGATCAATGCAAAGAAATAGAGGAAAAGAACAGAATGGGAAAGACTAGAGATCTCTTCAAGAAAATNTGAAAGTGAAAGTGGAGAGTGAAAAAGTTGGCTTAAAACTCAACATTCAGAAAACTAAGATCATGGCACTCATCTCACATACTAGCAAAGTAATCTCAAAATTCTCCAAGCGAGGCTTCCATTGTATGTGAACTGAGAACTTTCAAATGTTCAAGCTGTATTTAGAAAAGGCAGAGGAACCAGAGATCAAGTTGCCAACATCCACTGTATCATAGAAAAAGCAAGTGAATTCCAGAAAAACATCTACTTCTGCTTTACTGATTATGCCAAACCTTTCATTGTATGGATCACAACAAACTGTGGAAAATTCTTCAAGAGATGGGAACACCAGACCACCTGATCTGCCTCCTGAGAAATCTTTATGCAGGTCAAGAAGCAACAGTTACCAGATATGGAGCAACAGACTAGTTCCAAATTGGGAATGAGTATGTCAAAGCTTTATATTGTCACCTTGTTTATTTAACTTTTATGGGAAATGCCAGGCTGGATGAACCATAAGCTNCCTGAGAAATCTTTATGCAGGTCAAGAAGCAACAGTTACCAGATATGGAGCAACAGACTAGTTCCAAATTGGGAATGAGTATGTCAAAGCTTTATATTGTCACCTTGTTTATTTAACTTTTATGGGAAATGCCAGGCTGGATGAACCATAAGCTGTAATCAAGATTTCTGGGAGAAATATCAGTAACCTCAGATATGCAGATGACACCACCCTTATGGCAGAAAGTGAAGAGGAACTAAAGAGGCTCTTGATGAAAGTGAAAGAAGACTTAAAACCTAACATTCAAAAAGTTAAAATCATGGCATATGGTCCCATCACTTCACAGCAAGTAGATGGGGGGACTAATGGAGATGCTGACAGCTTTGATTTTCTTGGGCTCTAAAATCACTGCAGATGGTGACTGAAGCCATGAAATTGAAAGACGCTTGCTCCTTGGAAGAAAGCTATGAAAAACTTAGGCAGCATATTAAAAAGCGGAGACTTGGCTTTACCAACAAAGGTCCGTATAGTCAAAGCTGTGGTTTTTCCAGTAGGCATGTATGGATGTGAGAGCTGGACCACAAAGAAAGCTGAGCGCTGAAGAATCGATGCTTTTGAACTGTGGTGTTGGAGGAGACTCTTGAGAGTCCCTTGGACTGCAAGGAGATCACACCAGTCTATCCTAAAGGAAATCAGTCCTGAATATTCATTGGAAAGACTGATGTTGAAGCTGAGAGGCCAAATCCCTTAGCCACCTGATAAAGAACTGACTCATTGGAAAAGACCATGATGCTGGGAAATACTGAAGGCAGGAGGAGAAGGGGACAACAGAGGATGAGGTGGTTGGATGGCATCATCGACTGGATGGACAGTGCTGCAGTCCATGGGGTCACGGAGAGTTGGACACAACTGAACGATTGAACTGAACTGAACTGAGAGCACTCTCTAGGCATAGGTCATTGTGATTTAGGTGGAACTGATAAGTAAAAAAAAATTAACGAGAATGAAAGATAACAATACTCTTTGCTATTTGAAAAAGACTGAAAAGAAGGAAGACATCAGGAAATGATTAGCAGAATACTGCTTTGGAGTGGGGATTTGATGGATGAGTAGGAATGACTGGTGGGGGCTGGAATAAGGGCAATCCTCAGGAGAAGGAAATATCAGTGTTCTCTCAGGGAAGAACTTTCTCTGCCCTGATTCTGTTGGATCTTTTCTCATTTTTCTTTGGATCTTATCTATTTTTTTTTTCAGTTTGTTTTCATCAGTTACTTGAAGTTACCCTTTTGTCTATGCTGGGTCTTTTTTTGCTGTGCACAGGCTTTCTCTAGTTGCAGTGAGGATGGGCTTCTCTCTAGCTGTGGTGTATAGTCTTCTCATTGCTGTGGCTTCTCTTGTGGATCATGGGCTCTAGTGCATGCAGGCTTCGGTAGTTGCAGTGTGTGGGCTCAGTAGTTGTGGTGCAGGGGCTTAAATGTCCTTTGGCATGTAGGATCTTAGTTCCCTGATCAGGGACTGGATTCTGTCCCCTGCATCAGCAGGCAGATTCTCAAACACAGCACCACCAGGGAAGTCCCTTAATGCCATCTTCTTACAAATGAACTAGTCTTGTAAACGAAGCAATTTATTTATTTCCAGACCATTAAGCCAAGTACAACTCAGTCTAATTGATTAACATGGGTATTTGGTCTTTGTTCAATGCTGATTCAAAAATTAAAATTTCAATCTGTTTGATTTACTAGTCTCAAAACTTTTCATAGGAAATAATATATGAATTTAATTAAGACACTCGTTAAATTGATTGAATGATAGTGTTTTCCTTAACAAACCCTATTTTTATTTCTCTCCCATCATATTTATTTATTAAATTAATTCTATTTCACATGTCACCTTCAATCATGAAAAAATAGAGCTCTCCTCCTGCTGCTTTTAGGCAAAATATCTAGATTTGCTTATTGTAGCATGAAAGTTACTCTAAGGTGAATTGCTTAGCGTATAAGCCAGTTCCCACTTCTATAGCTACCGATAACTTTTGTTAAACATTATTTTCATAAATTTTGGAGACTAATCCCTTGTTGTTTGCACCATTTGCAATTATTTTCTCCCACCCTGTGGGTTGTCTTTTTGTTTTGTTTATTGTTTGCTTTGCTGTGCAAAAGCTTTTGAGTTTAAGTAGGTCTCCTTTGTTTATTTTTGCTTTTATTTCCATTATTCTGGGAGATGAATCAAAAAAGATGTTGCTATGATTTACGTCAGAGAGTGTTACAAACAACTTAATAGCATCAAAACAAACAATCCACTCAAAAAATGGGCAGAAGACCTGAATAGACATTTCTTCAAAAAGGACATACAGATGGCTAATAGGCACATGAAAAGATGTCCAACACCACTATTTATTAGAGAAATGCAAATTAAAACTACAAAGAGATACCACCTCATGCCAGTCAGAATGACTATCATCAAAAAAATCTACAAACAACAAAAGCTGGAGAGGGTGTGGAGAGAAGGGAGCTCACCTGGACTGTTGGTGGGAATGTATTCTGGTACACCCACTATGGAGAACAGTATGGAGGTTCCTTAGAAAATTAAAAAATAGAGCTACCATATGACCCTTCAATCGCACTCCTGAGCATATATCCAGAAAAAAACATGACCCTAAAAGATACATGCACCCCAATGTTCATTGCAACACTGTTTACAATAGCCAAGACATGGAAGCAACCTAAATGTTCACTGACAGAGGACTAGATAAAGAAGATGTGGTATATATATATACAATGGCGTATCACTCAGCCATTAAAAAGAACGAAATAATGCCATTTGAAGTAAAATGGGTGGACCTAGAGAGTGCCATACTGAGAGGGTCACAGGCAGGAAGGCCAGGGGCCTCTAAATGGAGGAAATAGGCTGCAAGTGGTCAGATGTTTTTCTCTCTCTCTTAAGCGGCAGGAGGAAACAAACTACAAGTGTCAGGTTTTTTTCCCTTCTCTATACGAAATTCATGCTGGGCTGGATGAAGCACAAGCTGGAATCAAGATTGCTGGGAGAAATATCAATAACCTCAGAAATGCAGATGACACCACCCTTATGGCAGAAAAAAAAGGAGAACTAAAGAGCCTCTTGATGAAAGTGAAAAGGGAGAGTGAAAAGCCTGGCTTAAAACTCAACATTCAGAAAACGAAGCTCATGGCATCTGGTTCCATCACTTCACGGCAAATAGATGGGGAAACAGTGGAAACAGTGACAGACTTTATTGTCTTGGGTTCCAAAATCACTGCAGATTGTGACTGAAGCTATGAAATTAAAAGAAGCTTGCTCTTTGGAAGAAAAGCTATGACTAACCTAGAAAGCATATTAAAAAGCAGAGACATTACTTCGCCAATAAAGGTCCATCTAGTCAAAACTATGGTTTTTCCAGTAGTCATGTATGGATGTGAGAGTTGGACCATAAAGACAGTTGAGTGCTGAAGAATCAACGCTTTTGAACTGTGGTGTTGGAGAAGACTCTTGAAAGTCCCTTGGACTGCAAGGAGGTCCAACCAGTCCATCCTAAAGGAGATCAATCCTGGGTGTTCATTGGAAGGACTGATGCTGAAGCTGAAACTGCAATACTTTGCCCACTTGATGCAAAGAACTGACTCATTGGAAAAGACCCTGATGCTGGGAAAGATTGAAGGTGGGAGAAGGGGACAACAGAGGATGAGATGGTTGGATGGCATCATCGACACAATGGACATGTGTTTAAGTAGGCTCTGGGAGTTGGTGATGGACAGGAAGCATGGCGTGCTGCAGTCCATGGGGTTGCAAAGAGTCAGACACGACTGAGCGGCTAAGCTGACTGATACAAAATTAAAAGGAGGTTTCCTGTAAAATTCTGTGTTGCCATGAGGACACCTGGTTCCACCTGAACTTAATTTTTCTCAAACCTTAAGCTAATCAATGCAGTTTTTCTTATGGAAATATTTTTCTTAAGTTATGTTAATAAATTATGTATTTACCCTAGACTCTGTCTTTCTTCAAGTTGGTTCTGTCTAAGACTCAGAACCGACTTGAGAAACCAGTATGTTTTCTTAAGCTATATTCTCTTAAGTTATGTTAATGAGACTATGACTTTGCTTGGAAACCTGCTTTTCTTCAAGATTCATATCCATCGTTTTATGGCTCGGGACAACTCACCTTGTACCAATGTTATCTCAAAATGCATGTTGTGGGTAAGGGGCTTGGTGCCAGTCTCTGAGCTTTGAGACATTTCCTTTCTCTAAATAGCAGACTGATAGCATCTGGCTAAAGACTAGCAGGGGATCACTCTTTCTGCCCCTTTTGATGTCAATGTCAGAAGCTTTCTCCATCTCTTTTATACTTTTTTTTTCTTTTATAGTTTAATAAAACTGTATTACACAAAAGTTCTGAGTCATCAAGTCTTGTCACTGGCCCCAGATTGAATTCCTCTCCTCCAGAGGCCAAAAATCCCATGGTCTTTCATGGCTCAGCAATAACCTTTCAATACTGAGTGAAGTAAGTCAGACAGAGATATGAAACCCCTTATACGTGGAACCTAAAAAGAAATGATACAAATGAACTTATAAGAAGAAAGAGATTCACAGGTTTAGAAAGTGAAATTGTGGTCACTGGGGGGGAAGGGATATTTGGGGACTTGGGGAAGGTAATGAACACACTGCTATATTTAAAATGGATAACCAACAAAGACCTATTGTAGAGCACGTGGAGCTCTGCTCAGTGTTATCTGCCATCTTGGATGGAGGGCAGCTTGGGGGAGAATGGATACATGTATACATATGGCTGAGCCCCTTTGCTGTTCATCTGAAATTACCACAAAATTGTTAATTGGCTATACCCCAATACAAAATGTTTTTGATGTTAGAGAAAAAAAAAACCCACATAATTTTAATTTGTAATAGCCAAATTTGGGCTATAATATATAGAACACTGAATGGAAAACTATGTAAGGATTAGCAAAAGACAGTCTAATTTCAATTTTGTATCAGATTTGTATCATTACCTTATGAGTTCTCTTGGTACCAATGAGGTCTTTTCATCGGCACCATCATTCCTGTTTTGGTGGGAGGGTTAATGCATTTTCAAAGACTTAGGATTTCAAATATAAACTGTGTTTATTATACCTAGTTGGTGTCACTTTCTTTGTGAAGCCTTCTCTACCTGCCTAGAAATTTAATTCCTCCTTTTAATCCTGTACCTTATGTAGTATGGCACATGTCATACTATATTGTGATTATTACGTGCTGTGCTTAGTTGCTCAGTTGTGTCCAACTCTTTGCGACCCCATGGACTGTAGCCTACCAGGCTCCTCTGCCCATGGCGATCCTCCACATGAGAATACCGGAGTGGTTGGCATTCCTTTCTCCAGAGGATCTTCCTGATCCAGTAATCAAACCAGGGTCTCCTGCATCGTAGGTGGGTTCCTTACTAGCTGAGCTACCAGGGAAGCCCATGGACTTATATTAGTTTACTATTGAATTGTAAACTCCTTGAGGACACGAGCTGGGCATTATTCATCCTTAGAGGCAGTAAGGTGGAGAATCAGTGAGTAAGAGATAGTCTCAGAATCCAACCTGACTGGGTTCAAATCCAGGTTCAACCACTGCTATCTCTGTGACCTTAATTTTTTTCTGCCTTGGGCTTCTCAGTTATAAATACAGATAATAACAACAGCTTCTTCCATAGTGTAAGATTAAATGAGTTAATACACATAATTGAGGTTAATTAAACTTTCAATTCTGTGGTACTCAAGACAAAAAATATTTTAACATGTAACTAAGTATATTTAATAGGGGGAATCAATAACAACAAATTACAAGTTGTAAAAAGCTTAAGGATATTAAGTGATCAATGCAAAGAAATAGAGGGAAACAATAGAATGGGAAAGACTAGAGATTCTTAAAGAAAATTAAGAATTCCAAGGGAATATTTCATTCAAAGATAGACACAATAAAGTACAGAAACAGTATGGACCTAACAGAAGCAGAAGATATTAAGACGAGGTGGCAAGAATACATGAAGAACTATACAAAAAAGATCTTCATGACCCAGATAGCCACGACGGTGTGATCACGCACTTAGAGCCAGATATCCTGGAATAGGAAGTCAAGTGGGGCTTAGGAAGCATCACTACAAACAAAGCTAGTGGAGGCGATGGAATTTCAGTTGAGCTATTTCAAATCCAAAGAGATGATGCTGTGAAAGTGCTGCACTCAATATGCAAGCAAATTGGAAAACTCAGCAGTGGCCACAGGATTGGAAAAGGTCTGTTTTCATTCCAGCCTGAAAGAAGGGCAATGTCAAAGAATGTTCAAACTACTGCACAATTGCACTCATCTCACATGCTAGCAAAGTAATCTCAAAATTCTCCAAGTGAGGCTTCCACAGTACGTAAACCAAGAACTTCCAGATGTTCAAGCTGTATTTAGAAAAGGCAGAGGAACCAGAGATCAATGTGCCAACTTCCACTGGATCACAGAAAAAGCAAGAGAATTCCAGAAAAACATCTACTTCTGTTTGATTGACTATGACACAGCTGTGTGGGTAACAAGTCCACAATAAGACCACCTAACCTGCCTCCTGAGAAATCTGTATGCAGGTCAAGAAGAAACAGTTAGAACTGAACATGGAACAATAGACTGTTTCCAAATTGTGAAAGGAGTACGTCAAGGCTGAATATTGTCATCCTTCTTATTTAACTCTTATGCAGAATACATCATGTGAAATGCCAGACTGGATGAAGCATAAGCTAGAATCAAGATTGCAGGGAGAAATATTAATAACCTCAGATAGGCAGATGACACCACCCTTATGCAGAAAGCGAAGAGGAACTAAAAAGTCTCTTGACGAAAGTGAAAGAGGAGAGTAAAAAGGTTGACTTAAAACTCAACATTCAAAAAGCTAAGATCATGGCGTCTGGTCCCATTACTTCATGAAAATAGATGGGGAAACAATGGATATTGATATTGATATTTCTGCTGGCAATCATGATTCCAGCTTGTGCTTTCTCCAGCCCAGCGTTTCTCATGCTGTACTCTGCATATAAGTTAAATAAGCAGGGTGACAATATACAGCCTTAATGTACTCCTTTTCCTATTTGGAACCAGTCTGTTATTCCATGTCCAGTTCTAACTGTTGCTTCCTGACCTGCATACAGGTTTCTCAAGAGGCAGGTCAGGTAGTCTAGTATTCCCATCTAGTATTCTGAAATCTCTTTCAGAATTTTCCACTGTTCATTGTGATCCACACAGGTAAAAGCTTTGGCTTAGTCAATAAAGCAGAAATAGATGTTTTTCTGGAATTCTCTTGAATTTTCGATGATCCAGTGAATGTTGGCAGTTTGATCTCTTGTTCCTTTGCCTTTTCTAAAACCAGCTTGAAAATCTGAAAGTTCGTGGTTCATATATTGCAGAAGCCTGGCTTGGAGAATTTTGAGCATTACTTTACTAGCATGTGGGATGAGTGCAATTGTGCAGTAGTTTGAGCATTCTTTGGCATTGCCTTTCTTTGGGATTGGAATGAAAACTGACCTTTTCCAGTATTGTCTATTTCATTTAGCTACTGCGTCTTAACAAAGCACCCAGTACTGAGTGGTTGAAAAAAACAATTTAATTGCTCACAATTCTGTGGGTTGTAAAGGAGGTCAGAGTTCACTGGATACAGGTCATATCCTCTATATGTGGTGTTAGCTGGGTCACTCAGGTGGCTACATTCACTGGGAGCTCATCTGGGGGACTGGAATGTCTAAAATGGTTTTACTTGCATGGCACCTAGGCTAAGAGTGCCCAGACTGGCCAAGGGCTGGTTAGATCTCTCTCTTTCTGTCTCCTGAAAATGTTTCATCATCACTTAATATCCTAATCTTTCTTCTTTCCTTGTTAGTTGGAGCCTAGGACAGCCCTAACAAAAGGTGCCAGGTCTCTAAAGTAGCAGGATGCAAACTGGCACCGAATTCCTGCTGCCACATTCTGTTAGTCAAGGCAAGTCACAGGTGAGCCCAAATTCTGCATGGGAGAAGCAGCATGCATGTTCATGACCATCTTTGCAAACAGTATTTTTTTTTTCACACTCTATTCTCTGGCCATAGCTCATGTCTTTCTTAAGTGTAAAATATACTCATATCTCTCTTAAGACCTGCTAAAGTCTTATCGAACTATTTCCTACGTTCAAAGTCCAATATGCTGGGATCTGTAGTAAGTCCTAATATAGATCTTTCCACAAGGAATAAGAGACTAAGTGAAAAGTGAGAGGCCATTTGGAATAGAAACAATGGACCCAGGTTGACTCTCAGCCCCAAAGTCTCAGGTGTATGAGTGAGGCCGTCTTGGATCCTTCAGTGCTAGCTGAGCATTCTCAGCTGATATCATGTATACGTAATAGAAAAGAGCCACTCTGACTGATTCCTGCTTGAATTTTGACTGACAAGAGTCTTGAGAAATAAAACTGATTTTTTTAAGCCACTGTATTTTTAGATGCTTTATTATATATCAATAGCTCACTGAAAGAATAATCCACCTAGACTATCTTCACTTATTTTTTGTTTCTTCTACCATCCTGGATTTTGGCTTAGATTCACATTCTGACTTTGAGTAGGATCTGAAGTTGAATTTCCATTCCCCTGTCCGATCCTTCTATAGCTTGTTAGCCTCCAATTCCTTATTCTTTGTATGAGTCAATGTGACCAAAATCTCCAATGTCTCATACTCAAGTCCTTCTCTATGATAAGAAGGATAGAACAAGTCATTGGATTTTTTAATTAGGAGCTCATTTAAATATAAACTTCAGGACATCAATTTCATGACAAATAAGGGAGCAAGAGCCAGGCTGTAGGAGCTAAGGGTTGGTGAGAAAATAAAGGTAGCCTGTGTAAACTTTATAAAGTTTGAGAACAAAGGGAATATGAGATAGCTTAAGGGAGAAAGAGTGAGTCTAAAAGAGAAAAAAATAATATAAATTATATAAATAAAGTGTATACATTTGTATATTTATGCCTCTATACCTTTACCCGGATGCAGAGATTTGAAGATTTGAAGTGGTTCTGAGAAGATTTAGGAAATGTGAATCTAAGATGTCCAAAAAAGCCATAAAATTACCGAGAATGATGACTGAGGAGCGAGTAAAGAGCCAAGTTATGAGTTAAGTGCAAGTTCCTCATGAAAATGATTGAAACTAACCATCCATATAGTATACTAAAATTAGATTTAGAAAAGCACGTCAAATTTAGTGGAAAATAATTGTGATTTGGCAGCTTCTCTATGTTCAAATAAGATGATGCTGAAGTCAGAAAATCAAGAGAAGAGGAAAAAGATGAAAAATTTGATAGGAGACTGTGAGGCAAAGCTGGTATATAAAGTGGCTGTGAGTTTATATTTGCTGATATCACTGCTCTAACAAGTGCTTTAGTTGGATATTTCCAAGCATTATCATCTGGCAGAAATCAAAAGTAAATGTGCCCAAACTTACCACCACATACTCTAAAAGAGAAGGGATTTAAAGAGGCAGTTATATATTCAGTATTTCCAAATTTGAAGGAAACACCTGCTACACTGAGTTGCATCTAGAATATTGTAAAAAAAATAGATTTTTTCGTGAACATTAAACATGACTTCACGGGATGGAAAACTGTAGTATTATACATCCACTTTCCATCTCAGTGACAAATTGCTTTCTAAATAACACACTGTACTATCATCATTCTGCATATACTAGTAACAAGAAAGAAATTCAAGAGACAGAAAATCCAAGTTGCTACAAAATGGTGACATGAAGGGCTGACCCATCAGTATAAAAATGGCAGCAACAACTTTATCATGAAAGGCAATCTGAGGGTAGAAAGTTAATATATATGATAAAAATTCTACCAAATAGTTTGTCATTACCTAGTCCAGGCTGCCGATTTTTTGTTTCTAATGACACTTTTCTTACTTCCTCCTTCATCCATATAGTTTAAGTTTTGTTCCATCAACACCCCATTTCTAGGTACCAGTTTCTGTATTCTTTATGGGAATGCCGCATCAACCTATAGGCACTTTTTATTCATATTACATGTTTGCTTTTGGCCAGCTGTGGCTCTGTGCCTCCTGGCTACCAGTAGACTGAGGATTAACTCTATGCATCTTCTTAGTTTGGAAATTTTTTTGAAAGGTCCTCCTCTATCTGCACATGCTGGTCTTTCATGGCAGAAAATAGGAGTAGAAAAGCATGCTGAATCAAGCAATCACACTTAAAGCTCCAACTCAGAACTGGTACACTGCTACTTCCATTTACATCCCATCGATGAAAGTATATCAATATCACACGGTCATCCTCAAAATCAAGTAGATGGGGAGCACCACTTCTTTCATAGGATATACCTCACAAGATGATAGGTGGGGATTTAATTCTCCTTTACAAGGAGGGAGCAAGGAGCTGGAAACACTTATCCAATCTACCACAGTATCTTTTGTCGTCTCAAAATATTTCCTTAGTGCAGAGGGACTTTAATTTACTCATTTATGAATTCAACAAATACTGATTGAGCACTAATTGTATGCTTGTTGTAAGTGCTTGGGAATTGTATTTTCTCTCTTATATTTTAGTCAATGCTTAAAAAACAGAATATTAGAATCTATACTTTCGGGGTTTTTGTCTATCCAGATATTAGCTTTAGTGGTAATTTTCTCTTTTTTGCTGGACTGCTCTTTTGTTTTAAAATGACGTCACCACTGGCTCAGCAATGTTGTTCATGAACATTAAGAAGTAGAAGCTGTGTCAGATTGTAAATACATAGCTTTACATGTATGAATTCTCTAAGATACTTCCAGATGATGTTTTATAAAAATGCTAAGTATAAACTGGGAGATGAAATAATGCCCACCTAGGGAAAACATTTGCTTTTGGCAACAACACACACAAGAAAAGAAAGGAAAGGAAGAAGGAATAAAAGAAAGAAAAGACACCCGCTGTAAAGGCAGGGACCCAGTATGCAGAGAAGATAGGAATTTATGGACCTGACTTTCCATGTCCCTTCCTGAGCCATGCATACATTCGTTATTTCATAATGTATTCAATAACTAATTATTCAGCTCCTACTGAGTGTCATGTTTTGCTGTAGGTGCTAGGAATACAGCAGCAAACAAAGAGACAAATATTCTTGATTTCCTGGAGCTGACATTTTAGTGGGAGAGATGATAAATTAATCATTAAGTAAAAAAATAGGATGTCAGATGTTGCAGCAATTAGGAAATTAAATAATGTCACAGTTAAAATGGACATTATAAGAGTTTACTAAAGGTAAATAATTAACAATATGATTAATTGATAATTAACTCAGTAAAGAGTTTAATAAATGTTATTAATTAACTTCATAAAGCAGGTTTAAAAGAACAAGAGACACTCTGTGCTCTGAAGCTAGCAACACCACGGAGCTCCAAACAGCCTGAGGCTTAAAAGATGGATGAAGAGATGAAATCATTAGCACCCAGAGGGGGAAGCTGAATGGAGGGGACCACCTGGCAGGAGGGGAGGTCTTTATATAGGGAGGCAGCTGAACCATAGGACTTGGCAGAAATGGAGCTAGGGGAATAAACCTCTAATCCTCCCTCATCTCTCTCAAGCTTCCTGCTACTGCCACCCTTTGGTCAAACCCAAAAGGGAGCCACAGGACAAGGGAGCCTGCTGATCGAGTCCATCAGGTCGGCCTCCCTGATCACAAAGCAGGGCAGAGAAGTTTGGAGAATGAGTGTGGGCATGGCCTGGGGGACATCTGGGGCAGACACGGATACATTCTGCGGAGAAACTTACAAAGCAGGAAAGGGGAAACAGGAGAAAACAGACAGGGGGTTTGGAATTTTTAAATAGGATGATCAGAAAAGGTCTCAACAAGATTGTGGCATTAAAGCAAGGATTCTGAGGAGTTAGGGGAGTGAGACATGTGGGAATGTGAAGGAAGTGTATTCAGGCCAGAAAGCAGATGCAAAGTCTCAGAGGCAAAGCTAGAATGGAGCCCAACCGCAACAGCTTGAGGAAATGAGAGCAGTAGGTGAACTGCCCAGGTGGAGCAGCTTCACCAGTCCCTCCCTCCATTTTTGACTCTGAGAGGGTGTCTCATGTGCTGCTCTGCTTCTGGAAGAGTCTGGAGGAGCTGCCGAGGGTGTGTTTGTGGGCAGTTGTTGGTGGTGGGGGTTCATCTTTTGAGTCACAACCTTGAAGTAAAGACCCTTTGTTCTTTCCCTTTGTCTGTCTTTTCAATGCTTCTTGGTATGAGGCAGACTAAGGATTCTGTACTCTTTTTACAAAAGCAATACTTCTGGATTTTGTTCTCAATTCCTAATCAGTCTCTTTTTGGGTGCATTTTTATTAATTTATTTTTAATTGATGTATAGTTGATTTATAATGCTCTACAGCAAAGTGACTCAGTTATACATATGTGTATATATATATATATTCTTTTCCATTATGGTTTATCCCAGGACATTGAATATAGTTATCCATCCATTCTATGTGTAATTGTTTGCATCTGCAAATCCTAAAGTCCCTCATCCTAAGTGAAGTGAGTCAGAAAGAGAAAGCCAACACCCTGTTTTTAAAATTGAAGCATAGTTGATTTACAGTGTATGCCAATCTCTGCTGTAGAGCAAATTGACTCAGTTACACATGAATAGGCATTTTTAATATTCTTTTCCATTATAGTTTCTCACAGGATATTGAATATAGTTAATTCCCTGTGCTATACAGTAGGACCTTGTTATTTATCCATTCTGGATATAATAGTTTACATCTGATCATCCCAGGTCCCAGTCCTTCCGTCCCCACACCCTTTCTCCATGGCAACACAAGTCTGTTCACCATGTGAGTTTGCTTCTGTTTTGTAATGAGGTTCATTTGTGTCATGTTTTAGATTCAATATATAAGTGATATCATATGGTATTTGTCTCTCTAACTTATTTCACTTAGAATGATAATCTCTAGTTGCATCTATGTTGCTGCTGCATTATTTTGTGCTTTTTTATGGCTGAGTAGTATTCCAACTACCTATTTTGTAGGAAACTACTATGAACCTTGGGGCTTCCCTGGTGGCTCAGAGGTTAAAGCCTCTGCCTACAATGCAGGAGACCTGGGTTCGATCCCTGGGTTGGGAAGATCCCCTGGAGAAGGAAATGGCAACCCAGTCCAGTATTCTTGCCTGGAGAATCCCATGGACGGAGGAGCCTGGTGAGCTACAGTCCACGGGGTTACAAAGAGTCGGACACGACTGAGCGACTTCACTATGAACCTTAATTCAAAGTTTTGAAATTTAAACCCAACCTCAATCCTCCTGAAGATGTATGTGAGGGAAGGCGAAAGCCATAGTAAGAATTTTCATCTCTGCTGCCCCATGGGGTGTACATCACACTTTTCAGAAACACAAGGGAAAACTGGACTGGAAGATGTAATTTTTAAATTAACTTTTCTATGGGAATATGAAAGAAAAGCTAATGAAATTGCAAGAGGAAAAAAGTAATTTTGGACTATTGGGAATGCCTTTAGAGAAAATAAAGTCATTTCATTCATCTGCTTTATCTGCTTAAATCATGTGGATCAGATAAAATTTTAGGTACAAAAGGTGAAAATGCTTGTCAGAAGCTTTCATAAGTATGAATATCTATTAGAAAGTGACAACTCTCTTATGACTGTGTCTAGATTTTTAAGAGGATTTGAGTTTATCACAACTCCAGGGGGCTTACAGAGACTTTGTTATTAGTCCTCTATCAGCAAAAGTATAAATGTATAGAGAAATTACTTTATGAATTACAAAGAATGTTCCAATAAATAACATGTTAGGATAAGATCTGCTGAAAGCAAAGCTACAAAGTTAGATTTTTTTGGTAGTGATTCTTTTAAGACAACTATTAATTGAGTTTTTACAAGTCTTAAATGTCTGATTTTTATTCTTTTAGAATGTATTTGAAGTAATGGAATGTTAATTTACTCTCAGAAATGCAAAGTTCGCCTATAAATTTGGTTTTCTTTTGAATTCATGAGTAGACCATGAGTGAAAGGAACATTACTACTTTGATCTCTGTTTATGAAAGAAATATATTGAGTTTTAGAAAGAGATATGATTTGTGATACTAATTGCTATTTTAATTGTGATTGCCTTTATATAACAGTCATGAATATTAGATTTTTAAAAGATTGTAGAAGATCTGTTGTACCTAATCTTTATAGCCAGCAGGTGTCTCTCGGTAAAATTTGCAAAAAGTGAAACCTGAAGTTGAATGTTTCTTCAGAATATTACAAGCATAGCCTGTAAGGCTATTAGTATCTGAGAATGACATGATTTTTAAGCTTCTTCTAATAACATTGGGAAGATAATACTGACAGAGTGGGATGGGTGAAAACAGCCTGTTTAAAACCCCTGACACAAGTACATTGACTTTTAACAGTTCACTGGCTTTTCTGAATTACCAAAACCCACCAGAATATTGCATTAACTTAACATCTCAGAAATACTGCTGATGGGAAAGTAACTGAATCAAACTGTCAAGTACTGTGGATACACATTGTATCTAAATTCAGACCAGTATGAAACAGTGATGCAAACAGTTCTAATTCTTACCTGCTTTAAGAATGTCAAAAATTTTTGTTTTCATACTCCTACCTTAACATAGGCTGGTTCAACATAAAATCTGATATTAGTGTCTATTTTGTATTTTATTTATCTTTTGTTAATAAAGATATATAATTGGAAAAAATAAAAAAGAAATTGAAGCAGGCTTAGAGAGTATACCTGGATCTGCCACTTCCTTGGATTTAGTGACAAGAAAGATGAATATTTCATTCACAGTTAAAAGAAAAAGCTTTTAGTGTGGCACTTGCTCTTTTTCCAATAATATCTTTCCCACAAGAATATAAACAAATGTAAAATCTCTGCATCATATGAAGTGAAATATTGTTATTAAAAGGTCTCAATTATCTCAATGTCCAATGCACGTTAAAAGTTATCATTACGGAACCCGTATAGAGAAGGCAATGGCACCCCACTCCAGTACTCTTGCCTGGAAAATTCCATGGGCGGAGGAGCCTGGTGGGCTGCAGTCGATGGGGTTGCAAAGAGTCGGACATGACTGAGCGACTTCTTTCACTTTTCACTTTCATGCATTGGAAAAGGAAATGGCAACCCACTCCAGTGATCTTGCCTGGAGAATCCCAGGGATGGTGGAGCCTGGTGGGCTGCCATCTCTGGGGTTGCACAGAGTTGGACACGACTGAAGCGACTTAGCAATAGCATACTTAATTACATAATCAATAGAGCACATACCTTTCCAGGAGTCTCCTGGAGTCTCCAGGAGACTTCCATGAGAAAGGAGTTATTCCTTTCTCATCCAGAACAACTCAATGATGACAAATAAGTAGAGGGCACATTCCTTTTCACTGAACTTTCATGTCAATGAAAGATGGCTGAAAAAGATGCTCTGTCTGAAAATAAATATGAAGAGTATGTTATTGCCTGAAAAACTGACGTATGCTTTTTGGGCACTTATAATTCTCAGTTTTACTTTTTGGTATAGATAGATAACATCTGATATTTGAAGGTAGAGAAGGTTTATAGTTCTGCTTGCCACCCCAACCCTTCTACTAGGTAATATGTTACAATCAGATCTTATACTGCAATACTAACAGGTATTTATTAGTGGACTGGCACAAAACAGTCAACCTGTTCTGGAAGTTAGATGAAATCCTAGCTATTGGTTTCTTTGTTGCAAAAGCCCTGTGCAAGAAAGCAACTGACAGTAACAATATTCTAGTGTCAGGACTCATTGTCTTAATGTGAGATGACAGAAATCAACCAGGGTGATGAATAAATAAACTGTTTTTGTATTAGGCATAAAAACAGATTTTGGTTTGCTTGTCATACTTTAGTGTACCCTGACTAATACACCATTTTATATTTACAAGGGACAGTGTTTCTTCATTTAATAGAGTGGGAAATGAAACTTTAGAGCTTCATGAATTGCATACATAAATAAATGAGCCAAGTATGAAGGGATGTGTGTATACATTATAATAAATATTATTATCTGTCTCTCAAATCATATACATATTTGTTTTCCCTTTGGAGTAGTATGGTTCATAGATGATATGGTGAAAGTGTTCCAGAAGATATATGTGACATCTGTAGTCAATTTCAGAACTATTCAGGAGAATTAAAAAGTCTGAGTCCTATAATAGTTTCTGATTCTCTTTTTGCCATAATCTTCAGTTCATCCCTGTGTAGCAGGAAAGTACTTGTAATTAAATATGAAGAAACATTTTACTACTCAAAATATTTTGCTTCTCCTATACCATTCCATTAAACCACTTTCACTGTCACTAAAATTGAAAAATTAAAATTGATTAGATGGAAGAACAGAAAAAAGTACAAACAATAATGGAAAAATCTAAGGCTTTGTGAGTCATATTTAAACAGACAGTTCAGTTCAGTTCAGTTCATTCTCTCAGTCACATCTGACTCTGCGACCCCATGAATCACAGCGCGCCAGGCCTCCCTGTCCATCACCAACTCCCGGAGTTCAATCAAACTCACGTCTATCGAGTCAGTGATGCCATCCACCCATCTCATTCTTGGTCATCCCCTTCTCCTCCTGCCCTCAATCCCTCCAGGCATCAGGGTCTTTTCCAGTGAGTCAACTCTTCTCATCAGGTGGCCAAAGTATTGGAGTTTCAGCCTCAGCATCAGTCTTTCCAATGAACACCCAGGACTGATCTTCAGGATGGACTGGTTGGATCTCCTTGCAGTCCAAGGGACTCTCAAGAGTCTTCTCCAATACCACAGTTCAANTTCCTGACCTGCATGTAGGTTTCTCAAGAGGCAGGTCAGGTGGTCTGGTATTCCCATCTCTCTCAGAATCTTCCACAGACAGTACTGCTTTTATAGCTATAAAATCCTCTCAATAGCATTTTAGTTTAAGAAGATGCTTTATCTATAATCCTGATATTTCTTAGTGACATGATGAATTTGATCACAATCCATTAAGAGGGTGCTGCAGTAGTTAATAAGAGATAATCAGAGAAGAAGAGGAGGGCATTAGAGAATGAGATTTCTGGAGGCATCACCAATACAGTGGACATAAGCTTGGGCAAGCTTCAGGAGATGGCGAGGGATAGGGACGCCTGGCATGCTGTAGTCCATGGGGTAGCAGAGTTGGACATGATTTGGTGACTGAACAACAACAATCAGAGAGGTAGATACACTGGCGAATCCAGATTAGGTGGAAGTTTCCCTTTGTTCTTTGTATTTAAATATTTTATAAATGACTTTGATTGTAATTAAGGACATTCAAAGTGCAAAGATGCACTTTGTGGATCTTATCCATTTATGTTGGTGAATGCAGGAGGCAGTTTCTGACCTGACCCTTAAGAATCCTGCTTCCTGGGAATCAAGTTCTTTGAGTGTGGAGTGGACGTAGTGACTTGTTTCTAACAGAACAGAGAGACAGTGATGGGCCATCACCTTCAAGATTAGATGGCAAAAGACTCTGACTTCCATCTTTCTCACCCTGTCTTGCTCCCTTACTTGCTGACTCTGATGGAAGTCAGATGTTATGAGCTTCCCTATGGAGATGCCCTTTTGATGTACATGGAGTTGAGGGAGGACTCTGGTCAATAGCATGAGTGAGCTTGGAAGGAGATCCTTTCTCAGTTGAGTCTTTAGATGATAGCAGTTCAGCCAACATCCTGGCTAAGACTGTGACTCCCAGGGCTCAGCTAAGATAAGTAAAAATTCTTGACTCATAGAAACTGCGGGTTCGGTTCGGTTCAGTTCAGTTCAGTCACTCAGTCGTGTCCGACTCTTTGTAACCTCATGAATCACAGCACGCCAGGCCTCCCTGTCCATCACCAACTCCCGGAGTTCACTCAGACTCACGCCCATCGAGTCAGTGATGCCATCCAGCCATCTCATCTTCTGTCGTCCCCTTCTCCTCCTGCCCTCAATCCCTCCCAGCGTCAGAGTCTTTTCCAATGAGTCAACTCTTCGCATGAGGTGACCAAAGTACTGGAGTTTCAGCTTTAGCATCATTCCTTCCAAAGAAATCCTAGGGCTGATCTCCTTCAGAATGGACTGGTTACTAAATATTTACTGATTTAAGCTGAACATTTTGGGGGTAATTTGTTAAGTAGTAATATGTAACAAATACAGTGGTCAAAAATGTAGAAGGAAAGATGAAGGCTATTAAGCTAATAAAACCATATGTAGGTAAACAAAGGCTAGGATATTAAATGTAAATGAAAAATATTTTCTATAGACTGTTTTTATATAGATCAGTTATGCTTCAAAGAGTATATGGCGACTCTGAGGAGCATGATAAAGCAGTATATAACTCAATGGCTTTAACTCAGAAGTCTATATCAGGAAACAAGCAAGCACACGACATGAATTTATATTGCTTATTTGTTTTGCAATAATTTGGCTGTAGTGACATTTTCTAAGCCAAGTCAAAAAGGTCTAAATCCATAATCGTTCATGTCCATGAAGATAAATTCTAAAAACAGATATTAAAATAATAATATATGATTAAAATAAGCTCAACAAAAATATTAGGCTTTGTCATCCTTTCATAAGAAACTAATACATGGATAGATGAATATTTCACTTAACCATTAATCTATTGCTTTTTGAGAGCAGCAACACAGCATTTGGACAGAATGACTCAGATATGCAGAGGGCATCACTGACTCGGTGGACATGAGTTTGAGCAAGCTCTGGGAGTTGGTGATGGACATGGAAGCCTGATGTGCTGCAGTCTTTGGGGTCACAAAGAGTCAGACACAACTGAGCGACTGAACTGAACTGATCTCATTCTCCAGAGGTCTAATTCTTCTCACAGTGTAACTCTGATGGTTACCAACTTCAGGCCATGCCTGCTATGCTACTTTGCACAGCTAGTGGGTATTTTTATGAATGAATAACATTTATGTGAGCTTTCCAGAGGGCTCAGTGGGTAAAGAATCTGCTTGCAATGCAGGAAATGCAGGCAGATGCGAGTTCGATCCCCAGGTTGGGAAGATCTCCTGGAGGAGGGCATGGCAACCCACTCCAGTATTCTTGCCTGGAGAATGCCCTGGACAGAGGAGCCTGGTGGGCTACACTCCATAGAGTCACAAAGAGTCGGACACAACTGAACATTTATGTAAAGTTATATCGTAATACAATCCTGACTTATTTGGCCCATTAAACTTCTTAACCCTATTCATAAAATTTAATCAATGACTGATTAATGTATTCACTTGTGTATGATCATTATGACACAAATAATTGAAAAGTTTGTGCCACTTAACAATTGATTTTAGGAACCTGTGAGTAATAAGCAGAATAAGACAGTTAATGGGATTAGTATCTCAATCACTATATTTTTGGCCATTCAAGGTGTTCTAGCCTTGATGAGATGTGGATTTCATTCCATCAAATTTTTTTGAAAAAAATCCCAGATCTTGGCTTCATAAGATTTCTGATGGAAATACAGCTATCAGGATCCAGACACCTCAACTCTCCCTTAGTTCCTTTTACTTGGTGTTTCTTGTGGTGCCTGACCTGAAAGATCTCAGGATAGTTAACAATTTAGTCAATGACCTGACATTTGCCAATAGAAACCTTGTATTTCAAAAACATGCTAGATAGAAGACTTGTACTGTATTTGAATGGAGGAAAGGGTAAAACAAAAGTAGCATATTCTTGGCAGCATGTGACTATCATGGCATCGCTGAGCCCACCTTTCATCTCTATGCCAGGGCAAGATACAGCATTCTCTGAGAAGATGCATCCGCTTTGTGCCCTCACTGGTATTATCACTGGAGATCTAGATCCCAGATGAAATGGTGAACTTGTCACAAAGCTGCACTTCATCTGACTTACAAACCTGGCACATCTCTGCCTGTGTCTGAGAGTAAAGAGTTTGAGGAGGTTATCAGGAGGATGCTATTAACACTTATAGGAAATGAAAGCAGACAGGCCCAAACACGTAACTTTGATCACAATATTCCTCTTGCCCACAATCCTATGTTTTCTAGAAGTACTATCAGGGAAGTAGCATCTTTTGGAAATGGCAAAGAACTGGGACTTAGATGTAGGTCAAATTCATGATATGTCATTTACCAGTTTTACAACCTCTGGCAAATTACCAGATGTCAATAGGGCTAAATTTTCTCATTTGCAAAATAGTAGTAATTATACATACCTCATAGGATTGGCATCAGACTCAAATTTTTTATCTACTACAGTGCTTAATGTGTATTAGGCATGCAATGAATGTTAGTTTTTCTATAGACTGGCTCGCCTTATGAAACTGCTGACTGTGCTTAGCTCATAATAGTCATTAGCAACTACAAAATGTGTTAAAATCTACTTTCTTATTTGCTGCAGCAGGAGAAGGATCAGAATCTGAGAAACGCACCTATCACAGATAAAAATTGGCAGAGGTGGGACTCAGATAAAAACTGGCAGAGGTGAGACTTAGAAGCCCATTGTTGGCTCCAAATTCCGCATTTTTACCACAATAAAATACATTCAGAAATATGTATTCAGAAGTATATTCCTTCTCTAAGCCACTATGGGGTATTATTTTTCTACTTGTTTGATACTTATTATCCATTGCTTTCCATAGTAATTTCTTTGTATGGATCTAAGTTTGGTTTCCTCAGTGCATTTGCAATAGTCACCATGCTTTATGAATCTCTGTAGCCTATACAATGTCCTAACTTAGTGCCTGCTCTGAGAAAACATTCATTAAAATTAGATTGATGTATCAGTGAGGGCTTTTTGATTGTAAACAGAAATGGATGATTCTGGCTAATCTGAACAAGAAGGAATCTACTGAAAGGCTCACATAACTTATACGTAGTGAGAAGCAGAGCTGGAAACAGGTTCACCCAAGGCTGCTCTGCAGCTAGAAAGACAGTACTGGCTTATTACAGGAAAGGTATAGTTGGGATTCTGCAACTTGGGGAAAAATCAAATGTGAACCATTTTCAGTTTCTATATCACCCCACTCAGGGATCATATTTCAGGGAGAAAGTCTCTGAATGGTCCATCTTGCTACATGAGTCTGTCTCTTGTCCAGGGGAACTTAGAGCACCTAGTTATAGTCCCCCAAGGCCATATACAATGGGGGAAGTGTGAGTTCCTTAAAAAGAAATTTGGGCATTGTTAGAAAGGAGAAATAAGTACTGCAAAATCATCCTTCAGCCCTCAAAAACATATCAACAGTCCACCACAATTGATTACTTGAATTGTTTTAAAAAGTCTTGCTAGTTGGTTTCAATTCTGCATTGATCCAGGAAAATAGGATATGGATGGTGGACGACCTAGATTTAATAGAGTTTAATTTAAAATATTAAAGGATGTGAAGTCCTAAACCTTTAGTTTTCATTTCCCCAGATCTTAAACCACACAAATGTATTTGGAGAATACTAAAAGCACCATTACATTTAATTTGATTGAACCTGTACTGTTATTTCAGATAATGGAGATCATTTTACATCTTAATTCCATGACTCCTAATAATGTCTTTCTCTCTTGATAATCAAAATAACTACATTTTGCTAGACAAATACTGTATTACAGACACTGAATTAGGTCTTTTATATTTGTTACTTGTAATCCCTAAACTGTAGGTGCTATTAGTTTCATTTTACAAATGAGAAATCAGAGGCAAAACAAGACTAAGAAAATTGCTTTAGGCCCCTCAGAAATTAAACAATTCACTTCAGATTGAAATCCAGGCTAGAAATCTCAGACTTTTCTCACTAAATTATTCTGTGTTTTAATATCAGGGACTTTTTATATTATAATCTAATTATGAACTGAAAAACTATGGTGTGTTTATAACACATTACACCATCTTGTTCCACTTATAAAATACATTTCATAGCTGAATAGAAAATAACTAAGAGAGAAACTTCCCTGGTGGTCCAGTGGTTAAGAATCTGCCTTGCAATGCAAGGGAAGTGGCTTCAATCCCTGGTTGGGGAACTAAGATCCCACAAGCTGTAGGGCAATTAAGTCCAGGCACCACATAAAGATCCCACAGGACGCAAAAAAATCTTGTGTGCCACATCCAAGACCCAACACAGCCATATAAATAGATACATATTTTAAAAAAGGAAATGACTGAGAAAAAAAATAGTACTCAATAGTGTGAATGCGTGCTAAGTCGCTTCAGTTGTGTCCGACTCCTTGTGACCCTATGGACTGTAGCCCGCCAGGCCCCTATGTTCATGGGATTCTCTAGGCAAGAATACTTAAGTGGCTTTCTGCCCATGGATGCCGCCGAGAAAGCATCGTTGAAGTCTTCCCCGTCTCCAGTGCAGTCATGTCTAAATCAGAGTCTCCCAAAGAGCCCTAACAGCTGCGGAAGCTCTTCATCGGAGGATTGAGCTTTGAAACAACCGATGAGAGTCTGAGGAGCCATTTTGAGCAATGGGGAACGCTCACAGACTGTGTGGTAATGAGGGATCCAAACACCGAGCGCTCCAGAAGTTTTGGGTTTGTCACGTACGCCACGGTGGAGGAGGTGGACGCGGCCATGAATGCAAGGCCACACAAGGTGGACGGAAGAGTTGTGGAACCAAAGAGGGCCGGCTCAAGAGAAGATTCTCAAAGACCTGGTGCCCACTTAACTGTGAAAAAGATTTTTGTTGGTGGCATTAAAGAAGACACTGAAGAACATCACCTGAGAGATTATTTTGAACAGTATGGGAAAATTGAAGTAATTGAAATCCTGACTGACCGAGGCAGTGCCAAAAAGAGAGGCTTTGCTTTTGTAACCTTTGATGACCATGACTCCGTAGACAAGACTGTCATTCAGAAATACCACACTGTGAATGGCCACAACTGTGAGGTGAGAAAAGCCCTGTCTAAGCAAGAGATGGCTAGTGCTTCATCCAGCCAGAGAGGTCGAAGTGGTTCTGGAAACTTTGGTGGCGGTCGCGGAGGTGGTTTTGGTGGGAATGACAACTTTGGTCGTGGAGGAAACTTCAGTGGTCGAGGTGGCTTTGGTGGCAGCCATGGTGGTGGCGGATATGGTGGCAGTGGGGATGGATATAATGGATTTGGTAATGACGGAAGCCATTTTGGAGGTGGTGGAAGCTACAATGATTTTGGCAATTACAACAATCAGTCTTCAAATTTTGGACCCATGAAAGGAGGAAACTTTGGAGGAAGAAGTTCTGGCCCCTATGGTGGTGGAGGCCAATACTTTGTCAAACCACGAAACCAAGGTGGCTATGGTGGCTCCAGCAGCAGCAGTAGCTATGGCAGTGGCAGAAGGTTTTAATTACCGCCAGGAAACAAAGCTTAGCAGGAGAGGAGAGCCAGAGAAGTGACAGGGAAGCTACAGGTTGCAACAGATTTGTGAACTCAGCCAAACACAGTGGTGGCAGGGCCTAGCTGCTACAAAGAAGACATGTTTTAGACAATACTCATGTGTATGGGCAAAAAACTCGAGGACTGTACTTGTGACTAATTGTATAACAGGTTATTTTAGTTTCTGTTCTGTGGAAAGTGTAAAGCATTCCAACAAAGGGTTTTAATGTAGATTTTTTTTGTTTTTTGCACCCATGCTGTTGATTGCTAAATGTAATAGTCTGATCATGATGCTGCATAAATGTCTTTTTTTTTTTTTTTAATGTGCTGTGTAAAGTTAGTCTACTCGGAAGCCATTTTGGTAAACTACCCCAACAGTGTGAAGTTAGAAATCCTTCAGGGTGATGCCAGGTTCCATTTAAAATTTATTTACAACCTGCTTGGTGGAGAAGCTGTTGTCTTCAGAACCTTGGTGTAGTTGAACTGACAGTTACTGTGTTGTGACCTGGAGTTCACCATTAAAAAGGGTCACCCATGCAAAGTCATGCAGTTTTTTTAAAAACTTTTTTGGTTATTAATGATTGTTGGCACATCCTATGCAATATATCTAAATTGAATTATGGTACCAGATAAAGTTATAGATGGGAATGAAGCTTGTGTATCATCCATATGATGTGTAATCAATAAAAGATTTAATACCCTCTTAAAAAAGAAAAAGAATACTGGAGTGGGTTGCTATGCCCCCCTCTAGGAGATCTTCCTGACCTAGAGATTGAATTCACATCTCTTATGTCTGCAGCACTGGCAGGTGGGTTCTTTACCACTAGCACCACCTAGGAAGCCCATATAGTGATTTATTTACATGGAAAAAATGAAAAAATAATTATATTGTAGATTTAAATCATAAATGTTATAGGAGTAACTTAAGTGTTTTATATTTTTATTTCAGAAAGAAAAAGAACTTTCCTTTGTATTTTTAAATTGTCTTAAAGAAACCATAAAGCTGGTACACAGATTTACACATTTGTAATTCATAATAGAATGACAGATTCCATCCAAGGTGTCTAGGTAAAAGAATTATATGCTTTATAATAGATACTTGGGGCTTCCCAGGTGATGCTAGTGGTAAAGACTCTGCCTGCTAATGCGGGAGATGAGAGACAACTGGGTTTGATCCCTGGATTGGGAAGATCCCCTAGGGGAGAAAATGGCACCCCATGCCAGTATTCTTGCCTGGAAAATTCCATGGACAGAGGAGCCTGGCGGGTTACAGTCCGTGGGGCTGTGAAAAGAGTTGGACATGCCTGAGTGGATGTGCACACATCCAGCACAATATGTAATTATATATTAACAAAGCTTTCAATACAGATAACTGATAATTTAAATCTTTATTAGAAAGAATCTTTGCCTCTGAGACTCTAGACTTCCATAACCCAGTTATGTAAGAGTTAATATTCCTAGGAATTAAAATGGGAAAAGAAAAACATTTGTCTTATATTTCTAATGAAAGAGAGCAAGTGACTTCTGCTTGATAGAGACTTAATTTCTTCAGGGGATGAGGATGCCAGTTAATGTCTTGAACTTGGTTAAAAAATAATACAGCTAGCATCCTGGCCTGTTTAACCACACCCTGTTAAGCACTTCAAATAAATCATTGCTTTCAATACTCATGGCAACTAAATTGATTTTTAATTTTAAAACTACTTTAGCTAAGGTTCCTTTTGTTTTCACCTTGAAAGGCAGTACAATGAACAAGAGTGCTCAGGACAAAGGGCTTCCATAAAAGGTGGTTCATTGTATTTTTTTGTACACTTAGAGGAAACCTAAAGCTGAGAAGAGAGAAAAGGAAGAGGAAGCTTATGAACTCCTTACTGGCTCTTAGATGATTTTGTGATGCGAAAGAGGAAACAGACAAGCCCTAGGGCTTGAGATTGTGTGTTCATGAACCTGCTCTACTTTGAAAATGATTTGTTCAGGTTTTTAAAGGTTCTCATTTATATGTGTCTGGCAAGTAGAGTGATGGACTCTGGGTCCCATATGTATGGCTCTCAACTCTGGGTGGAATTTCTGTCCTCCTCATCTTTGAGACCTTCCCACCCATTTGCTCTGTACTCTGGCCTTCTGCCTTAACAGATGGTTCTTATTTAGTAGTGTGTGTGTGTGTGTGTGTGTGTGTGTGCAGTTGCTCAGTTAAGTCCAACTCTTTGCAACCCTATGGACCATAGCCTGCCAGGCACCTCTGTTCATAGAATTTTCCCGGCAAAAATCCTGAAGTGGGTTGCAATTTCTTCCTTCAGGGGATCTTCCCGACCGAGAGATTGAATCCGTGCCTTCTTTGTCTCCTGCATTGGGAGGCGGATTTTTTACCACTGAGCCACCTGGGAAGCCAGGTGTGTGTGTGTGTGTGTGTGTGTGTGTGTGTGTGTGTGTGTATATACACACACACACACACGTTTTTTCCCTCTAGGCTCTCCCTCACTCCAACCCATAACTAACATTTTAGATTAGTGCTTTTCTTTGTCATAGTTGTATTAAGTGGTTTAGAGAAGTGAATAAACCTCCAACAGAAAAAAAAAAAAAAAAACTATTCCCTCCAAAGAAATTATACATGCATACCCTGTATGTGTGTGTATTCCCCAAAGGGAAAAAAAATTCCCATTTTATGGATCAGGAAACTTGGGAACTTGACGTTAAGTGCATTACTCAGGCACACAGCAGACAGGAAGGGACTTGGGATTTCAGTCGAGGTAGAGTAGGCCTCTGATGAAGAATATTATCCTAATGGTTTAAACAATGAACAGTTTACTTACTATCAAGTAGTGGGTGAAACACACGAGAAATAGTACATGGAAAAAAATATTCCAAGAGAAGTTTCTACTTTGTATTTAGAAGTCAAACTCTCATTCCTTAGAATATATTTTGGATCCTTAAAACCACTCCAGTGAGTTAAATCTATAAACTTATTGCCAGGAAGTGTGTTTGGGGATAAGTGATGCCTAATTGGGTGTTTAACAATTTCTCAATGAACTCTGAAAATAAAAATAATGTGTCACATGCTGTACACTACTTGTCAAATTCCTCACATCACTGTAGGAACATTTTTACCCTGTGATTCCTAGAAATAGCCACTCACATATTTTACTGGCAGCTACAAATGATAACACATCTGGAACAGTTCTAAGAATTTTCTTAAGGGAAATGATTTTTAAAATGCAGATGCTTTTTGACTAAAATCAAAGCATAAGCCTCAAATATTTGGCTTTTAATTTTAGATTTTATTAATACCTCTAGGAATTAGGCAAGTTTGGGTATGTTACTCTGACAAGAAACTAATTTTCTAGTAATAGAAGCAGAAATCAACAGAGGGTTCTTTCTCTCTGCTTTAATGAGTATGTCTACACAGGATCACCAGCTCACAAGGCATGGATAAAACAAGTAGGCTTTATGCCTTCAGCTACTCTTTCTGAGAACCAGTGGAGAAGGAAGATGAAGTACTAGTTAAAAAGGGGAGAAATGAGTTTTGTTTCTTTCCACAGAGGGAGAATTTAGCTAATGCTAATGTGGAAGAAGAGGGTTGGATCTCTTTGGAAACTGTGAGTCTCTAAAAGAAAGTGAGATTTCACATGCTAGCAAGTAATGCTCAAAATTCTCCAAGCTAGGTTTCAACAGTACATGAATCGAGAACTTCCAGATGTTCAAGCTGGATTTAGAAAAGGCAGAGGAACCAGAGATCAAATTGCCAACATCCATTGGCATCACAGAAAAATGATGAATTCTGGAAAATATCTACTTCTGCTTCATTGACTATGCTAAAGCCTTTGATTATGTGGATCACAACAAACTGTGGAAAATTCTTCAAGAGATGGGAATACCAGACCACCTGACCTGCCTCCTAGGAAATCTGTAGTATGCAGTATCTGACCTGCAGTATGCAGGTCAAGAAGCAACAGTTAGAACTGGACATAGAACAACAAACTGGCTCAAAATTGGGAAAGGAGTCCATCAAGGCTGTATATTGTCACCTTGTTTATTTAACTTATATGCAGAGTATATCATGCAAAATGCCAGGAGGGATGAAGCACAAGCTGGAATCAAGATTGCTGGGAGAAATATCAACCTCAGATATGCAGATGATGCTACCCTTATGGCAGAAAGTGACGAGGAACTAAAGAGCCTCTTGATGAAAGTGAAAGAGGAGAGTGAAACACCTGGCTTAAAACTCAACATTCAGAAAACAAAGATCAAGGTATCCAGTACCATTCAGTTCAGTTCAGTTCAGTCACTCAGTTGTGTCCGACTCTTTGCAACTCCATGAATTGCAGCACACCAGGCCTCCCTGTCCATCACCAACTCCTGGAGTTCACTCAGACTCACGTCCATCGAGTCAGTGATGCCATCCAGCCATCTCGTCCTCGGTCGTCCCCTTCTCCTCCTGCCCCCAATCCCTCCCAATTACCTCATGGCAAATAGATGGGGAAACAATGGAAACAGTGACAGACTTTATTTTCTTGGGCTCCAAAATCACTGCAGATGGAGACTGCAGCCATGAAATTAAAAGACACTTGCTCCTTGGAAGAAAAGCTATGAAAAACCTAGACAGCATACTAAAAAGCAGAGACATTACTTTGCCAACAAAGGTCTGTCTAGTCAAAGGTACAGTTTATCCAGTAGTCATGTATGGATGTGAGAGTTGGACCATAAAGAAAACTGAGCGCTGAAGAATTGATTCTTTTGAACTGTGGTGTTGGAGAAGACACTTGAGAGTCCCTTGGACTGCAAGGAGATCCAACCAGTCCATTCTGAAGGAGATCGGCCCTGGGATTTCTTTGGAAGGAATGATGCTAAAGCTGAAGCTCCAGTGTTTTGGCCACCTCATGGNCAGCTAGTCATCCTCTTATACGATCATGACTTTGTCTTAGCCATTCAGCAAAAATATCAATGTGTATATGCTTCCCAGAGGGCGCCAGTGGTGAAGAACCGGCCTGCCAGTGCAGAAGATGTAAGAGAAGGAGGTTCTATCCCTGGGTCAGGAAGGTCTCCTGGAGGACGGCACGGCAACCCCTCCAATATTCTTGCTTAGAGAATCCTATGGACAGAGAAGCCAGGCATGCTACAGTGCATATGGTTGCAAGGAGTCAGGCACCACTAAAGTGATGACGCATGCATGCACGCACATATGGTGTGTGTATGTACATACACATGTGTGTATTTATCTACTAAACTATGTTAAATCTGTAAATTTAGGATAAGCCTATTTAAATTGGGGGTGGAGATTTATTGTGTGCGTGCTGTGTGCCCAGTCGTGTCTGACTCTTTGCAATCCTATGGATTGTAACTCCTCTGTTCATGGGATTTTCCAGGCAAGAATATTGCAGTGGGTTCCCACTTCCTTATTGCAGCTTACCAAGTGGTTCATATACTATCTTGTGGACAAAATATATGTAGTATTATATTTAGAACTGAGTCTTTTCATATCAGAGAAAGCAATGGCAACCCACTCCAGTACAGTTCAGTTCAGTCGCTCAGTCGTGTCCGACTCTTTGCGACCCCATGAATTGCAGCACACCAGGCCTCCCTGTCCATCACCAACTCCTGGAGTTCACTCAGACTCACGTCCATCGAGTCAGTGATGCCATCCAGCCATCTCGTCCTCGGTCGTCCCCTTCTCCTCCTGCCCCCAATCCCTCCCAATTACCTCATGGCAAATAGATGGGGAAACAATGGAAACAGTGACAGACTTTATTTTCTTGGGCTCCAAAATCACTGCAGATGGAGACTGCAGCCATGAAATTAAAAGACACTTGCTCCTTGGAAGAAAAGCTATGAAAAACCTAGACAGCATACTAAAAAGCAGAGACATTACTTTGCCAACAAAGGTCTGTCTAGTCAAAGGTACAGTTTATCCAGTAGTCATGTATGGATGTGAGAGTTGGACCATAAAGAAAACTGAGCGCTGAAGAATTGATTCTTTTGAACTGTGGTGTTGGAGAAGACACTTGAGAGTCCCTTGGACTGCAAGGAGATCCAACCAGTCCATTCTGAAGGAGATCGGCCCTGGGATTTCTTTGGAAGGAATGATGCTAAAGCTGAAGCTCCAGTGTTTTGGCCACCTCATGGGAAGAGTTGACTCATTGGAAAAGACTCTGATGCTGGGAGGGATTGGGGGCCGGAGGAGAAGGGGACGACCGAGGATGAGATGGCTGGATGGCATCACTGACTCGATGGGCGTGAGGCTGGGTGAACTCTGGGAGTTGGTGATGGACAGGGAGGCCTGGTGTGCTGCGATTCATGGGGTCGCAAAGAGTCGGACACGACTGAGCCGCTGAAGTGAACTGAACTAGAGGGAGAATTTAGCTAATGCTGATGTAGAAGGAGAGGGTTGAGTCTCTTTGGAAGCTGTGAGTCTCTACAGGAAAGTGAGATTTCCTAGTTGGCTTGGGAGTGTGACTTCTGTGAATGATTTGAGAAACAATGAGTGTTAGTTCAGGTATGATGTAATGTGAACTCCACTATCTTGGTCTCACTTTTGTGGTAGCTGCTGCTGCTAAGTCGCTTCAGTCGTGTCTGACTCTGTGCGACCCCATAGACGGCAGCCCACCAGGCTCCCCCATCCCTGGAATTCTCCAGGCAAGAGCACTGGTATGGGTTGCCATTTCCTTCTCTAATGCATGAAAGTGAAAAATGAAAGTGAAGTCACTCAGTCACGTCCAACCCTCAGTGACCCCATGGACTGCAGCCCACCAGGCTCCTCCGTCCATGGGATTTTCCAGGCTAGAGTACTGGAGTGGGGTGCCATTGCCTACCAGGGAAGTATTCTTTTTTTTTGAGGGACTTGTCAGTAAATATAATTTCTGACACATATTCAGACTATCCAGATATCTGAAACCTTGGCTACTCAAGCACAGTAACAAATTTTTAAAAAATATGTAATGAAAGGCAATCACACTCTTACAGTTCAGATATAGAATAGGTGCCCAAATTAAAACAGCTACACTATTAATTAAAATGTTTTCAGTCAGCTTGTCCTCTGAGTACTTGTATAGGATGACCAGGGATGTAATGGCTAAGCACAGATTATCATTTGTTTTAGGAAGATACTGTCAGACCTCTTACAATATGTCTCCAAGAATGCCTACCAAAACACAGCTTTGCGTTACAAATAACAAAGTTATTTCACCTCATTCCGTTTACTTTACCAGTCCTTTCTCTTCTTTCCTATAGCTATTTCCTCCTATATTCAATTGTTTAAAAATTTTTGTTTTACACTTAAGGAATTGTTGTATTTTGCCTATATAATTTTTTGTTTGTTATGTGTTTCTCACCGGTATGTCATGAACATTTTCCATACTTGTATAGTCTTTAAAAATCAGTTCAGTTCAGTTCAGTTGCTCAGTTGTGTCCGATTCTTTGACCCCATGAACCGCAGCACGCCAGGCCTCCCTGTCCATCACCAACTCCCGGAGTCCACCCAAACCCATGTCCATATAATTCACATACTATAAAGTTTCTCTTTTAAAGGGTTCAACTCAGTGATTTCATATTTGCAAGGCAGTACATTATCATTATCACTATCTAATTCCAGAAGTTTCATCCTTTCATACAAATCTCATCTACTTATTAACAATAATTCCCTATTTCTTTTTTCATTCCCTGGAAACCACTGATCTATTTTCTCTCTCAATGAATTTGCCTAATCTGGATATTTTATGTAAGTGGAATCATTTTGTGTCTGGCTTCTTTTGCTTAGGATAGCATTTTTAAGGTTCATCCATATTGTGTTATGAATCAGTACTTCATATTGATGGCTTAATATTATTCCATTGTATGGCATAGTCTTTTTAAATACTATTTTTATTGACTGTGTAACATTAGATGATAAAAATATCATTATTCCCAAGCATCCTGCATCCTGTATCTAACCAGGGTGGGAGGGAGGAGAGAGGGTCGGGACTGGGAGCTCATATACACTCGTGGCTGATTCATGTCAATGTATGGCAAAATGAATATAGTATTGTAAACAAAACAAACTAAAAAAAAAATATATATATCATTATTAATATTGTTCTATGGAAATTTTGTTTCTTCGTTTTTTTTCTATTGCAGATAATGCTGGGAAGAATTACTTGTATGCAATTTCCCCTCCTAACATTTAGAATTATTTTTAGAATATGTGCCCCAAAATGCAAATCCTGGGTAAAATATTAAGACTTAATATCAAATTGCTTCTAAACTAGTTTTGCAAACTTAAGCTCTCCATGGCAAAATATGAGCACACCTATTGCACCTTATCCTTGTAAACACTGGCTACTATAATTTGATCAAAACCTTTTTAACTGGTGAGATTGAATATTTTTACAGATTCTTAAAATTTACTCTTCCATGAATTGCCTTTTACCTGTTGGGAGTCTTCTGTGGGTTTGGTTTTTGTAATTTGTATAAAACCCTAACTCTCATTAGTTATGTTAATCAAATGTATTCTTATCTTACAATTATTTTATAATTCAGGTTTTTATCTGATTATAGCAAAAATATTTCTGTATTTTGATTTTTGGACATTTGTTTTGCTCAGAAAGTTCTTTTTTCCCTCAGAGGTTTGTTATATTTAACTAAGTATTTTGGAAGTTGATTTTTGTGAATAAAATGATTAAATAAATTGTTTTTAAAATTCTTGGTCAATTATCTATGCATCATTTATTGGACAAGCCTCAAATTTATTGATTTGTGATATTTCCTTCATCATTTGTTAAGTTCTTGTCTTGGGTTGTCTGTTCTGTTGCATTGTTCTATGTGTTCTGTTTTTGGGACAAAACTATTGTAATTACTACAACCTTACTTTTAAAAAATATTTAATAGTATTATTACTTAATCATTTTTAGTTTTTAAAAGTGAAATTTGCTATCTTTGTTTTCTCTATTATCCTTATATTCATCTTTCAAGTGAATTTTGGAATAATTTTTACAAGCTCTCATTTTCATAGATAGAATTTCATTAAATCTACTCTTTATTTTGGAATAAAGCTTGGAAATGTTTAATTCTTCTACCTAGGGACATGGTATTCTTTTCCATTAATTTAATTAAAAATAAATTATTAGGAATTCATCATTTTCTTTACTTCTAATCTCTAGTCCTATAATTATTTCAGTGTTAGTCACTGAAACATTCAAGGGTGGATAAAAGCTGGAGAGACATTATCTCCCTTTTCTCATCCGAAGTCTATCATGAAAATAATTTACTTAGATCCCTACCTGACAAGATTATTAAACAACAGAAATTCTCTACTCAGGAAACATGATAGAGATTAGTGGTATTTCTTCCTTATGAAATGTTGTATTCAATAAAATACTTACTGAACATCTGTTTTGTGTATAGCACAGTGTTAAGTTATATGGAGAAAACACTGAAGGTGTCTACCCTCAAGAAGCTTACACTATGGATGAGGAGATGGGACTTAACATACATGGAAAACTGGATAATGGAAAGACAGCACTGAAAAGCTCATATAACTGTAAGTAATTAATGAGAGACACAGAGAGAGAGAGAGATTAAGAGATTTCCACAGGTATAGGTGCCCTGGCCTGGAAGACTTTTTGGAGGACAGTGGATTTGATTTGAGACTTAAATGAGAGTAAAATAAAAATGGGAAGAAAACTGTAAGGAGGATACTCTTCAGAGAAAAAATTACAAAAAGTCATAGAATGATGGAATATATCTAGCATTTTCTGGAAGGGAGAAGTGAAAGATATGAATGTAAAGTCAAATTGTGGAGGATTAGTAGGCCAGGCTAAAGAGTCTTTTGGACTCTGTGAGAGAGAGTGAGGGTGGGATGATTTGGGAGAATGGCATTGAAACATGTATACTATCATATGTGAAATGAATCTCCAGTCCAGGTTCAATGCATGGTACAGGATGCTCGAGGCTGGTGCACTGGGATGACCCAGATGGATGGGATGGGGAGGAAGGTGGGAGGGGGGTTCAGGATGGCAAACATGTGTATACTCGTGGTGGATTCATGTCAATGTATGGCAAAACCAATACAATATTGTAATTAGCCTCCAATTGAAATAAATAAATTTATATTAAAAAAAGAAAAACAAAACAAACAAAAAGAAATAAAGAGCATAAAGTTTATTCTAAATGCAATTGGAAACCACTGAAGATTTTTGAGAAGTGCAGGACATGGTAGAATTTTTAATGAAAATTAAAAGCAGGAAGACACTTTAGGAGGCTTTAGTAATAATCCTGGAATAAAAATGGGCCTTATGAGGAAGGTAATATAAAAATAGTAGAACCACTGAAAGTACAATCACTTTGAAGAGATGCATACAGGCTTTTATTACATAGAATGATCAATAAAATAAAATAAAGAAAAATGTCTTTCAGAGATCAAGACTAGTGAACAGTAAATATTTCATTATTGACAGAATTACTGATGTCAGGAGAACAACTCAATTTGAGGGAGATAAATTCAGATTTGAGACATATTTGGTTGAGGTTATAGTAGAACACACATGTTTTCTTAGATTATTACAAGCTACTTTCGCACATCTATTGAATATTTGCATTTATGGAGAGAATTTACTCTCTAAAGGAGTCTTTGCTGAACATTTTCTTTAAAAAAAGACATTTTAATGTAAGTCATACACTCTTTATTTTATACATTTTGGTTTTCCTTTTTTGGATTTTTGAAAACAGCATCCACTTGTCATGTTGAGTCCTGTCTGTAAGAGCTAAGGAAGAACTTCCCTATGTCCTCCCTGTATTTGCACAAGGCCAACAGTTATTCACGCTCCAGTAGTGGTTCTCAAACTTGGCTCTATATTGGACCCACCTGAGGAGTTTAAAAAAAACAGGCCTGGGCCTTACTCCCAGGAGTTGTGCTTTAATTGGTCTGGAATGTACTCTGAGATTTGGGATTTTTTATAGTTCCCCAGGTGATAATAATGTGAAGCAAAATTTAGAACCACTAATTCACAGCGAACCACCCTGGAAAACAAAACAAAACATTTTCCTGTGGGCTAAAGTCTTAAAGTAATCAAAATGATCTTAATGAGCATTGGAAGAAAGTTTAAGATAAATGACTTTTATCTTAAAAATGTCTTTATTATTTTTCTAAATTTATATATTGTAATTGGAGGCTAATTACTTTACAATATTGTAGTGGTTTTTGCCATACATTGACATGAATCAGCCATGGGTGTACATGTATTCCCCATCCTGAACCCCCCTCCCACCTCCCTCCCCATCTCATCCCTCTGGGTCATCCCAGTGCACCAGCCCTGAGCACCCTGTCTCATGCCTCGAACCTGGACTGGTGATCTATTTCATATATAATAATATACATATTTCAATGTTATTTTCTCAACTCATCCCACCCTCGCCTTCTCCCACAGAGTCCAAAAGACTGTTCTATACATCTATGTCTCTTTTGCTGTCTCGCATATAGGGTCATTGTTACCATCTTTCTAAATTCCATATATATGCGTTAGTATACTGTATTGGTGTTCTTCTTTCTTACTTCACTCTGTATAACTGGCTCCAGTTTCATGTCTTAAAAAAGCCTCTGTTTAAATTTTCCAAAGGACTTGTAATTAGGGAGGAACACCGAACATTTCGAGGCAGCCTATATTTCAAAAGATTTAAGAGGCAAAGGATGTTAAGTTTTCCATATTCCCAGTCACTTGATAGTGGTCATGGGAATGAAATGAGGATAAAGTGTTACAAAAAGTGATGGGCTTCTGTAGATAAGTACCATCCCTGAAGGCAGTCCATCCCTGGGAGCATGCTTTCTTTGGCCTGCTAACATCCTCATATCCCCCAACTGTCCAGGAGCTCAAACATAATATCCAACCATAGTGGGTCCATAACTCTACTACTCAGACACTTAAGAGTTTTCTGAGCTGCATTCCTTTCCCTTTCCCTTTTGAAAACAAAAATAATTTGAAAATCTGTAGACTAAAACTGCTTTGCTATATTTTATAATCTACCCCACTTTCTATATTATTTCTAGATAAATGAGATACCAGATAATTTGTCATAATATCAAAAGCCCTGTTGATTGCTAGCTACTAAGAAGAATGGTACCTATGAAAAACAATTACAGACAACCACCGATCTAACAGAGATTAAATTAGTTGCTCTGATGGTCATTTGCAACTTGATGAACAAAAGAGTTAGAATTTAAAATACAGAACAGTCTAATCAGAAGGTGAAATCCTTTCAAAACATACCAAAGTAACATTACAGCATAATCAGCAGGAATAAAAATTTAACTGATAAATCTGTTTAATTAGGCAAGATAATAAGTTATTTAAATGTAATTATTTTAGCCTTAGTTCTGGCTAAGTTTCCATGATGATAGATGTTACATTTCAATAAGAAATGTGAGGTCACCATAGAGGATTTGCAAAAGAGACAGACAAAAATCTCATTCCATGAGGCTTAAACTGGTCTTCCAAATAAAATTATAAATGGGTTAGAAGATTAGAGATTAGAGGAGGATACATTAGGAGAGTTATTTTGTCCTACGTTGGTCTTGAATTGTCATCCCAAAAGATAGAAGTTTTATGTGTGTGGAATTGCATTTATCTTGTACAAGGATAAATATAGTTTATCCTGCGCTGCCTGAGGGATGTGGCAACTGAGAAAAGGGTGAGTGGAGATACAGGCCAGATTCTAGAGGTGAGGGAAAAGCTGTCAGTGATCACACAGAAAAACTGCATTCATTTTTAGAAAAGAATGCCGGTGAGAGATTACCTGTGATTTGCCTCCAGAAAGGTCCACAGGAGATGTTCAATGAGAAAATAAATGGCAGCCAAGAAAAAGCTTTCTTGTTTCTGTATTCCTTCAAACCACATGCCTCCAAAGCTCAGATATATGATTATCAGTTTGTTTGAAGAGGGGAGAAAACTGATCATTTCCCCTTTCCCTTTCTGAGAAGGTCCATACCTAGGGAGATGAAACTTAACCTTGAAGGTTTGACATTTTTTGGCTATTTCACTGGATTGGATGGATCAGTTACTAAACTGAGATGATGTTATTGCCTCAAAATAACTGGAAACTTTTCATTACCTAAAAGTGAGCACCAAAGTCATGGAACTTGCTCTAAAGTTTTCCAAGGTCAGGGAAATACTAATACTTAGTCCTGATAGCTCAGCTGGTAAAGAATCTGCCTGCAATGCAGGAGAGCCTGGTTCAATTCCTGGGTCGAGAAGTTCCCCTGAAGAAGGGATAAGCTACCCTATCCCTACTCCAGTATTCTTGAGCTTCCCTGGTGGCTCAAATGGCGAAGAATCTGCCTGCAGTGTGGGAGATCTGGGTTTGATCCCTGGGTTGGGAAGATTCTGTGGAGGAGGGCATGGCAACACACTCCAGTATTCTTGCCTGGAGAATCCCCATGGACAGAGAAGCCTGGTGGGCTACAGTCCATGTGGCCACAACTGAGAAACCAAGCACAGCACAATCCCACTGAAAGGCACTGGGAAAAATGAAATTGATTTCTGATTAGGAGCTGTGAGTTCTGCTTACTCAGTTTTAGGACTATCCAGGGCAGTTATACTGTAGGAGAGTTGCTAGCATCCAAAGATAAACCCCACAAAAGGAAGTTGGTAAGTAGTGGAGATGACTTATTAGAGACTCACTTGAAGAAGGTACACGTGAACACTCCTTCTCATCCATTCTCCACTGACTCCAGAGAGAAGTAAAGAAGATGCCACTACCTGTTCATTTCCCTGGTGGGTTTAGTGACCTCTGAGGACCGCTTGATTTAGATAATCTGAAAACGTGATTAGAAATCTGACTTTAGGTAGTACTGGCTGGTTTAGAAGGAGTGATATTCTCCCCTTTTTCTTAACACGCAAATCAGAATGTTCTTCCTTTATTTGCTATTTTTTGGCTATACCCAATAGCATATGAGATCTTATTTTCCTGACCAGAGATTGAACCCACACCCTGTGAATTGGAAGAATGTAGTCTTAACCACTGGACCACTGAGGAAGTCCTTAGCTGCTAAGTCACTTCAGTCATATCCGACTCTGTGTGACCCCATAGATGGCAGCCCACCAGGCTCCCCTATCCCTGTGATTCTCCAGGTAAGAACTCTGGAGCGGGTTGCCATTTCATTCTCCAATGCAGTCCCTAGACTATCCTTTTAAAAGAATCATATTTTTGTATTTCATGTATTTGACATGAGCAAATTTAAGAAACTGCTAGACATGAGGAAATGATTTTGTTTATCTAACAGATATGACACCTAACCTCTAAGGTGGCACCAATGACTTCAATTTTGAGAATTTCCAATCAGGTAGAAGTGGATAGTTGTCCCATGACAGAAAAGTCCAGATGTTTTTGGGGCCTCCACTGCTAAATAAATACAGTCCTGAAGGGAGGGAGAATGAAAAAGAGGGACCATTCAACACAGGAGAGTTAAATGTAAATTTTGGAAACTGAACCTTACTCTTATTATTTTTAAATGTAAGAGGTGAGACATTTCTGAGAATACTGAATTCTTTTAAACCCTTTGATTCCTAGTTGGGTTTTATCCTTTACTTTTGCTTTTCTATTCTTGGATTTCTATTCTCAGAACATGCTATAACACTTTTTAAAGGCTCTACTAATGTTCTTATCTCACATGCTAGTAAAGTAATGCTCAAAATTCTCCAAGCCAGGCTTCAGCAATACGTGAACCATGAACTTCCAGATGTTCAAGCTGGGTTTAGAAAAGGCAGAGGTACCAGAGATCAAATTGCCAACGTCCGCTGGATCATGGAAAAAGCAAGAGAGTTCCAGAAAAACATCTACTTCTGCTTTATTGACTATGCCAAAGCCTTTGACTGTGTGGATCACAATAAACTGTGGAAAAGTCTGAAAGGGATGGGAATACAAGACCACCTGACCTAACTCTTGAGAAACCTATATGCAGGTCAAGAAGCAACAGTTAGAACTGGACATGGAACAACAGACTTGTTCCATATAGGAAAAGGAGTACATCAAGGCTATATATTGTCACCCTGCTTATTTAACTTATATGCAGAGTACATCATGAGAAATGCTGGGCTGAAAGAAGCACAAGCTGGAATCAATATTGCCAGGAGAAATATCAATCACCTCAGATATGCAGATGACACCACCATTATGGCAGAAAGTGAAGAGGAACTAAAAAGCCTCTTGATGAAAGTGAAAGAGGAGAGTGAAAAGTTGGCTTAAAGCTCAACATTCAGAAAACGAAGATCATGGCATCTGGTCCCATTACTTCATGGGAAATAGATGGGAAAACAGTGGAAACAGTGTCAGGCTTTATTTTGGGGGGCTCCAAAATCACTGCAGATGTCTGATTGCAACCATGAAATTAAAAGACGTTTACTCCTTGGAAGGAGAGTTATGACCAACCTAGATAGCATGTTGAAAAGCAGAGACATTACTTTGCCGACTAAGGTCCGTCTAGTCAGGGCTATGGCTTTTCCTGTGGTCATGTATGGATGTGAGAGTTGGACTGTGAAGAAAGCTGGGCACCGAAGAATTGATGCTTTTGAACTGTGGTGTTGGAGAAGACTCTTGAGAGTCTCTTGGACTGCAAGGAGATCCAACCAGTCCGTTCTAAAGAGATCAGTCCTGGGTGTTCTTTGGAAGGAATGAAGCTAAAGCTGAAATTCCAGTACTTTGGCCACCTCATGTGAAGAGTTGACTCATTGGAAAAGACTCTGATGCTGGGAGGGATTGGGAGCAGAAGGAGAAGGAGACAACAGAGGATAAGATGGCTGGATGGTATCACCCACTCGATGGACGTGAGTTTGAGTGAACTATGGGAGTTGGTGATGGACAGGGAGGCCTGGTGTGCTGTGATTCATGGGGTCTCAAAGAGTTGGACACAACACAACTGAGCGACTGAACTGAAATGAACTAAATGTTCTCAGCACATTTTAATTTAAAGTTGTTTTCCCCTAATCTGGGACATACAATTCCAAGGATAAATCTATCCTATAGCTCAAGTTTTGTCCATAGTTTTATTACTCACATATCTTATTTGACAAGTTAGTATTGTCATTGAAAATATCAGTGAACTCAGACATAGAAAGTCTAAACACACGTAAAAAAGACACATCTATCTTTTTGATTACTCGGAAATCTGGTATTAAATCTAAGAGTAGTGTAATAAAGCTTATTGAAATTCTTAATGACCATTTCAGGTTTATTAAAAGATGGTTACTCCTCAGAAGGAAAGTTATGACCAACCTAGACAGCATATTAAAAAGAAAAGGCATTATTTTGCCAACAAAGGTCCATCTAGTCAAGGCTATGGTTTTTCTAGTGCATATATGGATGTGAGAGTTGGACTATAAAGAAAGCTGAGCAGTGAAGAATTGATGCTTTTGAACTGTGGTGTTGGAGAAGACTCTTGAGAGTCCCTTGGACTGCAAGAAGGTCCAACCATCCTAAAGGAGATCAGTCCGGGGTGTTCACTGGAAGGATTGATGTTGAAGCTGAAACCGATACTTTGGCCACCTGATGAGAAGAGCTGACTCATTGGAAAAGACCTTGATGCTGGGAAAGATTGAGAGCAAGAGGAGAAGGTGACATCAGAGGATGAGACGGTTGGATGGCATCGCCAACTCAATGGACATGGGTTTGGGTGGACTCCGGGAGTTGGTGATTGACAGGGAAGCCTCACATCCTGCGGTTCATGGGGTCGCAAAGATTCAGACAGGACTGAGTGACTGAACTGAACAGGTTTATTATTATGAATAATCTATGACTCATTTACCTATTAAGTTAGTACTGTAAGTACTATTCTGCTGTACAAGCTCATTAATTAAAGATTTTAATATGAGAAGTTTGATCTACTTTTGAAATTTTGCATATACTCTTTTTCATAGTACCTTTCTTCAAAACTTTTATCAAAAAATTTTTTGGATAGTTTGACCTAATCTGTCATGTAACAGAGCATTAGCCTGCACCATGGTAAATTATGACCAAATATATTTTGAGTCTTGAACAATTTGATAACCTTGATATCAGCAAAATACAATAAATTTCTCCTTGGCTATGGTCTACATTCTTATTCGATTTGTCCAATTTTCAGGAGTATATTTCCTTATTAGTATTTCCATTTAAAAGTTTTATACACTTTCAAGACAGTTATCCATGCTCATATTTTACTTATATGTAAATATGATCATCTCATAGATTTTTTGAAGCCAAGATTCCCTTTTCTTTCTTTTCTTTTCATATTTAGAGTTCCCTATCTTTATTCTGGGCTTCCCTGGTGACTCAAATGGTAAAGCATCTGCAATGCTGGAGACCCAGGTTCGATCTCTGGGTCAGGAAGAGCCCCTGGAGAAGGAAATGGCAACCCACTCCAGTACTCTTGCCTGGGAAATCCCATGGACAGAGGAGCCTGGTGGACTACAGTCCATGGAGTTGCAAAGAGTCAGACACGACTGAGCAACTACTTTATTTTACTTTTTATCTTTATTCTGCCTGCACCCCATATCAGCTTTTCCACTTGCCTCTAGGAAGACTCATAAGCCCTAAAAAGGAATGAAATTGAGTCATTTGTAGAGACATGGATGGACCTGGAGTGTGTCATACAAAGTGAAATAAGTCAGAAAAAGAAAAACAAATATCATATGTTTACATATGTGGAATGTGAATATATGTAGACATATATGTGGAATCTAGAAAAATGGTACAGATGAACATAATTGCAGGGCAGGAAGAGAGATGCAGACATAGAGAACAGACTCACGGACTCAGGGAGGAAAGGAGTGGGTGGGATGAATTGGGAGACTGGGGGTGACATGAGTGAAAGTTGCTCAGTCATGTCCAGCTCTTTGCGACCCCATGGACTAAATAGTCCATGATATTTTCCAGGCCAGAATACTGGAGTGGGTAGCCTTCCCTTCTCCAGGGGATCTTCCCAACCCAGGATCAAACCCAGGTTTCCCACATTGCAGGGAAGCCTGGGGATGACATAGACACTAGTATTTGTAAAATTAATTGCTAAGTGAGAAGCTGCTATACATATAGCACCAAGAGCTCAGCTCAGTGCTCTGTGGGGTAGGATGGGAAGGTGGGAAGATCTAAGAGGGGGAGAATATATGTTTACACATAGTTGATACACTTTTTTGTACAGCTGAAACTAATACAACATTATAAAGCAAGCATATCTCAATAAACAAAAAAGAAAAAAAAAGAATTTAGAATTTAAAGAAGGAAAACAAAAATAACAGTATGATTCACTCCAGTGAATCAATCTATAGTTTTCCTCATATAATACTACCTTGGCCTGTAAACATGTACAGGATTTCAAAATTCTGGGATAGCATCACTCTGAAAGTGATTGTTTTGCACTTTAATTTTTGCTTCTTACTTACTCATTAATACTTCAGTTCAGTCGCTCAGTCGTGTCCGACTCTTTGCAATCCCATGAATTGCAGCACGCCAGGCCTCCCTGTCCCTCACCAACTCCCGGAGTTCACCCAAACTCACATGCATAGAGTCAGTGACGCCATCCAGCCATCTCATCCTGTGTTGTCCCCTTCTCCTCCTGCCCCTAATCCCTCCCAGCATCAGAGTCTTATCCAATGAGTCAACTCTTCGCATGAGGTGGCCAAAGTACTGGAACTTTCCAACCTCTGATATAACTCTTTGTTATTTACAATGACTACACAATATCTGTTATGTGATATATTGCTCAGCCATTCATCTACTGGTGAACATTCACTTTTTTCCATGCTTAAACTAAGCGACTTAGCAGCAGCAGCAAACTCTTCTGATAAATTTTTCAGTCATCATTTCTATAAAAATGCTCTTATAGCGTAGCTTTTAGGTTGTTGGGATAGATTGCTGTATTAAAATGCACAGGAAGTTTTAATTTTATAGATAATCAGATTGCTTCCTCTAAATAGACTGAAATACTTCAAACTTCCAGAAAGTATGGGAATACATCTTTTCCCATATTTCCACCAATAATATGTTCTGTAGTTCTACTCATTATCTTTTTTCTTGGGTTCATGGGTGAAACATGGTATCTCATGGTTAATTTAATATGTATTTCCCTGACTACTTGTTGATTTGAAGCTATTGTTACCTGTCTGCTCATGTATTTTTTTCATTCCATCATTGGTCTTGAGTATGTGTGTGTTGATAGTGTGAAGAAACTACAAAAGTTCTTCACAGGTAAAGCCATCTTTGACATAAATCATAGCAATATTTTTTGGGTCAGTCTCCTAAAGAAAAATAAATAAGAGCAAAATAAGAGCAAAAATAAACAAACAGGATCAAATTAAACTTAAAAGCTTTTACACAGCAAAGGAAACCTTTGACAAAATGAAAAGACAACCTATGGAATGGTGGAGAATATTTGCAAATAATGCAACTGACAAGGGGTTAATATACAAAATATACAAACAACCCATAGAACTTAATATAAAAAATAACTACCCAAACAATCCAATAATAAATGGACGGAAGGCTTGAATAAACATTTTCCCAAAGAGGACATATATATGGCTAACAGGCATATGAAAAGATGCTCAATATCACTAATCATTAGAGAATGCAGATCAAAACTATAATGAGATTTCAACTCACACCTATCAAAATGGCCATCATTAAAAATCTACAAACAACAAGTGTTGGACAACGTGGGGAAAAGAGAACCCTTGTATACTGTTGGTAGGAAGGGAAATTTGTGCAGTAACTATGGAAAACAATATGGAGGTTCCTAAAAAATTTAATGATAAAATTACCACATAATCCAGCAGTTCCACTCCTGGGTGCTGTGCTATACTTAGTTGCTCAGTCGTGCCCAACTCTTTGTGACCCCACGGACTGTAGCCTGCCGGGTGCCTCTGTCCACTGGGATTCTCCAGGCAAGAATACTGGAGTGGGTTGCCATGCCCGTCTCCAGGGGAATCTTCCCAACCTTGGGGTCGAACCCAGGTCTCTCACATTGCAGGCAGATTCTTTACCATCTGAGCTACCAGGGAAGCCCGGGTATACATATCCAGAGCTCCTGGGTACTCCTGGGAACTCCTGGGTACATATCCAGAAAAAACAAAAACACTAATTGGAAACAATACATTCACCCCAATGTTCAAAGTAGTACTATTTAAAATAGCCAAAACATGGAAGCCACTGAAGTGCTCATGAACAGATGACTGGATTAAGAAGATGTGGTATATATCCAATGGATAATTATTACTACTTAGCCATGAATAGGAATGAAATACTGAAATACTGCCATTTGCAGCAACGTGGGTGGAACTAGAGACTATTATGCCTAGTGAAATTTCACACAGAAAAAGACAAATGTCTTTGACTATATCATATCTCTTTTATGTGGAATCTAAAAAATAATACAAGTGAATGTATATAGAAAACAAATAGATTCACAGATTTAGAAAACAAACTTGTGGTTATTAAAGGGACAAATTAAGGGTATGAATTAACAGATACAAATTACTATATGCAATATAGTAAAGATAAGCAACAAGGATATACTGTATAGCACAGGAAATTATAACCAAGCTCTTATAATAATCTATAATGGAATATAATCTGCATAATACTGGATCACTACGGTACGTACCTGAAACTAACACAGTATCGTGAATCAACTGTACGTCAATAAAAATTATGAAAGTTCTTTATATATTATATAAATCAGCTTTGTATTTAACTGATTTTATTTTGTTCCTTGACTTTATGTGTGTTCAGTCATGCAGTCATGTTTGACTCTTTGGGACCCTGCAGTCTGTAGCCTGCCAGGATCCTCTGCCCATGGGATTTTCCAGGCAAGAATATTGGAGTTGCCATTTCCTACTCCAGGGTATCTTCCTGACCCCAGTATCAAACCTACATCTCTTGCATCTCTTGCTTTGTCAGGCAGATTCTTTTTTTTTTTTTTNTTATGTGATATATTGCTCAGCCATTCATCTACTGGTGAACATTCACTTTTTTCCATGCTTAAACTAAGCGACTTAGCAGCAGCAGCAAACTCTTCTGATAAATTTTTCAGTCATCATTTCTATAAAAATGCTCTTATAGCGTAGCTTTTAGGTTGTTGGGATAGATTGCTGTATTAAAATGCACAGGAAGTTTTAATTTTATAGATAATCAGATTGCTTCCTCTAAATAGACTGAAATACTTCAAACTTCCAGAAAGTATGGGAATACATCTTTTCCCATATTTCCACCAATAATATGTTCTGTAGTTCTACTCATTATCTTTTTTCTTGGGTTCATGGGTGAAACATGGTATCTCATGGTTAATTTAATATGTATTTCCCTGACTACTTGTTGATTTGAAGCTATTGTTACCTGTCTGCTCATGTATTTTTTTCATTCCATCATTGGTCTTGAGTATGTGTGTGTTGATAGTGTGAAGAAACTACAAAAGTTCTTCACAGGTAAAGCCATCTTTGACATAAATCATAGCAATATTTTTTGGGTCAGTCTCCTAAAGAAAAATAAATAAGAGCAAAATAAGAGCAAAAATAAACAAACAGGATCAAATTAAACTTAAAAGCTTTTACACAGCAAAGGAAACCTTTGACAAAATGAAAAGACAACCTATGGAATGGTGGAGAATATTTGCAAATAATGCAACTGACAAGGGGTTAATATACAAAATATACAAACAACCCATAGAACTTAATATAAAAAATAACTACCCAAACAATCCAATAATAAATGGACGGAAGGCTTGAATAAACATTTTCCCAAAGAGGACATATATATGGCTAACAGGCATATGAAAAGATGCTCAATATCACTAATCATTAGAGAATGCAGATCAAAACTATAATGAGATTTCAACTCACACCTATCAAAATGGCCATCATTAAAAATCTACAAACAACAAGTGTTGGACAACGTGGGGAAAAGAGAACCCTTGTATACTGTTGGTAGGAAGGGAAATTTGTGCAGTAACTATGGAAAACAATATGGAGGTTCCTAAAAAATTTAATGATAAAATTACCACATAATCCAGCAGTTCCACTCCTGGGTGCTGTGCTATACTTAGTTGCTCAGTCGTGCCCAACTCTTTGTGACCCCACGGACTGTAGCCTGCCGGGTGCCTCTGTCCACTGGGATTCTCCAGGCAAGAATACTGGAGTGGGTTGCCATGCCCGTCTCCAGGGGAATCTTCCCAACCTTGGGGTCGAACCCAGGTCTCTCACATTGCAGGCAGATTCTTTACCATCTGAGCTACCAGGGAAGCCCGGGTATACATATCCAGAGCTCCTGGGTACTCCTGGGAACTCCTGGGTACATATCCAGAAAAAACAAAAACACTAATTGGAAACAATACATTCACCCCAATGTTCAAAGTAGTACTATTTAAAATAGCCAAAACATGGAAGCCACTGAAGTGCTCATGAACAGATGACTGGATTAAGAAGATGTGGTATATATCCAATGGATAATTATTACTACTTAGCCATGAATAGGAATGAAATACTGAAATACTGCCATTTGCAGCAACGTGGGTGGAACTAGAGACTATTATGCCTAGTGAAATTTCACACAGAAAAAGACAAATGTCTTTGACTATATCATATCTCTTTTATGTGGAATCTAAAAAATAATACAAGTGAATGTATATAGAAAACAAATAGATTCACAGATTTAGAAAACAAACTTGTGGTTATTAAAGGGACAAATTAAGGGTATGAATTAACAGATACAAATTACTATATGCAATATAGTAAAGATAAGCAACAAGGATATACTGTATAGCACAGGAAATTATAACCAAGCTCTTATAATAATCTATAATGGAATATAATCTGCATAATACTGGATCACTACGGTACGTACCTGAAACTAACACAGTATCGTGAATCAACTGTACGTCAATAAAAATTATGAAAGTTCTTTATATATTATATAAATCAGCTTTGTATTTAACTGATTTTATTTTGTTCCTTGACTTTATGTGTGTTCAGTCATGCAGTCATGTTTGACTCTTTGGGACCCTGCAGTCTGTAGCCTGCCAGGATCCTCTGCCCATGGGATTTTCCAGGCAAGAATATTGGAGTTGCCATTTCCTACTCCAGGGTATCTTCCTGACCCCAGTATCAAACCTACATCTCTTGCATCTCTTGCTTTGTCAGGCAGATTCTTTTTTTTTTTTTTTATTTTTATTTTTTGTCAGGCAGATTCTTTACCACTGAGCCACTGGGACCTTCTGACTTTGGTTATTGTATTTTTACTACATAATTTCTTTATGCAGTTGAAATGTGGTAAATGCACAAAAAGACAGTAAAAATGATCACTAATCAACATCGTCTCCCTCTTTTGGAAGTATATGTAATGTAAACGATGAAAATCTCCTCCTTTGACCCCTCGAATCCTATGCATACTTCTGTCATGTGTATCCTTTGTTCATCTTTAGTGGAGGCAATTTGAGGATATATAAACAGATTTTCTTATAATGATTCTGTTACTTGCAATCTAAGAAGCTAATCAATGAAGAAAGACAAGGACTTATCACCTCAGATATTCTTCTCAAAACTATTTATTGGAGCAAAAACTGGAAATAACCTAAAGGGACCATAATATTACGATATTTTCTCTTTACATTTTCCCCATAGTTTCTGGATTTCCTTTAATAAGCATTGATTACTTTTACAGAGGGGAAAATAAGGATTAAAAAATGAAAAATCATTAGGCAGGTCAGGTGGACACAGGTCAGGTATTAATACAAAAGTGCAATTAAATGCGGATCACTTCTAACATGCACAGCCATGATATGTGTATCTATTTCCAAGACAAGACAAAAATATTGTCCTTCAGGGCATTGTAGCGTTTATTTAGAAGGACACAACATAGGATAAATTTAGTTTAGGTAATCACAACAAGATTAGTGGAATTTTCCACCCAGCCAATTTTCCATTCACAAAATTGCCTCGTTTTAACTGGCTGGAACATCTGGATGCAACCAAAGAACGTTGCTTCTTTTCTCAAGTAGATTTAGAAAATGTGTTTGAATCTCCCATGAATTTCCTAAGTTTAAAGAAGATAAAAATAATAAGTTATGAAAAAAGAGGAGATTAATTAAAAAGAAACCTAATCTGATACTTAAAAGAAACATAAGAGGGTGAGTGGCAAGGAATAGAACTATTTTAATATTTTTACTTTTGCTTTAAAAAATCAATAGGTTTTAAGTATAAAACAGCATAACATTATTTCTATTTTATATGAGTTGCCTTACTTAATAAGTTCTCTAAATAAAGCTACTTTTAATGTAATTAGACTTGTCAAGAAAGTATTCACAAATCCCTGTCATTCTCTAGACACAATCTAAATCCAGTCCATCACAAAGATTTACATATTTCATTCCTAAATGCTTCTCAAATCCCTTTTTTTCTCTTTCTGTCTCCCCACCCACATCACTGGTCCAAGTCACCTTATTTGATCAGGTACAATAGCATCCTTGGGGTCTCTGACTATCCACTGGACACCCTCTTTAATCCATTCTTTGCAAGGCATACAGACAGATGTTTCCAACTAGCAAATTCAATCAATTCATATTCCTGCTTAAAACTCTTCAATGGTTCTCCTTACCCTGGAGATAAAGGCAGCACTGATCAGCACGGCCTTCCAGGCCAAATATCTCCCCACTCTCTTTTGTTCTCTCTTTCCTTCAGCTGCAAAGGCTTGTTTAAATGTCCTCATATTAACCAGGCTCTCTCCTGTTAATAGACCCTTGCACCTGCTGCCTCCTCTGCCTAGAACCTTCTTCCACTTGTCTCTCAAATTTCCATTCAAATGTTACTCCCCTCCAGCCTCCTTCATAAACTTCAAAGCCCATGTCTTTCTATTTTACGTTACCCCTGTAGTTACATCCTTACTTTTATGTGCATTTGTAATTTTAGAGACTGTGAGGTTCATGAGGTCAAAGCCCATTAATTATGTGCCATGGACAAATTACTTGATATCAGAAATAGGCTCTCACTACTTCATTTTCTTTGAAACAGAAGGCCTCATTTCCTAGCCTTATAATTAGATGTGACCATGTAACTGAATTCTGGTCATGCAACATGAGTAGAAGTAATGTGAACCATAGATTCTGAGGCTCTAGCATATATTAATCTGAAAAGATGGAAGAGTCTGAATCCCTGCATGAGTATGTGGAAGACTGCTCAAACAATATATATGCATTGGACGGAGATGTGAGAAAGATGTAAGCTTTTATTCTATGAAGCTAGAGGAATTTGGGGTCTGTTTATCAGAGCAGATAGTATTGTTTACTCTAACTAAAACTGTTACAGTATATGAGCTGATGTTCCCTTCAGAAAAATAAGGGCAAATAAATGTTCATCACATAAAGTTTTTGAGGGAATTAAAATATTGTGAGTATGGATGCTGTGAATATCATAGTTATTCAACTGATATTATTCATTGTCCTTATCATTTCATTGTTAACTACTTTTTCCTGCTTCATGGAAAAATGTACTCCCTTCTCCTTTATTTCTTACTCTCATAATGACTTTTTTTGGGTAGAATTAGAATACCTCTTCCTTTTTTAAAATTAGAGTTGTATTCTTAAGGTTTCCATTGTTATTACTGAGCTATAGTTGATGTACAATATTATATGTTAAGGTGCACAACATAGTGACTCACAATTTTTAAAGGTTATACTCCATTTATAGTTATTTTAAAATATTCACTATACTTCCTATTTTTCAGTATATCCTTGCAGCTTATTTTACACATAATAGTTTGTACAGAGATGTATTCATAAGGATTTTAAGGAATTTAAAGGGGCTTCTTTATTGTTAGAGCGTATGAAGAAGTCTCAATAATGGTTACAGTGGTCTGAGTTTTCAAATAAACCTCTGCTCCTACAAAGTAATTGTTTCCCTCTTCATGGAATTTCTAGGTGAATTCTGATATGGAATTAGGGGTCACAAAAGCATAAATTAATTATTCTTGGGAACATAACTCAGTGACTCCATTTTTAGTGGCACTAATGTCTGAGAATGGGCAACAGAGAGAGACTGCTTTTTTATAGCATCTAATAACAATTATTTGTGGTACATGGCCTTTCTCTTTTTCTGCCGAGAGACTCAAGATTTCACATCGTTTTATTAGATGAACGTTCCTGAAACCTTACTGGGTTATTGGAACTCTGTGTTAATTTTACTCTGTCTCTCAAGCAAACCTGAGCTGTCAGAATTTATCTATTATACTTTTTTTCTTTCCTAGAAACTGATCAACAGCCAAGAATGTGAGCAGAGTCTAAAGAGTGGAAACAAAACCCAACCTGCTAAATCTCCTTTGCAGATTGTTCTTGCCTTCTGTGCCTTGGGAACACATCCTTCCAGCACCTGTTTGAGAAGCTGCTCATTGCTTTCATTCCCTGTGAGGAAGGCAGTTTATGGATGTAGATATAGCAGTTTATGGATGCTTGACCAAGAATTATTTTTGATTATGTAAATTAGTTGCTTCTGCTGATTTGTGACTTTAAAAAAAGCTCACATCCTTATTAAAATACTTTGGCTCTGAGTCATTTAATTCATGTCTTGAATTAAAGTAGAATGACATCAGATAATGAGTGAGATTTAATTTTTTTTTCTTTTCAAAAATCCTCAGGTGCTTAGGTTTTAATTAAGCTGCTTTTTATTTTTAAGAATTAGTCTAAGACATCTTGCCTCTAGTATCATTTCCAAACTCATTTGGAAATTCTGTAGTGATTTCAGTCTTAAAGTTTGTATGGGTCATGTAACGATAAGACTAATAATGTTGATGATAAGTATAACTAAAGTTCATTGACTGTTTTCTATGTGTTCAGTTCAGTTCAGTCGCTCAGTCGTGTCCGACTCTTTGTGACCCCATGAATCGCAGCACACCAGGCCTCCCTGTCCATCACCAACTCCCAGAGTTCACTCAGACTCACGCCCATCGAGTCAGTGATGCCATCCAGCCATCTCATCCTCTGTCATCCCCTTCTCCTCCTGCCCTCAATCCCTCCCAGCATCAGAGTCTTTTCCAATGAGTCAACTCTTCCCATGAGGTGGCCAAAGTACTGGAGCTTCAGCTTTAGCATCGTTCCTTCCAAAGAAATCCCAGGGCCGATCTCCTTCAGAATGGACTGGTTGGATCTCCTTGCAGACCAAGGGACTCTCAAGAGTCTTCTCCAACACAACAGTTCAAAAGCATCAATTCTTTGGCACTCAGCTTTCTTCACAGTCCAACTCTCACATCCATACATGACTACTGGAAAAACCATAGCCTTGACTAGACGGACCTTAGTCGGCAAAGTAATGTCTCTGCTTTTGAATATGCTATCTAAGTTGGTCGTAACTTTTCTTCCAAGGAGTAAGCGTCTTTTAATTTCATGGTTGCAGTCACCATCTGCAGTGATTTTGGAGCCCAGAAAAATAAAGTCTGACACTATTTCCACTGTTAGGCACTGTGCAAAGGGCTTTGATTACATTATTTTGTTCAATGGAAAATTGTCTACACAAGATGCAATCATTCAATCCAATTAAAGTCATTGTAATACAACATTTATTGAGTATCTCCTGGCAGTCATGTACTAGTCACCAAAAAGGAAATAGAAGGTTACAACGTGTTCCCATACAAACTGGTTCCAAAGCTGATGACCCTTTCTGACTTTATCCTTTTCTTGCTTATATTTCAGATTAANTTGTGACCCCATGAATCGCAGCACACCAGGCCTCCCTGTCCATCACCAACTCCCAGAGTTCACTCAGACTCACGCCCATCGAGTCAGTGATGCCATCCAGCCATCTCATCCTCTGTCATCCCCTTCTCCTCCTGCCCTCAATCCCTCCCAGCATCAGAGTCTTTTCCAATGAGTCAACTCTTCCCATGAGGTGGCCAAAGTACTGGAGCTTCAGCTTTAGCATCGTTCCTTCCAAAGAAATCCCAGGGCCGATCTCCTTCAGAATGGACTGGTTGGATCTCCTTGCAGACCAAGGGACTCTCAAGAGTCTTCTCCAACACAACAGTTCAAAAGCATCAATTCTTTGGCACTCAGCTTTCTTCACAGTCCAACTCTCACATCCATACATGACTACTGGAAAAACCATAGCCTTGACTAGACGGACCTTAGTCGGCAAAGTAATGTCTCTGCTTTTGAATATGCTATCTAAGTTGGTCGTAACTTTTCTTCCAAGGAGTAAGCGTCTTTTAATTTCATGGTTGCAGTCACCATCTGCAGTGATTTTGGAGCCCAGAAAAATAAAGTCTGACACTATTTCCACTGTTAGGCACTGTGCAAAGGGCTTTGATTACATTATTTTGTTCAATGGAAAATTGTCTACACAAGATGCAATCATTCAATCCAATTAAAGTCATTGTAATACAACATTTATTGAGTATCTCCTGGCAGTCATGTACTAGTCACCAAAAAGGAAATAGAAGGTTACAACGTGTTCCCATACAAACTGGTTCCAAAGCTGATGACCCTTTCTGACTTTATCCTTTTCTTGCTTATATTTCAGATTAAAAAGTAAATTCAGAATAGTTAAATGACTTCCTTGAGGTCACATAATTTTTAAGGGTTGGAGGTGCAAGACAAACTCATTTTAGCACATGCCTTTTTGAACATTTTGACTTACACAAACTTATAGAAATAGCATCATAGTGTGCAGTTTATTTTGTAGTTTCAATCAACAATATGTTTCATGTACCTTTTAATGTTAGTAAATAAGCTTCACATACGAAAACCCTCCTAAGTAAATCAGACACAAAAGATTCAGTTCAAACACATTTGTTTCACATTTTTATCAATAAAACATTAATGTTTTTGATTAAATCTTTTTAAAAAGATTGTTTGTTTGGAGGGTACCTTTCCAAACAGACCAATATTCTTGAGATTCTGAGGTCTCTAAATACGGCATCTAGTTTAATAAACATGTGATATGTCTGTGTGGAACATAGCACTCCAAAGACATTTTGGAGGGAATAAATGCTTATATCTGTGAAAATAAAAAACTATTTAATAGTTTATAAGAATTGCTTACAGTTATACACATGCAAATGTCCATTTATACACAATGTT
>SJYA01000910.1:2751216-2836571 GCA_006410615.1 Neotragus moschatus
TTCCCACTATAAAAGGATTATTTATTTCTAATATAAACCTCTAACATATATATAAATATATATATATTTATATAAATTTATATAAATATATATATATTTATATAAATATATATATATATATAAACAATTCTCTGACCTTTGGTCTTTAGCAATGCAAGTTTACTTTGAGGGAAAAGCGAACTCCATTTTGGTCTATTTCCAGTTATTGAAGTTAAAAGTTTGTTTGTGAAGGAGTTGCTGTCAGTGAAATAGACCTCCCCTGGAGATGAATCTTTATCCCACTTATGGGAACAACAACTCATAGAAGAGAACTTCCTTTAAAAGGAATTCTGGCTGTATGAGCTGTTTGTATATTTTAGATACTAATACCTTATTAATATTATTTGCAGGTATTTTCTCTTATTCAGTAGCTTGTCTTTTCATTTCTTCAATGATTTCCTTTGTTGTGAAAAAGTTTTTAAGTTCAATTAGGTCCCATTTGTTTATTTTTGCTTTTGTCTCTTTTGTCTTAGGAGACAGATAAATAAAAAATATTGCTGCAGTTTATGTCAGAGAGTCCTCTGCCTATGTTCTCTTCCAGGAGTTTTATGGTTTCACGTGTTATGTTTACCATTCAATGTCAAAAAACTCAGATTTTAAAAAGGGGCAGAAGACCCAAATAGACATTTTTTCAAAGAAGGTATACAGATAGCTAATAGGAACACAAAAAGATGCTCCATATCATTAGAGAAATGCATATCAAAATCACAATGAGAATTAACCCCACACCTTTTCAGAATGAAAAACAAAACAAAACAAAACCCTACAAATAACAAATGTTGGCCTAGGTGTGGAGAAAAGAGGATTCTTGCACATAGTTGTTGTTTAGATATTAAGTCACGTGCAACTCTTTTGTGACCCCATGGACTGTAGCCCTCCAGGCTCCTCTGTCCATAGGATTTCCCAGGCAAGAATACTGGAGTGGGTGTCCATTTCCTTTTCCAGGGGATCTTTCCAACTCAGGGATTGAACATATGTCTCTGACTTGGGAGGCAGATTCTTTACCACTGAGTTACTTGGGAAGCCCTTGTATACAGTTAGTGGAAAGGTATGTTGGAGCAGCCACTGTGCAAAATGGTATGAAGGTTTCTCAAAAATCTAAAAACAAAAACACCGTATGATAGAGCAATTACACTCCTAGATATATACAGATATGAGAAAAATGAAAACACTAATTCAAAAAGATACATGCACCCCACTGTTCATAGCAGTCTTATTTACCAAAAGTCAAGATATGGAAGCAACCCAAGTGTCCATTGACAGGTGAATGGATAAAGATGTGGTATATATACACAATGGAATATTATTCAGCCATAAAAATGAAATTCTGCCATTTGCAACAATGTGGATGAACCTAGAGAATATTACGCTTAGTGAAATAAGTCAGACAGACAAAGAAAAATACTATATGTTATCACTTATATTCGAGATCCAAAAACTAAAACCGACAAATATATATAACAAAACAGAAATAGATTTGCAGATACAGAAAACAAACTAGTGGTTACCAGTGGGGACAGGAAAGGCAGAAGAGGCAAGGTAGGGAGAGAGGATTAAGAGATACAAATTACCATGTACAAAATACATAAGCAACAAGGATATATTGTTCAGTACGGGGAAATACAGCCACTATTTTGTAATAACTTTAAATGAAGTGTAATCTTAAAATATGGAATCACTATGCTATACATCTGAAACTAATATAGTAGTGAAAATCAAGTACACTTCAAAAAAAAAATAGGCAAAGACTGTAAAGTGAAATTTAAACTTGTATTTAATATCATGTGCCAAGTTCACAGGGAATATTTCAGAAGTAATATAGTCATTTCAGTAAAAGTTCTCTGTATGTGATTAATAAGTATGATGGGGCTAAGTGAATTGTTTAATTCTCAGCAGACACAGTGAGACTGAGTTATAATTGCCAAAATAAAGTTATTTTTCTGTTTAAAAAAGGTATTCTGGGTATTTAAAATCCATCACTTATAGGATCTGTCTTCCTGAGGATTAAGGAAATTCAGAAACTTTGCATTGATGAATCTGATGGAAGAGCCCCTGGTATCCCAGAGATGAATGGCTTGTGTATGGTTGGCAAAAGAGTGGTATTACGTGACAAATAAGAATAAAAAAATAAGAAGCTTAATTCTCCCTGTTGAAGATAAGGGAAGAAATTTTCCTCCCATCCTTTTTCTTAGACCTTTTACTTTATTTTTTAAACTTTTTATTTTGTATTGGGGTATAGCTAATTAACCATATTGTGATAATTTCAAATGAACAGTGAAGGAATTCAGACACACATATCCACTCTCCCTCAAACTCCCTTTCCATCTGGGCTGCCACATAACATTGAACAGAGTTCCATGTACTCTATAGTGGGTTAGAACCTTTACTTTAGAAAATTTTAATTGTAAGTACTTTCTCTTCTCTTTGACATGTATTTAAATCCTTTTGAAGATGAGGTAGGCCTTCTCTCAGCCTTATGGCCAATAATGCCTTTTTCCAGGACTTGAGAGCCATCTCTTTGAGATGTAACATCAAGAGAGCTAGCTCCCCTTTCTCATGGTTTCTGTGGGAAGGTAGATGTTTAACCTTGAGTGCCTTGTGCAAAGTTGCAAAAATTTCTCCTATCATAAATATATGAGAAATAATTTCTCCTCTGGATAATGTTACCAAACCAACACAGATGGTCACCCTCAATACAGGAAAACTTAGGATGAAAGTATGTGTGATGATGCTATCTAACTTGAGGGCTAGTAACTAACTGTTTATTTTGAAAAATATATGTAATGGGTTTTATCTTCATGGCTAAACGAAAGGGTTAAGAGTCTTTTCTGTCCTTGCTATCCCTTAATGATTGACTGATGCATATCACATTCTGGTTTAATGCTTATTCAGTTAAAACAGTGTTTTCTTTCTTTATTGCCTTTGCAGAGAGGATTTCTATGCAGGGAAAAGATTTAGCTGTTGCAGCAGCATATTTCCCTGATAGCTCCTAGAACAATGAAAACCACTGCACTGTCCTCATTTTTTGTTTAGGGGAGTAACACATGGGGGATGCTGAAGCTTATTCAGTTATTCATTTCCCCAATAATCTAGTTGTGTAGATACAACACAAAGAGACTAGATCCTGTGATTCCTCTAATGTTTAAGTGTTTGGACTTAGAGGATTTTTGCTATCTTCAGTGATAGCAGGAGAAATGTGTTTATCGAGTCCAAAATCCAATCGAGTGACTGATCCCAATGGAAACCACAGGTTTCTGAATGCAGGAAACCAACCAGAATGCTCATGTAACTCCAAATCCAAGGACACGGGTGTGAAACCAATAAAGCCAACCGCTCCCTTCATCTATTCTCTCAGCTTTGGATGTAGTCAGTTACAACATGTGCATGCGTGCACGCTAAATCACTTCAGTCAAGTCCTGCTCTTTTAGATCCTATGGATTGTAGCCCGCCAGGCTCCTCTGTCCATGGGATTGTCCAGGTAAGAATACTGGAGTGAGTTGCCATGCCCTCCTCCAGGGGATCTTCCTGACCCGGGGATTGAACCCAAGTCTCTTATGTCTCCTGCATTGGCAGGTAGATTCTTTACCACCAGCATGACTTGGGAAGCCCCATTTACAAGACAAGAGTTTAGTAAATTCCAACCGGGTCACCAACAATAATCTCATCAGTGTCTTGGTCATAACTTCTGGTTATTGGTAGCTGTAAGCATGTTAAGAGGGTAACTAAGTTACTTGCAATGATGTAATAGTTTTCTTTGTTGATGTTGAGAAGAATTGCCTAGGATGCCTGCATCTCCTTTTTTAATTTTTTTTAGGTTCGATGCAGAAGGCTTGGGACTGATGGGCGGGGATGATCTGGAGGGATGGTTTGGGGAGGGAGGGGGAAGGGGGGAGTCCAGATTGGGAACTCAGGTACACTTATGGCTGATTTATGTCAATGTATGGCAAAATGAGTACAGTATTGTAAAGCAAAACAAACTAAAAAATAAAAATTAAAAATAAAATAAAATAAAATCTATTGAAGTACCTGGCTTAAATTAACTAGATGAAAACTATGATCATTAATGGGTATGCTTCCTCTAGCTGAGGAAAGATTTAACATTAAGTATAGAAGGGTTAAAACAGCTAAAACTGTAATATTAATATTTGCATTGAAAAGAAATTTGTACATATTTGTGATTGTCTTGTATACAGTGTGTGACATATAACAGGCACTTTGTAAGTGCTTGCTATTATCATCCTTACTTGTCAGATGTAAGAGAACTTGGCCAAATATAATGAATCTTATACCAATTAAGTAGTTCATCAAAACTCGTGATCTTGACATCTCATTAAATCTTATTCATTAAAAATAAATGAGAAATTTAGTTCAACTCATTAAATGTTTAATTTATTAGCTATATTAGTATTATTTAGCACATAGAAGTTTTGGTTGATGGGCAAAATACTTAACAAAAGAAATTAATTAAAATAGTTTTAAATGTTGTCATGTTTATAATTAACTTTGCAAATAGGATCAAACATTATTCAAAGACTCTTGAAAGTTATTGTAAAAATCTGTTAATATTTTCATCCACTAGCAAAATAAATTTAATCTATAAAATTAAATGGGAAGCTTCAGGTTCTCACCTCCTGTGGCAGCTTAATTAATTAATTTAAAAATATTTTGTTGGTGTATACTTGATTTACAATGCTGCATTAGTTTTGAGTGTATAGCAAAGTGAATCAATTATATATATATATATCCACTCGTTTTTAGATTCTTTTCCCATATAGGTCATTATAGAGTCTTGAGTAAAATTCCCAGTAGGTCCTTATTGTGGCAGCTAAATTTCGAAGGGAAAGGGCATTCCTGTTGACATCTATATAGCCTCAGTGCAGGCAGAGAGGCAGTATCAGAGAATCACACAAAGACTCTTTCAAATAAATTTATGACTTATGATATAGGATCAGGAAACTTTGAGGAACTGACGTCCCATGTTCTTCCCTTCTAACCTTTTTTTTTTCCTGTGATGATGAGTACTAGTACATCTGGCAAGCATGGGAAAATTATGCAGACACAGGTAGGTATACATGTATGACTTTGGTAGTCTCAGAGAGTAGATGAAAAACCATCTCTAGTTTCCTCAAAACAGAAGAGCTACTAGACATGACATACCTGCCAGTTGGAGGAATAAAGCACATCTCATCAACATGTCCCTTATGTTTTCAGAAACCAACTTCTGACATTTGCTCATGTGAGGCCATCCTTTCCTCTTCTAAGTATCATGATATTTCCCTCTCAGTAAATGAGTCCTTTCTCCGTGGCATAAGTGGGATAAGCCCCATTTCTCCAGTGAGTATCAATCAAAAGGCAATTTGCCTGTATAAAAGAAAACCTGCAATTTTGAGATTTTAAGGCATTGGATATGATAGCTATTCAGCTCCTGGTTGACGAGTCATCTTCTTCATTTTCTTTATTCAGAACTACTTTTAAAATAAATGAGAAAGGTTCATCTTCGATTCTGAGTCTGTGATGTCTTTTTCTCAATAGTAGAAGATTACATGAAACTCCTTTCTACTTGTATAGTTCTTTGTGGTAGAGAATAAAACACTATCATACCAGAGTTCTGTATCTAACAAATACAACTCAATGAGTTTGAAGATAAATATAACCCTATGAAACAAACAAACAAAACAAACAAAAAACCCCACTATCATACCAGATTTTAAAAGCATGTATATTTTCATTTTTATTGAAAATATCTTTCAGTTCTCTTATTCTCTTTCAATAATCTTTTTTCAAAATCTCTTGTGAATTTTGCTGCTTTGTATTTCTCAGCATTGAGTGTACAAAGTGTTATGGTCTTTTACTCCAAAATTATTTGATTTCAGATTTATTGGTGACTTTAAATCTAGGTCTAGGTTTCTGTGTTTTCTTAAATACTAACAAAGTATAAAATCTGATGTCTGATATATTTCTGCCCATTTCTTCTTTGAATCACAAAAATTTAAATACAGCTCAGCCTGTTAAAACATAAGTGTTTTGTGAAATCCCTGATTTAATACATATTCAAATACACTTAAAATTTCTAATTTAGCAATCACCAAAATATAGTTGGCTAAATTATAGTATAATTCAAACAGTTACTTGACAGCTTCTCAAAACAAATGGAGATTAGTTCATTACAGAATAGTAGTTAAATATGCAACTGAAACCTGTGACTTAATAAATGTTATGAAGTTTAATTCAAAGCTTCCATATGCTCTAAAATTATTAGCAAATTCTCTTGTCAGTTAGTGTTGCATTTTTCTTTTTACACTGGCAAACTGAATTTAAGAATATAAATTTTCTTCAGGCTTATCCAGTCAATAGAAAAACTGAAAAGAAATCTCTGTTTTTTTTGTTTGTTTCTCATTGGTTTTAATTTTTTTTTCCTTTTGCAGTTTTTTAAACAATCAATAAACTAAAAAATATAGTTTATGTTGAGCATCTATGTTGAGGCCTTATAAGAAGTCGTGGCACGTTAAAAGTGTTTTTCAAATAATAACTAGTGGCAACTTGGAGAGTGGCCAGGAACTGAGAACAACTGGTGAGGGGAGATCTGGAAACAGGCAGCTGGGATCATCCTACTGGACATTCTGAAGGCTTGAAACAAGATAGTGGCAATAAAGATGCAGAGAGAGATTAGTTGTGTTAGTTCCATGGTAAAATTGACTTAATCTGGTGCCTTCTGAGTTTTAAATATTGAAGCTGAAGTAAACATTGAAGATAATATTGACATGTTAATATGCGTCTCTAAGTGCATGGTGATGCCTTTTACCAAAAGGAAAATTTTACAAGGTGGGATGGATGGGTTCATGAAGGAAGCGGAATTTCACTGAAAAAATATTTATTTTTGCTAAATAGTCCATAATTCTGGAAAAAATTAAAGCATAGAAGAATATACAGTGAAGATTAACTTGCTATTCCATATATAACCTCCATTTTCTTAATTTCCCTCCTCTGAGTCAACCATTACTACCACTTCTTAAAAATGCCTGTCAGTTACTTATTACAAACCAATTGTCCCTTATTTCTCTAGCAACAGACTCTCAATTATTTTTAGAGGGTTCACTGAACACTATTTTCCAGATTTCCTTGCAAATAGAAGTGGCTATGTTACTAAATTTGATCAATAATATTAAACAAAAGCTATTGGGTTGGACTTATGGGAAAGATCCTCAAAAGAGGTCAGATAGCTGTCACCTTTCTTCCCTTTCTCCTTCAATTCTGATTGTCCTGGAATGTGGATGTGATAACTAAAGGTCTAGGGCTATCTTGGGCAAAAAAACAATGAAAAGGATGAAAATATTCACTGATGACAGTGAATAATAAAGAAGGAAGGAGGCCAAGAGTCTGATGACTATAAAGCCAGCATGTTGTTTAGTTGCTCAGTTGGGTCCAACTTTTTGAGACCCCATGGACATAGTCCACCAGGTTCTGCTGTCCATGAAATTTTTTAGGCAAGAATACTGGAGTGGATTGTCATTTCTTTCTCAAGGGGATCTTCCCAACCTGGAAACTGAACCTGCAGCTCCTGCTTGGCAGGTGGATTCGTTACCACTGAGCACCTGGGAAGCATGGAACCAGCATAGTCCTAGACTATTTATTTCCTGATATCGTTCATGTGAAAGAAATATAAATTTGCATCTTGTTCAAAAATTTCTTTCTGCAGTCAAATCTAATCTTAACTGGTACAGGATTCTTTCATGACTTTCCTTTTGAACAAGTTAAATATGAGGACTTCCAGATGTAGGTATCAGTTGAACAGTTAACAAATGCACTGTAAGTTCCTCAAGTGTCTGAGATAAAGTGGATGCTCAAAAAATATTTATTTAATGAGCTCAAGAGAGAGGTCTGGAGGTGAAAGCTTTCTAAATTATTTTCAAATGAATGGTGGTTGTAGAGTAACTCCATGTAATTGTATCTGGTCTCATCACTTCACAGCAAACAGGTGGGAAAACAGTGGAAGCAGTAACAGACTTTATCTTCTTGGGTTCCAAAATCACTATAGATGATGACTACAACCATCAGCATTGGCTTAATTAATCAGAAATTAAAAGATGCTTGCTCCTTGGAAGAAAAGCTATGACAAACCTAGACAGCATATTAAAAAGAAGAGACATTACTTTGGCAACACAGGTCTGTACAGTCAAAAGTGAAAGTCACTTGGTNGGTATACATGTATGACTTTGGTAGTCTCAGAGAGTAGATGAAAAACCATCTCTAGTTTCCTCAAAACAGAAGAGCTACTAGACATGACATACCTGCCAGTTGGAGGAATAAAGCACATCTCATCAACATGTCCCTTATGTTTTCAGAAACCAACTTCTGACATTTGCTCATGTGAGGCCATCCTTTCCTCTTCTAAGTATCATGATATTTCCCTCTCAGTAAATGAGTCCTTTCTCCGTGGCATAAGTGGGATAAGCCCCATTTCTCCAGTGAGTATCAATCAAAAGGCAATTTGCCTGTATAAAAGAAAACCTGCAATTTTGAGATTTTAAGGCATTGGATATGATAGCTATTCAGCTCCTGGTTGACGAGTCATCTTCTTCATTTTCTTTATTCAGAACTACTTTTAAAATAAATGAGAAAGGTTCATCTTCGATTCTGAGTCTGTGATGTCTTTTTCTCAATAGTAGAAGATTACATGAAACTCCTTTCTACTTGTATAGTTCTTTGTGGTAGAGAATAAAACACTATCATACCAGAGTTCTGTATCTAACAAATACAACTCAATGAGTTTGAAGATAAATATAACCCTATGAAACAAACAAACAAAACAAACAAAAAACCCCACTATCATACCAGATTTTAAAAGCATGTATATTTTCATTTTTATTGAAAATATCTTTCAGTTCTCTTATTCTCTTTCAATAATCTTTTTTCAAAATCTCTTGTGAATTTTGCTGCTTTGTATTTCTCAGCATTGAGTGTACAAAGTGTTATGGTCTTTTACTCCAAAATTATTTGATTTCAGATTTATTGGTGACTTTAAATCTAGGTCTAGGTTTCTGTGTTTTCTTAAATACTAACAAAGTATAAAATCTGATGTCTGATATATTTCTGCCCATTTCTTCTTTGAATCACAAAAATTTAAATACAGCTCAGCCTGTTAAAACATAAGTGTTTTGTGAAATCCCTGATTTAATACATATTCAAATACACTTAAAATTTCTAATTTAGCAATCACCAAAATATAGTTGGCTAAATTATAGTATAATTCAAACAGTTACTTGACAGCTTCTCAAAACAAATGGAGATTAGTTCATTACAGAATAGTAGTTAAATATGCAACTGAAACCTGTGACTTAATAAATGTTATGAAGTTTAATTCAAAGCTTCCATATGCTCTAAAATTATTAGCAAATTCTCTTGTCAGTTAGTGTTGCATTTTTCTTTTTACACTGGCAAACTGAATTTAAGAATATAAATTTTCTTCAGGCTTATCCAGTCAATAGAAAAACTGAAAAGAAATCTCTGTTTTTTTTGTTTGTTTCTCATTGGTTTTAATTTTTTTTTCCTTTTGCAGTTTTTTAAACAATCAATAAACTAAAAAATATAGTTTATGTTGAGCATCTATGTTGAGGCCTTATAAGAAGTCGTGGCACGTTAAAAGTGTTTTTCAAATAATAACTAGTGGCAACTTGGAGAGTGGCCAGGAACTGAGAACAACTGGTGAGGGGAGATCTGGAAACAGGCAGCTGGGATCATCCTACTGGACATTCTGAAGGCTTGAAACAAGATAGTGGCAATAAAGATGCAGAGAGAGATTAGTTGTGTTAGTTCCATGGTAAAATTGACTTAATCTGGTGCCTTCTGAGTTTTAAATATTGAAGCTGAAGTAAACATTGAAGATAATATTGACATGTTAATATGCGTCTCTAAGTGCATGGTGATGCCTTTTACCAAAAGGAAAATTTTACAAGGTGGGATGGATGGGTTCATGAAGGAAGCGGAATTTCACTGAAAAAATATTTATTTTTGCTAAATAGTCCATAATTCTGGAAAAAATTAAAGCATAGAAGAATATACAGTGAAGATTAACTTGCTATTCCATATATAACCTCCATTTTCTTAATTTCCCTCCTCTGAGTCAACCATTACTACCACTTCTTAAAAATGCCTGTCAGTTACTTATTACAAACCAATTGTCCCTTATTTCTCTAGCAACAGACTCTCAATTATTTTTAGAGGGTTCACTGAACACTATTTTCCAGATTTCCTTGCAAATAGAAGTGGCTATGTTACTAAATTTGATCAATAATATTAAACAAAAGCTATTGGGTTGGACTTATGGGAAAGATCCTCAAAAGAGGTCAGATAGCTGTCACCTTTCTTCCCTTTCTCCTTCAATTCTGATTGTCCTGGAATGTGGATGTGATAACTAAAGGTCTAGGGCTATCTTGGGCAAAAAAACAATGAAAAGGATGAAAATATTCACTGATGACAGTGAATAATAAAGAAGGAAGGAGGCCAAGAGTCTGATGACTATAAAGCCAGCATGTTGTTTAGTTGCTCAGTTGGGTCCAACTTTTTGAGACCCCATGGACATAGTCCACCAGGTTCTGCTGTCCATGAAATTTTTTAGGCAAGAATACTGGAGTGGATTGTCATTTCTTTCTCAAGGGGATCTTCCCAACCTGGAAACTGAACCTGCAGCTCCTGCTTGGCAGGTGGATTCGTTACCACTGAGCACCTGGGAAGCATGGAACCAGCATAGTCCTAGACTATTTATTTCCTGATATCGTTCATGTGAAAGAAATATAAATTTGCATCTTGTTCAAAAATTTCTTTCTGCAGTCAAATCTAATCTTAACTGGTACAGGATTCTTTCATGACTTTCCTTTTGAACAAGTTAAATATGAGGACTTCCAGATGTAGGTATCAGTTGAACAGTTAACAAATGCACTGTAAGTTCCTCAAGTGTCTGAGATAAAGTGGATGCTCAAAAAATATTTATTTAATGAGCTCAAGAGAGAGGTCTGGAGGTGAAAGCTTTCTAAATTATTTTCAAATGAATGGTGGTTGTAGAGTAACTCCATGTAATTGTATCTGGTCTCATCACTTCACAGCAAACAGGTGGGAAAACAGTGGAAGCAGTAACAGACTTTATCTTCTTGGGTTCCAAAATCACTATAGATGATGACTACAACCATCAGCATTGGCTTAATTAATCAGAAATTAAAAGATGCTTGCTCCTTGGAAGAAAAGCTATGACAAACCTAGACAGCATATTAAAAAGAAGAGACATTACTTTGGCAACACAGGTCTGTACAGTCAAAAGTGAAAGTCACTTGGTCATGTTCGGCTCTTTGCAACCCCATGGGCCATACTGTCCATGGAATTTTCCAGGCAAGAATACTGGAGTGGGGAGCTGTTCTCTTCTACAGGGGATCTTCCCTACCCAGGGACTGAACCCAGGTTTCCCATGTTACAGGCAGATTCTTTACCAGCTGAGCCACCAGGGAAGCCCTAAATAAACCCTCACTTAGCTTTCTCATGTTGAGCTTAGTCACTCAGTCATGTCTGACTCTCTGTGACCCCATGGACTGTAGCCCACCAGGCTCCTCTGTCCATGGGGTTCTCCAGGAAAGAATACTGGAATGGGTTGCTATGCCCTCCTCCAGGGGATCTTCCCAACCAAGGATTAAACCCAGGTCTCCAGATTCTTTACAATCTGAGCCATCAGGGAATTGAGTAGTCACGTGTGGATGTCAGAGTTGGCTCATAAAAAAGGCTGAGTGCTGAAGAATTGATGCTTTTGAACTGTGGAGAAGACTCTTGAGAATCCCTTGGACTGTAAGGAGATCAAACCAGTCAATCCTAAAGGAAATCAATCCTGAATATTCATTGGAGGGATTGACATTGAGGCTGAAGCTCCAGTATTTTGGCCACTTGATGCAAAGAGCTGACTCACTGAAAAAACCTAAATGCTGGGAAAGATTGAAGGCAGGAGAAGAAGGGGACAATAGAGGATGAGATGGTTGGATGGCATCACTGACTCAGTGGACATGTGTTTGAGCAAGTCCCGGGAGATGGTGATGGACAGGGAAGCCTGGCGTGCTGCAGTACATGGGGTCCCAAAGAGTTGGACTCGACTGAATGACTGAACAACAAAACAAAAAGACTAGCAAAGATGGATGAATCACTTACCTGATTTCAGACTATACTACAAAGCTACAGTCATCAAGACAGTATGGTACTGGCACAAAAACAGAAGTATAGACCAATGGAACAGGTTAGAAAGCCCAGAGATAAACCCACACACATATGGGCACCTTATCTTTGACAAAGGAGGCAAGAATATACAATGGGAAAAAGACACTCTCTTTGATTAGTGGTACTGGAAGAACTGGACAACTACATTCGAAAGAATGAAATTAGCACACTTCCTAACACCATACAGAAAAATAAACTCAAAATGAATTAAAGACCTAAATGTAAGACCAGAAACTATGAAACTCTTAGAAGAAAAAAATAGGCAGAACACTGTATGACATAAATCACAGCAAGATCCTTTATGATCCACCTCTTAGAAAAATGGAAATAAAAACAAATATAAATAAATGAGACCTAATTAAACTTAAAAGCTTCTGCACAGCAAAAACTATAAACAAGGTGAACAGACAACCCTCAAAAAGGGAGACAATAATAGCAAATGAAACAACAGACAAAAGAATTAATTTCCAAAATATACAAGCAGCTCGTACAACTCAATACTAGAAAAACAAAAACGTAATCAAAAAATTGGCAAAAAAACCCTGAACAGACATTTCTCCAAAGAAGACATACCAATGGCTAATAAACATATGAAGAGAAGCTCAACATCACTCATTATTCAGCTCAGTTCATTTCAGTTGCTCAGTCCTGTCCGACTCTTTGTGACCCCATGAACCATAGCACACCAGGCCTCCCTGTCCATCACCAACTCCCAGAGCTTGCTCAAACTCATGTCCATTGAGTTGGTGATGTCATCCAACCATCTCATCCTCTGTCGTCCCCTTCTTCTCCTGCCCTCAATCTTTCCCAGCATCAGGGTCTTTTAAAATGAGTCAGCTCTTCACGTCAGAGAAATATCAAAACTATATCCCAGACAGAATGGCCATAATCAAAAAATCCAAAAATAAAAAGTGCTGGAAGAGGTGTGAAGAAAGGGGAACACTCCTACTCTGCTGGTGGGAATGTAAATTGATACAGCCACTATGGAGGACAGTATGAAGATTTGTTAAAAAATTAGGAATAAAACCACCGTATGACCCAGCCATATCACTTCTAGGCATATACCCTGAAGAGACCAAAACCAAAAAAGACACATGCACCCCAATGTTCATTGCAGCACTATTTACAATAGCCAAGACACGGAAGCAACCTAGACACTGATCAACAGATGAATGGATAAAGAAGCTGTGGTACAGACATACAATGAAATACAACTCAGCCATAAAAAGGAATGCATTTGAGTCAGTTCTAATGAGGTAGATGAACCTAGAGCCTATTATACAGAGTGAAGTCAGAAAGAGAAAAACAAATATCGAATCTTAACACATATATATGGAATCTAGAAGGATGGTACTGAAGGATCTATTTGCATAGCAGCAATGGAGACACAGACATAGAGAGCAGACTTATGGACGAGGGTAGGGGAGAAGAAAAGTTATGACCAACCTAGATAGCATATTCAAAAGCAGAGCTATTACTTTGCCGACTAAGGTCCGTCTAGTCAAGGCTATGATTTTTCCAGTGGTCATGTATGGATGTGAGAGTTGGACTGTGAAGAAGGCTGAGCGCTGAAGAATTGATGCTTTTGAACTGTGGTGTTGGAGAAGACTCTTGAGAGTCCCTTGGACTGCAAGGAGATCCAACCAGTCCACTCTGAAGGAGATCAGCCCTGGGATTTCTTTGGAAGGAATGATGCTGAAGCTGAAGCTCCAGTGCTTTGGCCACCTCATGGGAAGTGTTGACTCATTGGAAAAGACTCTGATGCTGGGAGGGATTGGGGGCAGGAGGAGAAGGGGACAACCGAGGATGAGATGGCTGGATGGCATCACTGACTCGATGGGAATGAGTCTGAGTGAACTCCGGGAGTTGGTGATGGACAGGGAGGCCTAGCATGGTGCAATTCATGGGGTTGCAAAGAGTTGGACATGACTGAGCGATTGAACTGAACTGAGGGGAGAAGAGAGAGAGGGTGAGATGAATGGAGAGAGTAGCAAGGAGACATATACACCAACATATGTAAATACAGAGCTAATGGGAATTCGCTGTATGACTCAGGGAACTCAAATGGGGGCTCTGTAATAACCTAGAGAGGTGGGAATGGGCAGGTGGTGGGAGGGAGATTCAGGAAGAAGGGGACGTATATACATCTATGGTAAATTCATGTTGGAATCAAACCAATATTGTAAACCAACCATCAAGCAATTAAAAATAAATAAATATTTTTAAAAAAGACTAGCAAAGATAGAACAATTGAGATGCAAATATTTACGAGGCATTGAATTTTCTTGTTTTTGAACATAGTTTTTCATTTATTCAAAACTTTTCTAATGCTTTCAGTTTAGGTTTATAATTTTAACTATATTGATCTTATAGATTATTTATGTTTATTTCTAGCTACATTGTACTTTTTATTATTACCATGAGTTAGATTTTGAAAAATTACCTTTTCTAAAAATATAAATTAGATATACTTGGAAGAAACACAAGCTGGAATCAAGATTGCTGGGAAAAATATCAATAACCTCAGATATGCAGATGACACCACCCTTATGGCAGAAAGTGAAGAGGAACTAAAGAGCCTCTTGATGAAAGTGAAAGAGGAGAGTGAAAAAGTTGGCTTAAAGCTCAACATTCAGAAAACGAAGATCATGGCATCCATTCTCATCACTTCACGGGAAATAGATGGAGAAACAGTGGAAACAGTGTCAGACTTTACTATTGGGGGCTCCAAAATCACTGCAGATGGTGACTTCAGCCATGAAGTCAAAAGATGCTTACTTCTTGGAAGAAAAGTTACGACCAACCTAGACAGCATATTCAAAAGCAGAGACATTACTTTGCCGACTAAGGTCCATCTAGTCAAGGCTATGGTTTTTCCAGTAGTCATGTATGGATGTGAGAGTTGGACTGTGAAGAAAGCTGAGTGCCGAAGAATTGATGCTTTTGAACTGTGGTGTTGGAGAANACAGCATATTCAAAAGCAGAGACATTACTTTGCCGACTAAGGTCCATCTAGTCAAGGCTATGGTTTTTCCAGTAGTCATGTATGGATGTGAGAGTTGGACTGTGAAGAAAGCTGAGTGCCGAAGAATTGATGCTTTTGAACTGTGGTGTTGGAGAAGACTCTTGAGAGTCCCTTGGACTGCAAGGAGATCCAACCAGTCCATTCTAAAGGAGATCAGCCCTGGGATTTCTTTGGAAGGAATGATGTTAAAGCTGAAGCTCCAGTACTTTGGCCACCTCATGGGAAGAGCTGACTCATTGGAAAAGACCCTGATGCTGGGAGGGATTGGGGGCAGGAGGAGAAGGGGACGACAGAGGATGAGATGGCTGGATGGCATCACTGACTCGATGGGAATGAGTCTGAGTGAACTCCGGGAGTTGGTGATGGGCAAGGAGGCCTGGCCTGCTGCGATTCATGGGGTCGCAAAGAGTCGGACACGACTGAATGACTGAACTGAACTGAATGGTGTTTTGAAAGCTATAGAAGCTTCTAATATGTTTATCCTGAGTCTAACTACCTCGCTAGACTACTATAATTCTAAAATTTCTCAGTTGATTCTCTAAATTGACAATCACATCACTGTAAATAAAATAGTTTCATCTCTTCTTTTTCATTCTCATTTCCCCCCTCTTTCTTATTTCATGGGCTAGCATTTCTAACATAATGCTGTATTCTAAGGGAAAGAGCAGCCAAACTTGTCTTATTTACTTTAAATGATATGTTTCTAATGTTTCATTACTAAGCACGATTTTGGTTAAGATTTTTCTAGAATATATGCTTTATCAACTTAGAAAATCATCTCATATTTTTCCAATAAACCATATTTTCTCTCCACATCTTAGATCAGCTTCCTCTTTTTATCACTTCTAGTTGTATAGCAACTTTGGTGTTGCTCATATCTCCTAAAGATGTATTTAATTGTATGCACCTGTGCAGCAATTCTCTCTTCAATGTGATCCTGTACGCTCCAAGTATTTTACTAATTCCTCACATACATTTTTCTCTTCTGCTGAGAGTTCTCATTTTAGAGCATGGTATGCATCATTTTCAGAGAAGGCAATGGCACCCCACTCCAGTACTCTTGCCTGGAAAATCCCATGGATGGAGGAGCCTGGAAGGCTGCAGTTCATGGGGTCGCTGAGAGTCGGACACGATTGAACAACTTCACATTCACTTTTCACTTTCGTGCATTGGAGAAGGAAATGGCAACCCACTCCAGTGCTCTTGCCTGGAGAATCCCAGGGACGGGGGAGCCTGGTGGGCTGCCATCTATGGGGTTGCACAGAGTCGGACATGACTGGTGTGACTTAGCAGCAGCAGCATGTATAATTTTATTACTGTATCTTTTATAACTTTTTTGGGAATATGATGCAGGGAGGTAAAACTGAAGTTGCATTAATTTACTTGTTGACAACTGACAGTTTACATGAAAAGACTGAATATTTATAAGGATTTAAGTGAATTCTGAGGATTTATTAAACATTTAAAGTTGAAAAACTTTAAACAATAATCGCTAAATACTTGCCTACTATGTGAACTTTATGTAGTATATCAAAATTTTAAAAATTGCATGCTTTTTTAACTGTTATTGACAAAACTTCAAAGTGTGTTTCTGCAATTTTTTCTTATTAAAACTTTGAAGTTTTAAAAAGGATATAGATTTTGTAATTATGTCATTCCTTTCAAAAGACTGTTTTCATTCAAACGGCAAATTTCCTCTTTTTTTCCATACTATGATGAGTGACTACAGGCTGTATAATAATTCTTTGTTGAAAATGGTTGACAATTTCATTTGTGGCTTAGTATTCTGTCAGCTGTTGCAAATGTTCTTCCATCAGGGTTCTGAGCGAATGAGTGCTAAATCAAGCATATTGATTGCTAATAATTTTCTATATACTAAGTATATTTTATCTGCTTGGTATTTTGCAAAGTTAAGCTTTGCTTTACTGATAGTCAATTTCTCAAATTCTATCATAAGTTTTGCTATGCTTGTGTTGTAGCCATAACAACAAATATCCATGATACATATTAATCTTAAGTTTGGAAATTTTTATTATTGTAAATTTCCAGTATTGTTTTCTTTGAGTTTTGCCTTGTTTGATTTTAAAATGCTTTACCAGTCTTCTTTCTATCAATGTTTTCATGTTATAATTGTCCTGTTCCTTTATTTTTTAACTTTTCTGTATCAATTTGGTTTAATTTTATGTAAAGAGCACTTGCCTTGATTTTAAAAATTTTAATCTAACAGTCAGTGTTATAACAAAAGAGTTTATTTCTGCTTACTTTAATTGTTTCTATGTAGCCATTTAAGTTATCTTATGTTTTACATTTCCATGATTTTTAAATTTTTCTTAAATTGTAGTTGAATGTTTGAAAATGTCTATTTTATTTCAAATGATTGGTTGGTCAAGAATAGAATTCCAGTTTTTAGATATGAGAGATTACAAAAATGGCCCTAATTCCTTCCTCCTCTCTTTGTCTATGCCTTGATTCTGGGCTTGAGTCACATTACTTGCTTTGGCAAATAGAATGTTAGAAAATACAATTCAAAAACAAAACAGTATTGAAAAGTACATGTTGTATTACTTGTGTCTTCAGCCATTGCCATGAGAACATACCTGTATCAGCTTACTCCCATTATCCCATCTGAAGCCATCCTAGGTCAGCCAATAGCCGACTGACCTTCATTCATGACAGTAAGCCTAGCTGAGACCAGAAGAACCACTGAGCCAACTTGCAGCCTGACGAGCTACATAAATCCTTAGTGTTTCAAGGCTCTGTTTTTGGAGTGGTATTTTGGTGGCAGTAGATGATACTTATACAATAGGTGTTTTTCTTTGCCACTTGGAAAACATTGTTTTGTTATCATCTTGCACAGAGTGTTACTGTTTAGAAGTATAATAGAAATGTGATTTTTTCTTAAGACAAACTGTCTAGAGATAAAAGTGTTTAGAACTGTCTCTTTGCCTTTATGTTCACAAGTTTTGCTTTTATATTTATATATGAAATACACAACTTAGTGACTAAACCACCATAACATGAAACACTAATATTTTCAGTGGATGCATTTATAGGTATGCTAATGCAAAGAAAACCATATGCAAGGTAATAGAATACAGCTTGAATCAAAGAGAAAATAGTTTTTAGCTCACCAGTTCAGATTTGTACTTAGTTACAAATCAAAATGGAATTGGAAAAGCTGAGGGTTAGGGCAATGGCAGAATACTAAATCTTATTGTGTTATATATTATATATACTAAAGTTTATAGACTGCTATGAAGATCCAAGGTCCATAGTATCATGTACCTATTAGTTTTTGTTACCTGCTTATACAACTGTGATTTGGAGTTGATAAACCTTAGAAATCCAAGACTAGGGTTTTTTAGGCACTATCCAGAGTCCCCAAATCAATAATAATAAGAACAGTCTGCTAATGTTAAGAGGAATTTTCCCCAGTGCCTTTCTCAGAAGTGATCCCAAGAGGAATAAATAAGGATGATCTTCCCAGAAAGCAAAAACTGAGGAAGTATATTGGTTAGAAGTCCTTATTTGTAGCTTCTTCCTCTCTGCTATGTCAGTTACTAGTTTTGTAAACATTTTCTATCTTCAAAAAATATTTCACATCTCTAAATCAATCAAAGAACTACTTACTAGTATTTACTAGAGTATGTGTTTCCTTAAAACAAAAAACGTGACTAAGAGGATTTAAAAATTAAACAATGGAGTAAAACAATGGGTGTTTCTACCTTTTATTAAAAAGTTGAATTCATAAAATTTCCTTTCTTTTTTATTTTTTTGGTTTTACAAATATCCATATTTGTTCTATTGAAGTTCCATGATAAAGAAAAACATGGGCTTCCCTGGTGGCTCAGTTGGTAAAGAATCTGCCTGCAATGCAGGAGATAGCCTGCAGCACAGGAGACCCAGGTTCAATCGTTGGGTCGGGAAGATCCCCTGGAGAAGTAAATGGCAACCCACTCTAGTATTCTTGCCTGGAAAATCCCATGGACAGAGGGTCTGGTGGGCACAATTTAGTGACTAAACCACAGCTACAGTTGTATCACACTACTTATGCCGACAACAGTTACAGCTNATAGCCTGCAGCACAGGAGACCCAGGTTCAATCGTTGGGTCGGGAAGATCCCCTGGAGAAGTAAATGGCAACCCACTCTAGTATTCTTGCCTGGAAAATCCCATGGACAGAGGGTCTGGTGGGCACAATTTAGTGACTAAACCACAGCTACAGTTGTATCACACTACTTATGCCGACAACAGTTACAGCTGATGATAATGTAAGCACCAACTGTGACCCCACTGGGATGGTGAGGGAAGGGAAATAAAGTGGGGACCATATCAAAGAGTCAAAGAATAACAAAACCAACAAATCAAGAAGTGGCATCATTCACACATAGTTAGAGATACAGAGGAAATGAAAAAGGAACAGCCCAGGAGTTGAAAATGGTTGTCCCTGAGAGCAATAATTGGGAGTGGTATGTGGTGGAAAGAAGACTTGCTCTTTTTGGATCTAACTTTTGGTAGTATTTGATTTTTGAAAACCATGTGCAACTATTAGGACAATTGTTAACTATTTTTGATAATGAAAAGACACCTTTGATATTATTGTATTGTCTATATAATGGGAAGTTATTTTCAAAGATATAACAGGAATATTAAGTCTCTAAGATAGACTGCAGTCCACGGGGTCACAGAGTCGGACACGACTGAATGACTGAACAAGAACAAATATCAGAGGCCATCCTATTAACTTCATAAAGGGACATGAAGATGAAGGAAAATGCAAATGATGATAAGCCTCAAAACAGATGGAAGAAATAAGATTAGAATGAAGATAGCTTTTTGCTTTTAAAACAAAAATCCAGTACTAAGCATTCTATTGATGACATTAAGGAGACACTCCAAAGATTCTGTTGCAGCAAAAACAATTTTGTAGAAAAACTGCAATTCTATATTCATCAAGTGAGTAGATTGCATTTTAATTTTTAGAAAAATAGAATTTAAGAGGGTAAGAAAAAGAATGAAGAACAGTAATAAGAAGCACATCAAAATATTTCTGATAATATTAATATGAGATATGAAACCCAATAAAGAATCATTACAAAGAAGACATATGGATGGCTAACAAACACATGAAAAGGTGCTCAACATCACTCATTATCAGAGAAATGTAAATCAAAACCACGATGAGGTACCATTTCACACCAGTCAGAATGGCTGTGATCCAAAAGTCAACAAGCAATAAACGCTGGAGAGGGTGTGGAGAAANGTCCCTTGGACTGCAAGGAGATCCAACCAGTCCATCCTAAAGGAGATCCGTCCTGGGTATTCATTGGAAAGACTGATGCTGAAGCTGAAACTCCAATGCTTTGGCCACCTCATGTGAAGAGCTGACTCATTGGACAAGACCCTGATACTGGGAGGGATTCAGAGCAGGTAGAGAAGGAGACGACAGAGGGTGAGATGGTTGGATGGCATCACTGACTCGATGGACATGAGTTTGAGTGAACTCTGGGAGTTGGTGACAGGCAGGGAGGCCTGGTGTGCTGTGATTCAAGGGGTCACAAAGAGTCAGACACGACTGAGCGACTGAACTGAACTAGTGGTGTTCCTGGTAAAAACCCACCTGCTAATGCAGAAGACATAACAGATGTGGGTTTGATCCCTAGATTGGAAAGATTCCCTGGAGGAGTGCATGGCAATCCACTCCAGTATTCTTGCCTGGAGAATCCCATGCACAGAGGAGCCTGGTGGGCTACAGTCCATAGGGTTGCAAGGAGTCAGACACAACTAAGGTTATTTAGCATGCATATAGACATGATATCAAAAGCATAGACAATAGAAACAAAAATTAACAAGTAGGACTACATTAAAATAAAAAGATTCTGTGTGCCACTTGAAGCAGTCAAGAGAGTGAAAAGTTCTACTGATGAATGGGAAGAAATATTTACTAACCGTGTATTTGATAAGCAATTAACATCCAAAATATACAAGGAGCTCCTCCAACTCAAGAACAACAAAAACAAAACACAAACAAACTCATAACCTAATTTAAAAACTGGCTAAGAATTTAAATAGACACTTCTTCAAAAAAGACATATAAATGGTCAATAATATATGAAAAAATGCTCACTGTCACTAATTATCAGAGAAATTCAAATTAAAACACAAAGAAATATCACCTCACATTTGTCAGCATAGCTATTATAAAAAAAGACAAGTGTTAGTAAGGATATGGAGGAACGGGAACACTTTACATAGTTGGTAGGAATGCATAATGTGCAGCCATATGGAAAACATCATGGAGGTTTCCCACAAAATTAAAAAGTGAGCTACGATATACTCTGGTAAATCATACTTCTGGGTCATTGCTGTGCCCAATCACTCACTGTGTCCAACTCTTTGGGACCCAGCGGACTGCAGCCCACCAGGTTCCTCTGTCCATGGGGATTTTCCAGGCAAGAATACTGTAGTGGGTTTCCATTTCTTCTTCCAAGGATCTTCTTGACCCAGGGATTGAATCCAGGTCTCCAGCATTGCAGGCAGATTCTTTAACAGTGAGCCACCTAAGAAGCCCCTTCTAGGTATTCAGTTTAGTTCAGTTCAGTCGCTCAGTTGTATCCAACTCTTTGTGACCCCAAGAACTGCAGCAGACCAGGCCTCCCTGTCCATCATCAACTCCCAGAGTTTACCCAAACTCATGTCCATTGAGTTGGTGATACCATCCAGCCATCTCATCCTCTGTCATCTCCTTCTCCTTCCGCCCTCAATCTTTCCCAGCATCAGGGTCTTTTCAAAAGAGTCAGTTCTTCACATGAGGTGGCCAAAGTATTGGAGTTTCAGCTTCAGCATCAGTCCTTCCAATGAACACCCAGGACTGATCTCCTTTAGGATGGACTGCCTGGATTTCCTTGCAGTCCAAGGGACTCTCAAGAGTCTTCTCCAACACCACAGTTCAAAAGCATTAATTCTTTGCGGCTCAGCTTTCTTTATAGTCCAACTCTCATATCCATACATGACCACTGGAAAAACCATAGCCTTGACTAGATGGACCTTTGTTGACAAAGTAATGTCTCTGCTTTTGAATATGCTGTCTAGGTTGGTCATAACTTTCCTTCTGAGGAGTAAATGTCTTTTAATTTCATGGCCACAATCACCATCTGCAGTGATTTTGGAGCCCCCAAAAATAAAGTCAGCCATGTGTCCACTGTTTCCCCATCTATTTGCCATGAAGTGATGGGAGCAGATGCCATGATCTTCATTTTCTGAATGTTGAGCTTTGAGCCAACTTTTTCACTCTCCTCTTTCACTTTCATCAAGAGGCTCTTTAGTTCTTTTTCACTTTCTGCCATAAAGTTGGTATCATCTGTATATCTAGGGTTATCGATATTTCTCCCTCTGGGTATTCAGAAGAGTTGAAATCAGGATCTTGAAAAGATTAGTACTCTTAAAATAATTATAGCACTATTCACAATCACCAAGATGTGGAAACAGCATAAATGTCCACTGACAGTTAAATGACAGAGAAGGAAATCCCAAACCACTCCAGTGTTCTTGCCTGGAGAATCCCAGGGATGGGGGAGCCTGATGGGCTGCCGTCTATGGGATCGCACAGAGTCAGACACAACTGAAGTGCCTTAGCAGCAGCATATACACACAATGGAATGCTATTCAGCCTTAAAAAAGGAGAAATTTCTGTAATATGTGACAGTAATGATGAAACTTGAGAATATTATGCTAAGTGAAACAAGTTAGTGTAGACAGACAAATGATTCAGCTTATTTGGGGCATCACCGACTCGATGGACATGAGTTTGAGTGAACTCCGGGAGTTGGTGATGGACAGGGTGGCCTGGCGTGCTGCAATTCATGGGGTCGCAAAGAGTCAGACATGACTGAGCGACTGAACTGAACTGAGCTCAAAATAGTCAAAGGATGTTCAAACTACCATACAACTGTGTTCATTTTACATGCTAGAAAGATTATGCTCAAAATCCTTCAAGCTAGTTTTCAGCAGTACGTGAACCAAGAACTTCCAGATGTACAAACTGTTTCAAAGAGGCAGAGGAATCAGAGATCAAATTGCCAACATTCCTTGGACCATGGAGAATTCCAGAAAAATATCTCCTTCATTGACTACACTAAAGCCTTTGAGTGTGTGTATCATAACAAACTGTGGAAAATTCTTAAAGAGATGGGAGTACGAGACCACCTTACCTGCTTCTTGAGAAACCTGTATTGAGGTCAAGAAGCAACAGTTAGAACTGGAGATGGAACAACAGATTGGTTCAAAATTGGGAAAGGAATATAACAAGGCTATGTATTGTCACCCTGGTTATTTAACTTCTATGCAGAGTACATAATGAAAAATGCTGGGTCACATGAATCACAAGCTGGAATCAAGAATGCCAGGAGAAATATCAACAATCACAGATATACAGATGATAGCACTCTAATGGCTGAAAGTGAAGAGTAACTAAGGGCCCCTTGATGAGGGTGAAAGAAGAGAGGGGAAAAAGCTGGCTTGAAATTCAACTTTCAAAAACCTAAGATCCTGGCATCCAGTCCTATCACTTCATGGCAAATAGAAGGGGATAAAGTGGAAGAAGTGACACATTTTATTTTCTTGGGCTCACTGTGAACGGTGACTGCAGTCATGAAATTAGAAGATGCTTGCTCCTTGGAAAGAAAGCCATGGCAAATGCAGACAGCTTATTACAAAGCAGAGACATCTCTTTGCCAACATAGGTCTGTATAAGTTAAAGCTATGGTTTTTCCATTAGTCACGTACAGATGTGAGAGTTGGACCATAAAGAAAGATGAGAGCTGAAGAATTGATGTTTTCAAATTGTGGTGTTGGAGAAGACTCTTGAGAGTCCCTTAGACTGCAAGGAGATCCAACGAGTCAATCCTAAAGGGAGTCAACCATGAATATTCATTGGAAGAACTGCTGCTGAAGCTGAGACTACAATACATTGGTCACCTGATACAAAGAGCCAACTCATTAGAAAAGACCCTGAAGCTGGGGAATACTGAAGGCAAAAATAATGGCCCATAGAAGATGAGATTGTTAGATGGCATCACTGACTCAGTGGACATGAATTTGAGCAAACTTTGGGAAATAGCGGAGGACAGAGGCCTGGTGTGCTACAGGCCATGGGGTCAGAAAGAGTTGAACACGACTTAGAAACTGAACAACAACAAAAAAATAGTTAAGTTAATAAAATCAAGAAATTGAGTGGTGGTTCCAGGGAATGGGGAGATGTATAAATGGGGATTTGGTAAGCAAAAGGGCATAAAGTCTAAATGACTCAGTAAAATGATCTCTCCATAACTTTGTTCTGTAGCAACTTTCTTAATATTCTTAATTCTAATTCTGTTGAAATAAAATATAATCTGATAACAATATTCTCCATTGTTATGGTAATAAATCATGCTCTGAGTCATGGCATATATTCATGAATATAATAGCTAGAAATGATTCATCAATTATTTGCTGAGGATACTTTAATAATGCTTGCTGAGTTCACTGTCGAGTTCCTTGTCTAAACAGAAGGAATGAAGAGTACAAACATCCTTACCATAACAGTTAACATTTATTGCCATTGGCTGATGTTGACATAGGGAGTATAGTGCCTTTGGAGTATAGTGCCTTTGGAGTATAATCAAATCTAATACTCACAGCAACCTAATAGGTAGGTATTCTTATATCTGAATCCATTTTGAATGATTCTGATCTCCAAGATTTCCTACAGTTAACCACTTTGTCCATGGACANGAGTATAGTGCCTTTGGAGTATAGTGCCTTTGGAGTATAATCAAATCTAATACTCACAGCAACCTAATAGGTAGGTATTCTTATATCTGAATCCATTTTGAATGATTCTGATCTCCAAGATTTCCTACAGTTAACCACTTTGTCCATGGACAGTTTTAGCTATAACTATGAATGTATAGTCAGTTCAGTTCAGTCACTCAGTCGTGTCCAACTCTTTGCGACCCCATGAATTGCACCATGCCAGGCCTCCCTGTCCATCACCAACTCCCGGAGTTCACTCAAACTCATGCCCATGGAGTCAGTGATGCCATCCAGCCATCTCATCCTCGGTCGTCCCCTTCTCCTCTGGCCCCCCAATCCGTCCCAGCATCAGAGTCTTTTCCAACGAGTCAACTCTTCGCATGAGGTGGCCAAAGTACTGGAGCTTTAGCTTTAGCATCATTCCTTCCAAAGAAATCCCAGGGCCTATCTCCTTCAGAATGGACTGGTTGGATCTCCTTGCAGTCCAAGGGACTCTCAAGAGTCTTCTCCAACACCACAATTCAAAAGCATCAGTTCTTCGGTGCTCAGCCATCTTTACACTCCAACTCTCACATCCATACATGACTACTGGAAAAACCATAGCTTTGACTAGACGGATCTTAGTCGGCAAAGTAATATCTCTGCCTTTGAATATGCTATCTAGGTTGGTCATAACTTTTCTTCCAAGGAGTAAGCGTCTTTTGATTTCATGTCTGCAGTCACCATCTGCAGTGACTTTGGAACCCAGAAAAATAAAGTCTGACACTGTTTCCACTGTTTTCCCAGCTATTTCCCATGAAGTGATGGGACCAGATGCCATGATCTTCGTTTTCTGAATGTTGAGCTGTAAGCCAACTTTTTTCACTCTCCTCTTTCACTTTCATCAAGAGGCTCTTTAGTTCTTCTTTACTTTCTGCCGTAAGGGTGGTGTCATCTGCATATCTGAGGTTATTGATATTTTTCCCAGCAATCTTGATTCCAGCTTGTAGGAGAGGCAATGGCAACCCACTCCAGTACTCTTGCTGGGAAAATCCCATGGATGGAGGAGCCTGGTAGGCTGCAGTCCATGGAGTCGCGCTGAGTCGGACACAACTGAGCAACTTCACTTTCACTTTTCACTTTCATGCATTGGAGAAGGAAATGGCAATCCACTCCAGTGTTCTTGCCTGGGAGAACCCCAGGGACAACAGAGCCTGGTTGGCTTCCGTCTATGGGGTCACACAGAGTCAGACTTGACTGAAGTGACTTAGCAGCAGCAGCAGCATAAATGTGTAGTAGAGAAAAGTTCAGACCAGGCTTGCTTGTGATTGTTATTTTTTTTCAGGACTTTGTCTCTCTTTATTTTCCCAAATACTAATTTAATATTTCTTTGAAGCTTTATCAGAGTCATTCAGATTAGGAAATTATTTTTTCTTATTGCATTTATACTGATATGGTACAAAGAGTTGCTGTCTGTAAAGCAACATCAAAATGGAAAACATAATTTTTAAAACTTTCACATTACTTAGCTTGTATTATCATGCTCCCAGACTGATAGAGATTAATAGTATGCATTCTTTTACTCGAATTTTAGCCTAAATTTTGTTTCCTAATGACAAAATAGTACTATTATTTCTTTGCTTTGCATCAATACAGAACATCATCTCCCGTGTTAGACTCCTGTTAACCTAATTCATATGTTTTACAACTACTTTAAATTTTTAATAACTTTATTGAGATGCAATTGATATCAATATTGATACCTGTATATATTAAGTCTATCTGCTTCCCATATTAATGTGCATAATCTTATAAATTTGGAGATATGCAGACATTACTGATACCATCACCACAACCATGGTAGACATATTGATATCTATTAATAATACCTACCAAAATGTGTCCTTTGTTTTTATAATTAATATGCTTTTAAATTTTCTTTAGAGATCGAGAATGACAAATAAAGGAAAAAAATATTTTCTCAGTGTTAACAACTCATAATCTACGTACTTGTCAGATACTTAGCCATTTATCTGGCTTTGCATTTTTTTTGCAGATGGCTATACATGTCAATGTAAACAATTTTGTAAATTCATTAAGCATTTGAAGATATGGTTTCAACTTAGACTTGTAAAGATCTCACTGTCTGGAGTCTGAACTGCTCAAGGAAAATTCTATTGCCTTTTAGTATTCAAAAATTTCTTTAAAACACTTTGTTGGAAAAAAATACTTTGTTGGATTGAAACCAAATTATATTCCATTTTTTTTTTCCTGAAGATACTTTATAAGCTTTATGGCTTACAATTTTATATCATTAAATTCCTAGTCCTTACTTATTATCTGATTAACCTATTTCTTAGTATTGTTTTCTTTTTTTAAAAAATTAAACTTTTCCATCAATAAGTAGCATAACTAGTGAATTAGATTTTAAAAGTTTTATGTTTTACCAAATTTTAACTCAACAAATAATTCTTGGGTATCTATTATATCCAAGGTGCTAAGTTCAATACTGATGATTTACTAAGGTTAGTGAAAAAATCCATTTTTGACCTCTGTGTTTGGTGTCTGTGTAATTCTCTTGGGTCATCTTACTGGTGAACGAGAGTCTCTCTCCATACTTAAAATGGGAGTGTCTTAAAGAAATATTATCTTTACCTTTATTCTTGTCTTTCTTTTTCTTCAGTTGGAACACTGAGTAGGTAGAGTAGGCTGAATGCTGCTGCTACTGCTAAGTTGCTTCAGTCGTGTCCGACTCTGTGCAGCCCCATAGACGGCAGCCCACCAGGCTCCGCTGTCCCTGGGATTCTCCAGGCAAGAACACTGGAGTGGATTGCCATTTCCTTCTCCAATGCATGAAAGTGAAAAGAGAAAGTGAAGTCGCTCAGTCGTGTCTGACCCTTAGCGACCCTATGAACTGTAACCTACCAGGCTCTGTCCATGGGATTTTCCAGGCAAGAATACTTGAGTGGGAGTGCCATTGCCTTTTCCAAGGCTGAATAATGGTCCCCAAAGATAACAGGTCCTACTTCCTGTTATAAAAGCCACCTTATTGTGAAAAGGGTCTTTGCAGATGTGTTCAAGTTAATGATCTTGAGAAGGGGGAATTATTGTGAATTATCTGACGGTCCATAAATGTTACCACGTATATCTTCATTAAAAAAGTCAAAAGGAGACTTGAAAGACATACACATACACTCCAAGGAGAAAATGATGTGAAGATATAAAAATATTTTAGAGTGATGTAGCCACAAATCAAGGAATGCCAGCAGCCACCGGAAGCTGGAAGGTAAGCTGCAGGAAAGGCAAGGAACGGATTCTTCCCAAGAGTGTCTGGAGAAAGTGTTGCCTTATTGACACCTTCTTTTCTATCCAGTGATACCGATTTTGGCTGTTTGGCCTCCAGAACTGTAAGAGAATAAATGTCTGTTGTTTTAAGTCATGCAGTTTGTGGATATTTGTTACAGCAGCCATAAGATCACTAGCACAGTGGATAAATTGCCTCATGGGTAAGAGCAGGCTGTAGGATAGCAGAGAAATGGCTTGAGGCTGTGAATCCCAACACATCTCAGTTTGTATTCTGGCTTTGCCATTTTCTAGAGCAGTTAACTTAAACTTTATACATTTTAATATCCTTGTTTGTAAATTGTATCTAGTAAAACCTATGTGGTTATGGTAAGTTATTGGTTTAAAAGGGCTCCCCAGGTGGTGGAGTGATAAAGAATTCATCTAACAATGAAGGAGACTTAAGAGATATGGGTTTTGATCTCTGGGTCAGGAAGATCCCCTGGAGAAGGAAATGGCAGCCCACTCCAGATTCTTGCCTGGAGAATCCCATGGACAGTGGGGCCTGGTGAGTTACAGTCCATAGTGTCACAAAGAGTTGGACATGATTGAAGCGACTTAGTGCACGCACACAAGCGCACACACACACACACACACACACACACGCACACTGGTTTAATAATCCTTAGAACAGCCTCTGAAACGGAATAAATGTTTAGTACATCATACCTTTTATCAAGATTATCACTGATGTTTATAACATGCAAGCACTGAAAATCCGACTCTCTTGCATAGAAACCGACACTTGGCTTCTCACTCACAAGTGACTAAAAATAGTGGCAGAGAGCAAAGCCACAGAGAACCAAGTGCAAAAAATATATCAAACTGAATACCAGAGCATTTACTGGTTTGAACCACACATATCTTCCTCTTTAATTGCTAAGGAAATTTGTGTGTTCAGCTAAATTAAAATGCTATTAGCTAAGAAATACATTTCATGAGTGTTAATTAAGATGAGCCATACTTTTGCAAATAAGTCCATGGCCCAGAATAATGAATTTGGGATAAACAAAATATAAATTTTTCTCCTTAAAAGAATTGGAAGCAACTCAAAGGAAAACTAGGAAATGATTGCAATAGCAGAGCATGCAAAGGAAGAGAACCTAGGTGATCCCTGTCACCCCAAAGGAGGACATGGTTTAGAGGTCCTAAAGCGATATTCTGCCTAAAAGACAATGATACTCTCCCAATTCTAGTCTCTGCTCAGAAAATACTCTTCAAAGCATGGGTTTATCAGCAATTCTCTATGTCACTGTAGAAATTATACTGCAATCTCACTGAATTAAAGTTGATTCATCTGTTAATAAATCATGACAGCAGAAATGAAAGTACTATTACAAACTTATTCCTTCTACATCCTACATCCTATGATCTATAAAAATTTATTCAAGGATCTAATTATATACCTGAATGCAGAGCCATAATGAATTTATGTTTCTGGATGGGAAGACTTACTACTGCAAATGTCAAGTCTTCTCAAAATTATAATCAGTGTACACACAATAAAAACTTGATAGGATTTTAAAAGCTAATGTTAAAGTTCATCTTTAAGAGGAAATGTCCAACAGGAGAAAGCTTTCAGAGATGATACCTACATTTACTAACTCGATTGTCATGATGGTCTCATGGGTATATATGTGTGTTAAAATGCACCAAAATATACACTTTATACAAGTACAGTTTACTGTATTTTAGTTATACCTCAATAAAGTTGTCAAATTATGACAAAAGAGTAAGTGTTCAAGCTGCTGCTGCTGCTAAGTTGCTTCAGTCATGTCTGAGAATTTTTAGAAAATTCTGAAAAATGAAAAAGAATGAGGATGAACTGGCCTTATTAGATGTTAAAACATACCACAAAGCTAGAATGTGACAAGAATACACACAAGAAATGTACAAAAAAGATCTTCATGACCCAGTAATCACGATGGCGTGATCATTCACCTAGAGCCAGACATCCTGGAATGTGAAGTCAAGTGGGCCTTAGAAAGCATCACTATGAATAAAGCTAGTGGAAGTGATGGCATTCCAGCTGAGTTATTTCAAATCCTGAAAGATGATGCTGTGAAAGTGCTACACTCAATATGCCAGGATATTTGGAAAACTCAGCAGTGGCCACAGGCCTGGAAAAGGTCAGTTTTCATTTCAATCCTAAAGAAAGGCAATGCCAAAGTATGCTCAGACTACTGCACAATTGCACTCATCTCACATGCTATTAAAGTAATGCTCAAAATTCTCCAAGCCAGGCTTCAGCAATACATGAACCATGGACTTTCAGATGTTCAAGTTGGTTTTAGAAAAGGCAGAGGAACCAGAGATGAAATTGCCAACATCCTCTGGACCTTCAAAAAAACANAGAGGCCTGGCGTGCTGTGATTCATGGGGTCACAAAGAGTTGGACACAACTGAGTGACTGAACTGAACTCAACGTGAAATGCTGAGGTGCATTTTTTCCAACTATTTACAGATGTTCAACAGTAAATAATAGAGAACACAGAGAGTCACTAATGAGCATGTTCAAACTGTCTTTGTTGCAGGCTGATCAGTTAGCAAACAGTCACCTGCTAGCCATTCCATGTGAGACGCTGTGTGGGGCACTAAGGAAAATGTAAAATAGAAAGGACTTTTCCTTAAAGATATTTGAGTCGAAACAAGGTTATCCTGGAAATAAGTCAGTGGAAGGCAAGAGTGCAAGGCCGCCCTAACAAAGGATTACTTGAACTCCTCTTTCCTGTCACCAGGAACTCCTCCTTCCTGGTGACAGGAAAAGGGAATCTGGGGGTTCACTGCACAGTCAAAATAATATTACTAGAAATTCTTCCTTGCTGATGTAGGAATTAAGTGGCATTAGGGAAGAATACGCAAGAGCACACACTTGAATCTCAAGACGAAAAAATATTTTTAATGGAGTCTTTATTTACCAGGACTAGTTTACTGCTCACGTTTATGCACTGGGCAGCTTACTTAAATAAAGATTATCTTCTTACAGTTATCTCTGAATAGCATCACATACTGGTTAAATGCACAGATTTTGGGTTAGACAAGCCTAGTTTCAATCCAAATTCAATATAGATTCCCCCACTTCTCATACACAAGCAACTCTGTGTACAAAACTGCAGAGGGTTTGGATTTTGCATCATTATCAGCTAACAAATTAGCATGCTTCAGTTTTGTGGAGACTGGCACAAGACATGAGATTCCTGGATCAGAGAGAAAGAACTCTGTTACAGTGACTTGTTCGGATGGCATCACCAACTCAATGGACATGAGTTTGATTAAACTCCGGGAGGTGGTAATGGACAGGGAGGCCTGGCGTGCTGCAGTCCATGGAGTCGCAAAGAGCCTGATATGACTGGGCAGCTGAACTACTGACAGTGAGCAGACAGCACAAGCTTCATGTTACTATAGGTTCTCCCTGTTCCCAAGAACCAGGGGGCAGTGATGAGCAACCACAGTGGATTTGTGGCACATTAAGGAATCCTTCACTAGGAAACCCAAATCTTTTACAGGGGGCGCTCAGAAAACCTGTCCAACTTTTGCCTCAGAAAAAGACATTATTTTTATGATCCTGGATAGCAAGAACCCTCAGCAACAGAGGAAGATAGTATGTCTAACTTCCAAGGCTTTTGCTTTACAAACATCCTCAAGAAGATAGTCTGGAACAAAGGGTATCAGGGTCTCTGCTCAGGAGACATGGAGAACTGTGAATGACACAGAGAGAACTCGATCTCTAAAACCGAGTAAGATAAAACCCTCCAATTATAGAATTTTCAGAACATCAAGACTGCAGAAAGTTAGTATTCAGAGGATACATGAAGCTGGAGGCTTTCAAACGTAGATGGAGAATTAATAGCCTTTGTTCTCTAACCTGTAAACATGGGGGGTAATAACTATCTGTAGCATTATTTGATCAGCTAATGTGAAATGATTAAATCAGCTAATGTATAACACTTATTTGGGGGCACTTATTCAGTACCCCGGAACATGTGTCCTTTCCTTCCAATCAGAAGTATGGACCATTTTTAAGAGGCTGAGATAGCTACATGTATTTTGAATTTTCATTCTTCTCACATTTATCTTCACTTCCTTTGAAAAGTTCTTACATGTTTGACCCATGAAGGATTTTGTATTCTCTGATTTTAAGTAATTTACCCAGAGCCTGAATATTGTATAGAACTGGAAAGAAAACTTCTTAGCCCTATATCACTATTTTATAGAACGAGGACTAGGAGCTTAGATTCAATAGGTTAAAATTATATTTTAAAATTCCTTTGTTTAAAATATTCATAAGTTCTTAATATCTATGGCAAACATATGTGACAATATGAAATACCAGGAGGACTAACTCAGAGTTAAAATAGATTAAAACAGACGCATACATATATCGCCAAAATGTAGAAATGCCATGAGACATGATTTGTTTGCTCATTTAAACAAAATAAACTGTAATTAAATGAGTTTAGTTTTTTCATCTAAAAATGGAGAAAGTAATAAAACTTGTCTTAAATCAGTGTTAGTAGAATTGACTGAGATAAAAAGGGCTTTGTTAACTGCAAAGTTTTATAAAATGTCATTCCTCTGTGTTTTTAGAAATAAAACAATTGTGAAAAACAAGAAATCTGGCATTACAGAAGGCAATGAATGAAAAAGTATCTTGGAAACTAAATTATTATGCAAATCCAAGTTTTTATATAGGGGGACAGTTACAGAAACATTGAATTTCTCCACTTTAAATAATTAGCAGCTTAAACTAGACCAGAAAAACTCATTTTTTGTTTACTTTTTAAAAATTAAAAAGAAAACATTGTATAAGGCATGGTTTGATCAGAAAACAGAAAGATCTTAGGCATTTTAAGCAGGAGTAGATTTGAAACAGGGAACTGCACCATATGGCAAAGGAGGAGTCAAGAGAAGCTGTTAGTTGGGAAATCAGAAAGTGGCAGAGATACTTGGAAACTCTTGTCAGCGATCATGGTAGCCAGAAGCATAAAAATAAATGATTTACAGAACCGTCTCTAACTGCTGTAAAACCTCCTGCTGGCTATTTTCTGAAGGCCAAGCATGTGCCTGTTGACGGCCAGGAGTTTTGCTACTGGGTGGTTTTCCTTGGCATAATCTGAAAGGAAGCCTGCTAGTAAGGAGTTCTGGGACACATTATTGGCAGGTGTCCAATGCCTAAAATGTAAGGGAGAGTAGAGATGAAATGGGATAGACACTGGAAGAAACAAATAAACAGACAAATAAATAACCCAGCAAACTAAAACCACCCTAACATCATCAAAACATTGATATGGAAATGTACATGTAATATTTATGTATACACTTATTACAAAATGAAGCCCATCCAACAATCACCCCATGCCAGAAACAGAACTTTGCTTATATCCTAGAAGCCTTCTTGATCCAAGCACCTTTGCTTTCCCATGGAATCAATCACTACTCTTGATTTTCATGATCATAATTTCTAGCAGATCTTTTTTTTACTGAAATATAACTGACATAACATTATATTAGTTTTAGGCTTATAACGATTCAATATTTGTATACCTTGTGAAATGGTCATCACAATGTCCAGTTAACATCCATCCCCTCACATAATTTACAGATCTTTTTCTTGTCATGAGAACTTTTAAGATCTACTCTCTTAGCAACTTTCAAATATATACTGCAGTCACCATGCTATACATTATATCGCCAGGACTTATTTAGTTTATAACTGAAATGTGATTTGCATTTTGTATCTCGCTCTTTAATATGAATATTATGTATGTGAGGCTCTCAGTGTTCTTTTACATAGTTGTAGTGGGTTCATTTTTGTTGCTATATAGTGTTCCATTGTAGAATATACCACAAGCTTGTTTACCCACTTTACTATTTTAATTTTTTTGGTATAGTCATAATGCTGTTGTAAATATTCAGTTATTCTGAGTGTATGTGTTTCTCAAAGGTATATAATTAATAGTGGAATTGTTAAGTGACAGGTAAATGTATATTCAGCTTTACTGGAAAATGTCAAACTGTTTTCTAAAGTGGCTGTCCCTACTTCCTTGCCAATGTTCAGAGTAGTAGAAACCTACTCCATAGTCTCAGTAAAATATGTTAGAGTTTAAAATTTTACTACTCTTGTGGGAGTGTAATATAATTTAATGTACTACCTGACCACTAATAAATAAAAGATAACACAGGAGAAAATAAGAAAAAAGGCTTCATCAGGTGCTTCACAAAGAAGAAATCCTTGAACACTCTGAGGATTTTTCCTACTTTGAATTTTTTCTTATTCAATTTTCACAGCCCAGAATGCTGCCCTGCATTTTGTATGACTGGCTCTTTTCCTTTAGTTCACAACTTTCTGAGTGGCAATTTGTGTCCACCTTGTCTAAATTTGTCCTTACTTTTTTCTTTGTCAGGATACCTATTTTTTTGCGTGGTAGTATGTACCACAAGTTTTGTACTTATCTATTTGTTTTCTTGTTTCCATTTTGTTAAATTATAGGTACTACAATGGTCAAGACTATACTTTCTAGTTAATGATCATATCCTATTTTGACTGGCATATAGTCTATGCTCCATAAATATTTGTCAAATAAATAAATGAAATGGCTTGCCATTGGAAACAAAACAATATAAAATTAAACTTTAATTCTTTTTTTACAAACAAATTTATGCTTAAACACATTCCATTTGGGCTAAAGAGTTGTGTTAATACTGATATACTAAAAGTGTTAGAATTAAAAATCATAGGAGAAAATTTTTGCAAACCTGACCCTAAAAGCAATCATTATAAAGGAAAAGATTGACTAAGTAGTCTAGGTAAAAATGAAAATCTTCTATTGGATAAAAATTTCATTAACAACAGTAAAAGAAAGATGACTGAGAAAAAATGTTGCTAAATGTATAATAGATAGATGGCTGATAACTTTAACAAAAATAAAATTTTAGTATTCAACAAGTAAAATGTAACATATAACTGTGAAATTAAGTATATGTCAATACAATAATTTTACAAAAAATATAAATTCAGTGAACATATCAGAGAGGTCAACCTCATCAGAAATTATCTAATGAATAGATTAATTTTAAAGAAATAATATTAGATAGGAAAGGATAAAAAGAAAAATTACATTTGTTTTGGTAGAGTGAGAAGGGAAATAGGGTGTTTATATTGGAATAATTTTTCTCGAATTCAAGCTAATTGAAACAGAGAGTCCTCTTAAAGCCAGGCGTTTATTCTAAGCATATACAACACAACAATGGTAAATATGTAAGATTAGGTGCAGTGTTGTTTAATCAGGAAAAATTAGAACTGTCCTAATGATTGTTGCTGCTGCTGCAGCTAAGTCACTTCAGTTGTGTCCGACTCTGTGTGACTCCATAGATGGCAGCCCACCAGGCTCCCCTGTCCCTGGGATTCTCCAGGCAAGAACACTAGGAGGGCATATTTTAACTAAATCACAATGAACAACTATAAAATGGAATGCATATACAGGCATTACAACATGGGTTGTTATTTATGCCTTGCAAAAATGCTGAAAATACACTGTAAGCTGAAAAACAGTTTTCAAAAATAATATGTATAGTGCTAGTCTGTGTTATTAAAAAAAATAACTAGAATCTAGCCATTTTGTCTCTCTAAGCATTCCTGTTTCTCTATCTTCTATTTATGATTTAAAAACATATAGAATATTCAATAAATGTTAACAGCAGTTATCTTTGAATGTTATGTTTATAGCTAATTGTACTTTTTCTATATTAAGAACATTATGTAATTATTACATTATGTAATATACAACAATTAGACAAAACAACAATTATTTCTACTTGAAAAAGGTAAATGACCCATGTTTATCACAAAATTATTCACAATTGTCAAGATACAGAGACAACCCAAATGTCTATCAGTAGGTGAATGGGTAGAAAATATGTAGCACATATACACCATGAGACATTATTCAGCTACAAGAAAGCAAAGTATCCTTCCTATTGTGACAACTTGGATCTTCCTCAATTGTATTATGCTGAGTGAGACAAGTCAGACAGAAAGACAAGACTATACAACCTCACTTATATGCAGAATCTAAAAAAGTTAAACCCATAAAAACTAGAAAATAAGATGGAGAACAAAATGGATGGTAAGCAGGAGAGCATAAAAGTGATGGTGTTTAAAGGTACAAACTTGTTATGAGCAGGAAATAATCCACAGAGATCTAATACACAGTATAATGAATATGGACAATAAAGTTGTATCATTAAAATCATTGCAGCACTTTTTACAATGGCTGGGAAATGGAAGCAGCCTAGATGTCCATCAACAGAAGAATGGATACAGAAATTGTGGTACGTATACACAATGGAATATTACTCAGCTATAAAAAAGAATGAATTTGAGTCAATCCTAATGAGGTGGATGAATCTTGTGTCTATTGTACAGAATGAAGTAATTCAGAAAGAGAAAGACAAATATTGCCTATTAATACATGTATATGGAATCTAGAAAGATGGTACCAATGAACCTATTTATAGGGCAGCAATGGAGATACAGACATAGAGAAAAAACTTGCAGACACAGTGGGGGAAAGGGAGAAGGGGACCAACTGAGAGAAGAGCATGGAAACATATACATACCATATGAAAAACAGATAGCAAGTGGGAACTTGCTGTGTGACACAGGGAGTTTGACCCAGTGCTCTGTGACAACTAGAGGGGTGGGAGGGGGAGGGAGATGGGAGAGGGGTTCAGGAGGGAGGGGACATATGTATACCTGTAGCTGATTCATGTTGATGGATGGTGGAAATAAATGCAGTATTATAAAGCAATTATCCTCCAATAAAAAATTAATAAATGAGAATATAGAGAATACAAAATTAAGTTTGGTAGGAAGAGCACAAAGTGAAAATATATACACATATAAGAAAAATGATACTGAAGAATAGTAGAGGTTTATTAACAATTGTGTGTTTCTGAAAATATTAATTCCAAAGTTCACATATAAAAAATACACTTGACATTTCTCATGAGAAAGCTGGCTGTCAATTTCCTGTATGTTTTTGGTTTTAGTTACAAGTATGGCATAAGTGACTATGTCAGAACTCCAATTTAAAATAAACAAATTAATAGATACTTAACCACTAGAAGGAAAGAAATTCTTGATTTTTTTTCAAAGTATAAATACAGTCTATCCAATTTTAGTTCAAGTCTTGGAGAAAACCAACACATATTTTTTGTATGTTATTTAAGTTCATATCCTGGTGGACATTTGGGATGTTCACTTTTCCCAGATTTATAAATAAAGGTCAGCTTCCCTGAACTTTGTGGACTATAGATCACTTTATATTTTCCAGTAATGTTCCTTAATGTCATTCAGCTTTTTTAACCCTGTTTTGAATACTAGGCAAAAGTTGTCAAAAGTGTATTCTCTGTGATTTCAAATATTGGCTCTGTTACTTACTGATTGTATGATCTAAGGCTAGTTCCTAAAACTTGCTGGCTCTTAGTTTCTTTATTTATAAAGTAGACATTAAAATAAACTTACTTCATTAGTTTACTTTATCAGAGGTATAGGCAAGATTCTGGCTGATTGGATCCAGATGTATCCCAATTGTTAAAACAATATAAAGAAAGATTGTCAACAGAGGACTACAACAAGGAATTCCTTGAAGAAACAGAACAGATGAGAAATATACTATGCCATCCAAGTGAAAAAAATGTGAATTTCCCCAAGGAAATTCCAGAATACTATCAAATTCTGGTGTGTGTTTACAAAGGCCTGGGCCATAGGCAGTTAGCATTTTAAATGAATGGGGGGATGATTATATTCAGCTTCCAATATGAAGTCAAAGTTCACTAGTGAAGTGCTCTGAACAGGGAGTTTTGATACTTGAGCTGTATTATGCAATTTAAATGTCTATAAGTACACAAATGTGAATAAGCAATTTAAAAAATGTCAATAAGGAAAGTCAGTGTTTTGAAAGAGAGACTCGGACAATAAACAACAACAACAAAAAAATCACCCAGAGGAAACAGAGTTAATACAGGGTGAAAAAAATCCCTAAGATAAACAAAATAAGCAGCATTAGGGGTTTGAAGCACATTTTGTCCATCATAAAGAAAATGCTGTTATGGGAAACCACTTTAATGGAAATTAAAAACTTTTGATAAAAAAGAGAAAGGAATAGATCAGCTAAAAATGTAGACACCACTGAAGACTAAATTATTGAACTGGATGATGGTTCACAGGGCTGTGGTGCTGGTGATTTAGTGGCTAAGTCGTGTCTGACTCTTGCAACCCCATGGACTGAAGCCTGCCAGGCTCCCTTGTCCAAGGGATTCTCCAGGCAAGAATACAGCAGTGGGTTGCCATTTCCTTCTCCAGGGGATCTTTCCACCCAGGATTCTGGGACTTCTACATTGCAGGCAGATTCTTTAGCAACTGGACTATGAAGGAATCCCTCACAGGGCTATACCCAGAGTTGAATGCAAAAACAGACTTTTGGACTATATGGGAGAAGATGAGGGTGGGATGATTTGAGAGAATATCATAGAAACATGGCACCCCACTCCAGTACTCTTGCCTGGAAAATCCCATGGATGGAGGAGCCTGGTGGGCTGCAGTCCATGGGGTCGCTGAGAGTCGGACACGACTGAGTGATTTCGCTTTGACTTTTCACTTTCATGCATTGGAGAGGGAAATGGCAACCCACTCCAGTGTTCTTGCCTGGAGAATCCCAGGGATGGGGGGGCCTGGTGGGCTGCTGTCTATGGGGTCGCACAGAGTCGGACACGACTGAGGTGACTTGGGAGCAGCATGTATATTCTCATATGTAAAGTAGATGACCAGTGCAAGGTTGATGCATGAAGCAGGGCACTTAAAGCTGGTGCTCTGGGACAAACCAGAGGGATGAGGTGGGGAGGAAGGTGGGAGGGGTGTTCAGGATGGGAGGACACATGTGCACCCATGGCTGATTCATGTTGATGTATGGCAAAAACCACCACAGTGTTGTAAAAAACCCTCCAATCAAAATAAATAAATAAATTTTTTAAAAAGTGTAAGCAAAGAAGTGTTTGTTAGAGCAAAGCTATGTCCTGGAGGATACAGCTAGAGGCTAGAGGACCTTAAGATTAAATGAGGAGATGATAAGAAAGAACAGTGTGGAAAAAATAAACAAATAATTGAAGAAACAGAATAATGACTCTGGTATGGCAACCCACTCCAGTATTCTTGCCTGGAGAATCCCGTGGACAGAGGAGCCTGGTGGGCTGCTGTCCATAGGATCGCACAGAGTTGGACATGGCTGCAGTGACTTAGCATGGATGCATACATGCATTGGAGAAGGAAATAGCAAATCAAACATACACCCCAAACTCTCATAAAAGATATAACTAGGTGTAAATATCTACTCTTGAACTTGTACCACAGTATCCCCTTTAAGTTTAAAGAAAGTAAGAAAGTGTCTACAAAGCAAAACTACAGTGTTAAAGAAAAAAGAGAACATTTGGGACAAAAGTACCCAGATTTTTGCTGTAAAATATGAAATGGTAGTATACGGGGGAAAAAAGACTGCTTTAGTCTTTTCTTTCTTAGACTGGTGTTACACTCAGTGTTTAGTTCTTGTACTTGAGACAGGCTGGGGCCTATGACCTGGGACCATTAACTGCAGTGCTCACAACAGGAAAAACATCTGCTTGAGCAACAGAATACAAAGAAACTGTAAAGGACTAAAATCACTGCATGCACGTGCAGTTAGGGGAAATTATGAACAATATACAAAAAGGCCAAAACCCACTGCCACTTCTGAGATGGGGGGAGCAAAAGCAGGTTACTGGATGGGCATTTTGCACACAGCACCAAGAAGGGGATGGGAAGCCCATCTAAGCCACCCCTCCTGTCTGACCCTTCATTACACTCCCTCCTCACTCCATTTAAGGAACCCAGGTCATCCCACTTAGGGGAGGGAGCAAGGGAACCTGTTACTTGTTTTCACTTGAGCTGCAACTTGAGTCACAATAAATAAAGCTGAGCTTGAATTTCTCATCTGGCCTCCTATCAATTTCTATTAATTAAAGAGTCCAAAAGCCCAAGGTGGTAACATATTGATAACTATTTATTTTTATATTGCTAATGCCTATAGGTGAAACAGTTTTGTATAAATCCAAGGATAAGAATCAATCCTAAAGGAAATCAACCCTGAATATTCATTGGAAGGACTGATGCTGAAGCTGAACCTCAGCTGAAGCTGAACATTTGGGCCACCTGATGCAGAGCTGACTGATTGGGAAAGACCCTGATCCTGGGAAAGACTGAGGTCAGGAAAAGGGGGCGACAGAGGATGAGACTGTTGGATGGTATCATCGACTCAGTGGATCTGAGTGTGAGCAAATTCTGGGAGATAATAAAGGACAGGGAAGCCTGGCATGCTGCAGTCCATGGGGTCACAAAGAGTCAGATATGACTGAATGACTGAGCAACGAACAACAATAATGATAAATACAATACTGGAGTCAAGAGGGAATAGATGGAAACTTTTTCAGATTTTTAAAGTATATCTACTCTCATTTTTGCTTGTGGATTTTATAGACCAATTTATGAAAAAAAATGTATCATGTGTAGCTTTCCAGTACAAATGCACATTTCCTCTTCTATTGAGGTAAATAGATTCTGTTCATGACAATATTTACAGTTTTTTACACTTTGAAGAGTAACTTTTAAATCTGTTATTTTAGTTGGTCTTTGCACAAATTCTGTGAGATACTATCATTTCCTTTGTTTTATAGATGAGGAAACTGAGACAGAGTTTGAGTGACTTACAACGTACACATAGCCAATAGACATGGGCTGAGACTTAAACTTAGAGATGAAACCCACTGATGGATCCAACTAATATACAATTATATTAGTGTTATCTATAGACAAGCTTATAATTTGCATGTAAGCTGTTACTTTCTTGGTGGAAAAATAGGAAACTTTCAAATGTGGAGATGGTGGACTCTGTCCCAATAGTTAAATACCTGGAGGTTTTTTGCAGGTCTAGTGACTATCTTAAAAAGGACTGTCAAATTTTGGGGGAATTCTGCATACTGTATTCCTCATCTAAAGATCCATAATTCACACTTATATACTAAAAGCTCTGAGAAATCTCATTGGGAAGAGGTCTTTTAAACTTCAACTGGGACTTGACTAACTCATTTACTAAGAATTACCTTTTAAAGTATATATTAAGGTAAAATCCACTTTATGAAGTCTTAGTTTACTACTAGCCAGTTCAGTTTCTGCTGGAGATGTATAATGATGGTCTAAAACTTGAATGCATTTTTGAAACAGTAATTTAATGAGTTTCTTAAACTACAAAATCATATACCCACAGAGATGCTTGGGGATTTGAGGTATGTGGGAAGCAGACAACTTAATGTCATTTTTGGATTTTACAGACCCTAGTTCTTGGGAAGTTCTTTTTATGGATTTGACAATACCAGTTACTCCTCAGGGAGGTTGTGTCTGCTATACATCCATTCTGGATTACTTTTCTGACACAAGACGAGGCGATTTTGCTTAAGGTTACTCACTGCAAAAGTCTTGTGGATGCTACACATGACCGTGAGACAGGACACTACAGTGATTAGGAAAAGTAAGAAATTATTGTAAAAAATTCACCAACTGCATAGGTAGGAAAAAAAACTAAAAGAAGATCAGTAGTTCCTTTCAGAATTCCCTGAACTTATAAATGCTTATTGATCAGACTTTATTTACATATTAGATTCTTTGCCAATAAAGAAGCATGGAATTTCTGCATTTATTGTTAGATATAGGATATAGAGGACTTCCCTGTAGCTCAGATGGTAAAGAATCTGCCTGCAACTCAGAAGGCCCAGATTTGATCCCTGGGTTGGAAAGATCTAGTGAAGGGAATGGCAATCCGCTCCAGTATTCTTGCCTGCAGAACCGCATGGACAGAGGAGCCTGGCGGACTACAGTCCATGGGATCACAAAGAGTCAGGTCGGACACAACTGAGTGACTAACACTACACTGGATACAGAGCCAATATGGATACCAAAAGAAAAATAAAGAGAAAAATTATTACTATTATTACTTATATTTTCATTAGTTTTGATGAAAATTACATGGTAATACCCTGGTTTACTAGGGCTATAGACAGGACTATGAATATTCCCTGGGAAGTTTCCATTTAAGCTCATAGATTAATAAAAATGTCTTGAATTGCAGTAAGATGATTTAGGGTTTAACACTGGCAATTATCCCCAGAAGACTACTTTAGAAATGTAATTCTTTACGAAGTATTTTGAATGCTTTGAATAATTCGAATACAAATCTCAAAAGACTTCTATTATGAGGTTTGAAAATTATCTATAAAATCATCTGGAAGAAGAAATGGGTGAGAATGTCCTAGACATTTCAAGAAAGAGAAATTTTGTGTGGGAACTTTCACTACCAAATATTTAAACAAAGAAAACAGCAATAATTAATGAACCCTAGTAGTGACAAGTGAATAAGTTATCTACGGGGTCGCACAGAGTCAGACACGACTGAAGCGACTTAGCAGCAGCAGCAGCAGCAGTAGTGACAAGTGAATAAGTTACAGACATGGAATAGAAAACAAGGAATAGACTCTAATATACAAGACAATGGAATTTCCATCAGGATAAAGGTAGCACTTTGAACCAACGTGAACTGCAAGATTTTTTAATGAACAAAACAAGGAGTGCATTATTTGAACAACAACTAAAAAGAATCTTCTCTCACATGTTTATTAAAATGAATTCCTGAGGGCTTAAAGAGTTCAAAGTAAAATTAAGAAGCCCTCAATATAAAAACATAAAGAATTTCCAGCCCTAAAAGTAAAGAAAAACTAAAACTAAAATACTGATTTTACTGCATAAAATTTTTTAAATTAAAAGGTGAAAAAATTGGAGAAGTACTTGCAACACACATGACTGAAAAAAATTTAACATTCTTAATATAGCAAAAATTCTTACAAATTATTAAATAAAAATGTACTCATTAATTAAAAAAATGGGCCAAATAGTGAAGAGGGTATTTTTTAAAAGGATACAAATAGCCAAAGTTCATGTGACTATATCTATAAATCAGTAGTTATAAATTAATGAAAAATAAGACAATAATAAGATACAAAATAAAGATTTTTCAAAACACTTCTTTTGGTGGAGGTTGAGTAAAACAGGAAATTCTTTTCATGGCCAGTAGAAAAGTTACCTGGTAAATGTTTCTAATGGTCAACTTGGCAGCACAGACCAAGAATCTTCTGCATGTTAAAAATCCTCAGATTTGTTAGTTCTACTTCAAGTAATTTATCCTAGGAACATCCTTTTAAAAGATGCTTCTAATTTATGTACAGGGGTTTTTATTATTAAAATTTATGTGTGCCCTAAAGGATGAATTATCTTTTTAGCCTGGAGAGTTTTGTGCTTAAAACCATCAGCCTTAGAGGACACAGACCTGCTTTGAATTCCAGTTCTTTATAAGCATTATGTCCTTGAGAAAGTTACTTCTCGGAGACTGTTGCTTGGTCTGAAAGAGGAATGCAAAAATGCCTGTGACTTGAGATTGTTCCAAGGGTTAACTGAAGTTATGTATAGAGCTTTGTATAATACCTAGAAGTCCCCAGGAGCAGAGCTCAACAACTGGTAGTTACTATTAACAGTTGTCATTATTACTACACATATATGAAAACATGCTTTGAAGAATATTAATGCTATTAAAATATGTCTATAATAAACTATCAAGAGGAAAAATCTAAACACAGAACTATGATACATGCACACAAGCAAAAAGAAATATAACAGGTGTGACAGAATATTTAGATGATTTTGTCTTATCTATATTTTGCTGTACTCTTATTTTAAAAGAAATGTAATTTTATGATCTAAAATTTAAATAATTCTAGGAAGTGTGCCCATATTGTATTAAATGGAATATTTTGAGATAGACTCTAGAAAATTATATCTCATAGCTCTAGAAGAAAAGGTAAAAATCTATGCTTCTTAGCTTTAGTTACATTTATTTTCATAGAGCATTATTTAACCCATTCAGTGTTATGATTTACCTATTTGCTTGTGGACTCTTTAGAGTAGGATTTGATGAATATTTTTGTCCCTTTGTTGAACAATATACAAGTCTCTATCAAAATTTAAATACAGGGTGCTGCATGGAAAACCCTTCTATATTTAGTCAACTAATTACTGATTTTTTTTGGAAGTGACAGAGGATGAGATGGTTGGATGGCATCACTCATGCGATGGACATGAGTTTGAGTAGGCTCCAGGAGTTGGTGATGGACAAGGACGCCTGGCGTGCTGCAATCCATGGGGTTGCAAAGAGTCAGACATAACTCAGTGTCTGAACTGAACTGAATCATGGATTATCCATGGGCATGCAAATCATATTGTATGGTACACACAAGACCATATTTTACGGTCTTTTTGGGCTTTCCTGGTGGCTCAGATAGTAAAGAATCTGCCTGGAATGCAAGAGATTTGGGTTCAATCCCTGGGTCAGGAAGATCCCTTGGAGAGGGAATGGCTACCCACTCCCGTATTCTTGCCTGGAGAATTCCATAGACAGAGGAGCCTGGTGCATTACAATCCACGGGGTGGCAAAGAGTCAGATATGACTGAGGCAGTCTTTTAAGTAACAACAAAAAATTAATTGCTTCCAATGATATCTAGCATTTGCTTTTGCTGTTGTTACTCGCCCAGTTGTGTCTGACTCTTTGCGACCCCAGGGACTGCACCATGCCAACATACTATAGCTGAAATACTTCTTGAAATTAAAAAGGCATTTTCATAGGTTGCTTCTTTGCATCAATTTAAGAAATAATCCACACTTGTTCACATGTGTGTTAAGATGGGTACTATCTTTTATCACAGCATATCATCTTTTAGATTGTCTGATATTGACAGATAAGCAAAGGAATAAAATATGTACTCTCATCCTCAAATTCTTTAATTACTGTACAAAAAATAAATATCCAATTGGATAGCTCTTTCCCATACCTACTTCAGTTAGGATAAATCATGTTATGCATGAGTAACAAATATCCTCCAATATCTCAGTGACTTAAAATCATGCTACTAAGTCACTTCAGTCGTGTCCGACTCTGTGCGACCCATAGACGGCAGCCCACCAGGCTCCCCTGTCCCTGGGATTCTCCAGGCAAGAACACTGGAGTGGGTTGCCATTGCCTTCTCCAATGCATGAAAGTGAAAAGTGAAAGTGAAGTCGCTCAGTTGTGCCCAACTCTTAGCGACCCCATGGACTGCAGCCTATCAGGCTCCTCCGCCCATGGGATTTTCCAGGCAAGAGTACTGGAGTCGGGTGCCATTGCCTTCTCCGGACTTAAAACCATAGACGTTCATTTATTTTGCCCCTGGTACATGTCCAAGGATCAGCAGAAGTGACCTGTTCCATTAGTCATTCAGTTCTCTAGGCTGTTAGGGATTTCTAGTGCAAAGAAAGGAATGAAGTGGAGGACTGAGCGCCGGCAATTAAATACTCCCTCATAAAAGGACTTAACGTCACTGTATTCAAGTACATTGGCCAAAGCAAATCACGTGGCCATGGTGGGAGGGAAGTACGGTTCTCTGTGTGTAAAACCAAAGAAGAGAGGAATCCCATATTGATGAGAAGTTAGTAATGCCTATCACACATGTTCAATAATATTGCAGCAGCCATCTGAAAGTGAATTTTAATCCCCAAAAACATTCAGGGAGAAAGAGGTTTTTGAGTGGAAGCAATAGATTGATTTTGGTGGAGACATTAACCTTCATATAATCATTTTATGGTATAAGTGTGTATCAAATTATCGTGCTGAACACCTTAAATGTAAACAATATCATATGTCAATTATGTCTAAATAAGGCTGAAATTTCAAAACAGTTTAAAAGGAAGTATTGTTTTGTGATGTGCCTAATCCATATGTAACTATTATACATTGCAAAGTTAACAAAAACTTATCTTTTTAAATTNCGGGTGCCATTGCCTTCTCCGGACTTAAAACCATAGACGTTCATTTATTTTGCCCCTGGTACATGTCCAAGGATCAGCAGAAGTGACCTGTTCCATTAGTCATTCAGTTCTCTAGGCTGTTAGGGATTTCTAGTGCAAAGAAAGGAATGAAGTGGAGGACTGAGCGCCGGCAATTAAATACTCCCTCATAAAAGGACTTAACGTCACTGTATTCAAGTACATTGGCCAAAGCAAATCACGTGGCCATGGTGGGAGGGAAGTACGGTTCTCTGTGTGTAAAACCAAAGAAGAGAGGAATCCCATATTGATGAGAAGTTAGTAATGCCTATCACACATGTTCAATAATATTGCAGCAGCCATCTGAAAGTGAATTTTAATCCCCAAAAACATTCAGGGAGAAAGAGGTTTTTGAGTGGAAGCAATAGATTGATTTTGGTGGAGACATTAACCTTCATATAATCATTTTATGGTATAAGTGTGTATCAAATTATCGTGCTGAACACCTTAAATGTAAACAATATCATATGTCAATTATGTCTAAATAAGGCTGAAATTTCAAAACAGTTTAAAAGGAAGTATTGTTTTGTGATGTGCCTAATCCATATGTAACTATTATACATTGCAAAGTTAACAAAAACTTATCTTTTTAAATTGTAAAAATACAGGTTATGCATTCTTCAGGAACGGTGTCTTAAGTACTAAAGTTACTCAGCAAAAGAAAAAATGAACAAAATTGCAGTACAGAGAGGACAGCAATTTTTCTTGCCACTCTTTAATTTTCCTCTCCATGACTTTCATGCTTGACTTTAGCTATTAGAAACCAGGAGATGGATGGAGCCATGCAGCTTAAGACACTCTCCTACCCAGCTCCTCTGGGTGTTTCTGAGCAAATGCTTCTCACTTTTCTAGAAGTAGCATTTAATTTGTAAACTTGTAAGGAGAGAAGAGATTTATGTCAATGGCTTCTCTTTCCAAACGGATTGATTTATAACAGAAGAAAGAAATGTATAGCTGGACCATTATGTTCAGGAATTATTTTGCAAGAATAGTTTATTTTTCACAACTTTTGTACTGTGAGACACATGTGCTTATATCTATTTCTCCTTTATTTTAATTTGTTTAGTTCTATAGAAAGTGTGTATCAGTTCGTATTTTGCATATAGGTCATCAGATCTGAATCATAACAAAACCTAATATTTGAACCAAGTCTTAAGTCAAAGTAGGTATCTTAATGCCAACACGAGCTAGGCGTGTACAGTGATGACTGACATGGGCTGTGACACTGTGGATGAATTGTGTAGTGATGACTGTTATTTCAGTTCAGTTCAGTTCAGTTGCTCAGTCGTGTCCGACTCTTTGCGACCCCATGAATCCCAGCACGCCNTTGTTGAGTGGAAAGGCAGAGATACCACCAGGCATCCTCTAGTTATAGGAGCCATAGACACTGATGACTCAGAGACTGCATGCAGGGCATCCTTTTTCAACTTGGTTTTTAAAAGCCTGGAAAATGTGGCACCACTGAAATGGAAACAGTTGCTGCCTTTTGTAGACCATGGCCATTCTTTCGGATTCAACAATTTGGAGTGATTATCAAGTGTCACAGAAAGACCTGGTTTTGTTTGCTGGAGTCTTGAGGCAAAGAAAGGGAAAAGAGAAGCATGTATATATGCTTGTTATGGGATAGGCCGTAAGACACTGCCACATAGTCTTATATAATAAATCTTCNGCCTTTTGTAGACCATGGCCATTCTTTCGGATTCAACAATTTGGAGTGATTATCAAGTGTCACAGAAAGACCTGGTTTTGTTTGCTGGAGTCTTGAGGCAAAGAAAGGGAAAAGAGAAGCATGTATATATGCTTGTTATGGGATAGGCCGTAAGACACTGCCACATAGTCTTATATAATAAATCTTCCCCAAGGCAATGGGAATTCAATACAATACTGACACATACGGCAAAGAAAAGTAACTTAAATTTACTAAGAGATATCACAGTTTTATTAAGCCAGTGCTGAGCTGAGTAGAGGGCTTCCCTGATAGCTCAATTGGTAAAGAGCTGAGTAAAATTCACTTAAAAAAAAATATGGTTAGTAGGATACCACTAGCAATACAAAAATTAAGCTGCACTAATAAAATTATAAGGTCCAGATCAAGGAAGACAATGATTTCACTGGGTCATACCACATTTGGAGTGTTGTGGGATCTGGTTAAACTGGAGCACAAGTTGTATAAAGGGAAAAGAAATGTGAAGAGAATCAAAATCAGATAATATGAGGAATATTTAGAAGAACCAAGGTTATGCCTGGAAGAAGGAAGACTGATTGAAACACATTTTTGCTATTTTGCCACATTTAAAGCACTCTTGTGTAAAGAAAGGAATGGATTTTATTCTGAATTACTTCTGAGACTGGAAATGACAAATGGGAATTTAGGAAGCACTTGAGGAGTGATTTCTGGTAAGTAGTAAGTGGCAGAATACCATGTCTCACATACTAAGTACTGGCCTTCATGGAATTGTTTAAGGAGCAACCATATTGACCATCAGTATGCACTTGGAGAGAGGATTCCCATGTTGCAATAGAGGTTGGATCAGCTGCAACTTAAATCTGATCTAGGCCTAATATTCTAGGTTTTTATGTATGTAAGTCTTGATACTGTCTCTGAATGCTCATTATTAAATCAATAAATATTGGACATCTGTATGTCAGGGAACAAAACAGACCTGTCTACCTTCTGGAATGTTAAATCCAGCAGAAGAGCTAGTCATTAAGCAGATAATTTTATAAATAATTTCAATTGTGATGAACATTATGAAGAAGTCAAGAATAGTATAGCAACATGTAACACAAGATCTAATCAAGTTTGGAGGGAGGAGGAAGATTTTAAAGAAGTTATGTGTAAGCTGAGACCCAAAGACCGAATTAGCCAGTGGGAAACTGTTGCTGATTCAGAGTCAAGGTGCAGAGAAGTTAGAAAACTGCCCGTACTGGAACAAGAAATTATAGCACTCAGCTAATCTTAACAATGTCCCTTAGGACCGCTCTTGTTTGTTGATGTGCTATTGATGTTGGCTGAAGGTCACCATCTCTGCTTTATGGGATGTCCTTTTTGCTCAGAGCCTAGTTGACTTCTTTGGGTTCATATTTTGAGTCCTCTTAGTGTGATTGATTTTGCTGTTGTCGGCTCTGATTGATACTAGGATCTACTATTCTGTACTGTAGGTACTCAAATGAGTCAGATTCTGAATTATAGCCACAGAAGCAGGTGAGATTTCTTTCCTGCTCTTGCTTTAGAGCTAGAAATTCTGTGATTTAAATACCACCTGCAAAACAGAGAAGTGAGTGAGGAATGGCTCCAGGAGTAAATGAACCCGTCCTCCTCAGTGTATTTCAGAAGCCTACAGAGTGAAATCTTTCATCTAAATTAAAAATGGACCCTCACAAAACTTCAAAGAATCTGATGGTATGAAAGGAGTAACCCGGGCTTATGAAGTGCTAGTGAATAATTACAATCTGAGATTTATTGGTGACCACCCTTGTGTCATTAAAAGGTGGGCTGATCAGAAAAAAACAAAACAAAACAAAACAGACATTGGCTAGAGAGAGGACTCTTGAGCTACTCCGTCTTTTGAAATTCCCACAGAGTTTTCCAAGGGGAAATTGGGCGTTTGGACTTTGTGACATTGGCAAGTTAATTAGAACTGGGGGCTATGATCACTTATCTTAATTGCCTCTGTTTTCTGGTTGATATTAGACTTGTATACCAGGTGGCTGGTGACTTGTAACAGGTAAATAAAGAATGTAGGGGGAAAATAATGAATGCCGTTTCTAGTAACAATTAGATAATCAAGGTTAGAATCAGGAAGACGATCCCTTTTCCAACAGTCTCTTCTCTGAAATATACCATTCTTCAAGGTCTTGGGGGCTTCCAGGAACATAGTATAATATATTTTCTACTTGCTCTGTTACATAAGATCAAGAGACTTGAGAGGCGATGACAGCTATGGAGGGAGACGAGAGAATCTGGCAGGAGAGATTAGCCCCAGCAAAGTGGAAACTGGAGCAATAATATAGGGTTTGGCCAAATTACATAAATTATTCAAGTTCTTCATTTTCTGAATGGATTTTTCTTTTCCATCGAATGATTTTACAGTTTTAAGTATTTAATATATTTTTATCCAAGTGGCTTTGATTGGATACTTACCTATACAAGTCTAATATTGTTGAGTGTTTTTCTTCATTTTTGAAGTTCGGTCACCCACTGATAATATCTTCAGACTTAAATGAATGGTTGAAAGAATGAGGCACAGTTATTGTTTTTTCCCCCTCACACTCTTATGTAGTAATTATAGTATGATGCAAAGGAAGCAATTTGCCTTGATCTTTCACCAGACCAAAATTATTTTTGATTAGGCATTTATTTTCTTCTCAGTTCTTTAAGGAATTTAAAATTTCACTCGAATACAAAATGTGTATCTTGAATACAAAAATACTTTGAAATTCTTTTATGAATGAGGTTTCTGATTCAAAGACTAGGTTCATGCAAGGGTCATTGTTTTGTTAATTTTTCATTACAGTGTCCAAATTGATGGGTATGTATCAATGTAACAGATTTCAGAGGCAAAATAAGTCTGTGTATTTAATTCTAGCCACAACACATTTCAGTGTCTGCTGTGTGGCAAGGCTGAGAAAGTTTCTTAATCAAATTTTCTACAAATCTTTGATGTCTGCTTATTTATTTTCTTCACAACAGCAGTCTCTTCATGTTTGATGTCCCAGTAGCCAGAGTCGGTTGCTGTTAGTCTGATTATAGAAAGAGAGGTGTCCTCACTGGGAGCCCAGTTGGATGTTTCCTGCTTTCTATCTTAGTTTCTCTCATGATTGGAGAGAAAGGAGGAAAAGCACAAGATAGAATCCGTAATTGTTTGCACTACTGGCAGAGCCTCAAATGATATTTATTCTATCAGAGTCACTTCCAACCAGAGGACTCACTTTTTGCAGCAGATGGAAGGGGGGCTGCATGCAAATCCTTGGATTAAACATATTTTAGTGCTTTGAAACCCTGTCCATGTAACAGTGTTGTTTTTAGATCTATTTTGCTGCTGTCACCTTGGTGCTTTAATTAGAATAATTTAGTAAAAAAAAAAAAAAAAAACTAAAGTGATTTGTTTGGCTTTTGTTCTCTACCAGATATTTGAATAGAAATCAGGTGACTATTAGGATGGAAGGAAAAAGTACAGAAGTTTAGGATTTGGGCATGTTTTAAGAACTGTTATGTTCTTATGATTCTAGTTCCATATTCACCTTCTTAAAAGATTATGGGACTGATATTTCTCCACTTTTTATGAAAGAGAATTAGATTAATTGTTAGCAGATACCACTGGGGAACTTTTGCTTAAAATTTACTTTTGAGTTTATTCCTGGAAAGGAATGGAACTGGCAAGAATAAGTCAGTTTTCTATTATATCTGATGACTGTTTCCAGGAAAGTTTGGTTAACCAAGTCTCATGGATTATTAAGTCTCTATTGTAAACTGCCAAAAGAGATGTCCCCCCATGGAAATTATTAAACTTGTTTTTATAATATTGGCATCTGTAAGCTCTTCATGGTACAAGGAATAAACTCTTGAGAGGGAGACTGAAAAGATATATATCCCAAGATCCAGCAAATGGAAAACACTCTCCTCCACAATTGGAAGATCTAACTGTCCCCACTATTGTATACTGGATGGTGGGAAAAATCATTCTACAACATTGTAAATCAACCATATTTCAATAAAAATAATTTAAAAAGGACCTAGGGAGTGGAGATACACATAATAGTGTTAAATGAGAAATCAAGTTGCTAACAGTTTGGATTGCAAGATCCCATATGTGTACATGTAAAGTATATGTGCAAAGAAAAGACTAGAATAAACATACCAATTATAAAAAAGTTAAAAAAAAATCATGCCAAAAGTGAGATAGGCATTTTGTATTCAATGTTTTTCATGATCTCTGATTAGATTGTACTTGACTTTAATTCTTGTATTCTAATTTAAAATTATCAAAATCAGCAATTTATCATAATCATTAGACACCTGAAACAGTCAAATTAGAATAAGGATGGATTTTATTCATTTATATAATCATTAATTCAACAAGTATTTATTGAGCATCTTGTAAGGACCAGATGCAGGTATTTATGGGAAAAGTGAGTGAAATAAACATATTTCTACTTTCATGGAACTGGAACTTTTCACTATAATGAATACAAAATCATGGGAACCATCTTTTTAATGTCATGCTTTCTGTTAGAAAAGGAAAACTTTGGGGTAACTCTTAGCAGGTCATGCAGTCAAGGTAATTTGAAGATTTGATCAAATATGCTAGTATTGATCCATGCACCATCTCAGTTTCTGATTTACTTTGATAACATTTTTTTGATAGGTGCAGACTTTGTTTAATGTTGGGCCCTACGATAATGTTACTTTACTTAAAAAAGATTTAACTTATGTCAGTGACTGTATTGGTTCTGATGCTTAAGGTGCTCAGGTGCAATATTAGCTAAATTCCTTTCATGGCTTTGTAGAATTTAGAATTTACTGAAGACTCGGAGAAGGCGATGGCACCCCACTCCAGTACTCTTGCCTGAAAAATCCCATGGACAGAGGAGCCTGGTAGGCACAAGTCCATGGGGTTGCGAAGAATCGGACACGACTGAGTGACTTCCCTTTCACTTTTCACTTTCATACATTGGAGAAGGACATGGCAACCCACTCCAGTGTTCTTAGCTGGAGAATCCCAGGGACCGGGAAGCCTGGTGGGTTGCCATCTATGGGGTCACACAGAGTTGGACACGACCGAAGCGACTTAGCAGCAGCAGCAGCAGAGTCATGAGTCCTGCAAAGGTATATCAGCTTGCTTTTTAAAAATTCACTTCATAGCTTTTAAGAAGATACAGTCAATGACTTTGCACCCATTCAATGTGGATATTTTTACTAATAAATATGGAACTTTTTAGTTATATAGTTAATATGACTAATTTGCTTCAGGTCTCAAATGAGAGACAACATTTGATAGCTTGTAAAGCATGAAGAAGAGTTGCCTCATTGGAAAAGACTCTGATGCTGGGAGGGATTGGGGGCAGGAGGAGAAGGGGACGACCAAGGATGAGATGGCTGGATGGCATCACTGACTCGATGGACGTGAGTCTGAGTGAACTCCAGGAGTTCATGATGGACAGGAAGGCCTGGCATGCTGCGATTCATGGGGTCGCAAAGTGTCGGACACGATTGAGCGACTGACCTGAACTGAGAGCATGACAACCATATTTTTATTCCATTTCCAGATGATGTTACTGTTTAGAGTACATGTGACCGTGGTAATTGGTATATATTGTGCAGTCTAGTCTATTTTTTAGGATAATGGTTAAAAAGCATACATATTATGTCTGTGTGTTCAAAGTGAGGTGACAACTCTGACAATTACATGCTTCATGCAGTTAGCTTAAGCCATAAATATTCCATATGTTACATTATAATAGAAATCTTTGATTAGTTGTTAGCTCTGCTGCAACTAGTTATTTTACTAAAATAAAATATCAAAATGTGAATTCTTTAATTTTTAAAATTTCTTAGAAAGGATTCAAGGTTATCTTTATAATAATCTTGTTAATTATTATATATTATACACCTTCTTGAGAAGAAGAGAAAGAAATGGAATTTGATGGAAGCATGTGTGATAGACTTTGGCCCAGACAAACCTGGAACACCAGTACTGTCAAGAAGAGATCTGCTTCTCTGACTGCCCAAAGCCCCTTGCCCCACCACTGTACTCTCATTTAACACTGTTCTGAAATTTGTATTTAAATACTTTATAAGAGATAATCATTAACTATACAGACTCAGAAAGGAAATGGCTGGGGGAGAAACTTTCATTGTACACAGAAAACATTTAATTTATAATTTTCAAACCGTCTATCTCTTTATTCCTTAACCACCATATTTACATCTTGATTTAGATACATTTTATTGTCTTTTGTTCTAATGGTCCTGTGCCTTTATTATAGACTGTCTCAAGTCCTTTTTGGGAATAGGTTACTTATTCAAAGTAATCTTAGTTACTTAGTCAAAGAATAGGCAAAGCTGACTTTGGCAGCAGTGGGGTTCAAACCTACACCCCCAAAGAGACTGGAATTAGAACATACTGTGGAAAAATAGAGAAATATATAAAACCTGTCTGAATTTGCAAACTTTAAATATTCAAGCTTTAATACGGTGTAGCTATTCATGTATCTATTCATGTCTAGAGATTTTCAGAGTGGAGAGTAGGGAGTTAGAATGATTTTGAGAGTTTATTTATAGAGAAAAAATACTCCCTACTACATTAGAAAGAAAAGTTACATCCTACAGAGTATTTGTAATATGTATAGTTTTGATAAAATTCTGTTGATTGACATTGAACTATGGGTGAATGTCATGAAATTCAATGCAAAGCTTTGGAATACGTGCAACAATTTTCTCTTTAGATAACTATTGTAACTGGCTTAGGAATTTGGTTTGAAATAGAATCCCCAGATTGTTCTCACTTACTAAGAGAAGACTATACCCTCATGCCTTTAAAAATTGAATAAAGCATGAATACATTCTCCCAGAAGACAGATGTATTTTATTAGAATCAAGCTAGTTTACTAATATTATATTAAAGCAAAATTCTAACCACGGTTGATAGAATAAAGTAGTTTATTAGAATAAAGTGGTTTATTTAGAATAAAGGAAAGAATACTCTTTCCCGCTTATATTTTTTCCATCTTCCTTTTTGCAACCCATAGACACTCAAGAAAGAAAAAATGTCAAATGTAAAGGTAATGGATAGCAACTTTGGTAACTATAGATTTATTTGCCAAGAAAAGTTATTCTTGACATTTAGACTTTTTATATTGAATACTAATCCCATGCAAGATCCTTTACTAGAGAGTATTGAAATTCTTCCACTGTGGTCAGATTGTACTATGCAAAGAGAATGATGATAGTATCTGTCTCATAATGTTGCTATAACTGTTCATATTTATAAAGAACTCAAACTAGCACTTGGCACATGGTAAATACTAAAGAAGTCCTTGGTCACTCAATCAGTCCCTGTTCTTTCTATGGTATATTAATTTATATTTCCATTCTAGAGAGCATAACATTCTCTCTGCTTGGATTTGCACTCCTCTTTCTGAAAGAGATCGGAGTACCAGACCATCTGATCTACCACTTGAGAACATGTATGCAGGTCAGGAAGCAACAGTTAGAACTGGACATGGAACAACAGACTGGTTCCAAATAGGAAAAGGAGTATGTCAAGGCTGTATATTGTCACCCTATTTATTTAACTTATATGCAGACTACATCACGCAAAATGCCGGGCTGAATGAAGGACAAACTGGAATCAAGATTGCCAGGAGAAATATCAATAACCTCAGATACGCAGATGACACCACCCTTATGGCAGAAAGTGAAGTAGAACTAAGCTTCTTGATGAAATGAAAGACGAAATTGAAAAAGTTGGCTTAAAACTCAACATTCAGAAAACTAAGATCATGGCATCTGGTCCCATTCAGTTCAGTTCAGTTCAGTCACTCAGTCGTGTCCAACTCTTTGCGACCCCATGAATTGCAGCATGCCAGGCCTCCCTGTCCATCACCAACTCCTGGAGTTCACTCAGACTCACGTCCATTGAGTCAGTAATGCCATCCAGCCATCTCATCCTCTGTCGTCCCCTTCTCCTCCTGCCCCCAATCCCTCCCAGCATCAGGGTCTTTTCCAATGAGTCCACTCTTCGCATGAGGTGGCCAGAGTATTGGAGTTTCAGCTTTAGCATCAGTCCTTCCAATGAACACTCAGGACTCATCTCCTTCAGGATGGACTGGTTGGACCTTCTTGCAGTCTAAGGGACTCTCAAGAGTCTTCTCCAACACCACAGTTCAAAACCATCAATTCTTTGGTGCTCAGCTTTCTTCACAGTCCAACTCTCACATCCATACACCACAACTGGAAAAACCATAGCCTTGACTAGACAGACCTTTGTTGGCAAAGTAATATCTCTGCTTTTCAATATACTATCTAGGTTGGTCATAACTTTCCTTCCAAAGAGTATCTTTTAATTTCATGGCTGCAATCACCATCTGCAGTGATTTTGGAGCCCCCCAAAAATAAAGTCTGACACTGTTTCCACTGTTTCCCCATCTATTTGCCATGAAGTGATGGGACTGGATGCCATGATCTTCGTTTTCTGAATGTTGAGCTTTAAGCNAGGGAGGTCTGGCGTGCTGCGATTCATGGGGTCTCAAAGAGTCGGACACGACTGAGCAACTGAACTGAAATGAACTGAGACCTTTGTAACCTTCCCCTTGTATGAGATGCAGGACAGTGTCATCAACCCAGAAAGTTCCTTTGTGCCTCTTCTGTCAATACTCCCACATGTAATCTCTAGCATCACTTCTATTATGATACTTTAGTCCGGTCTTGAATATCATATACATAGAACATTTGTGCTAGATATATTTCAATCAAATAGTATTTTTGAGAACTAGCAATAGTTCTTAATGCATTGTTAGTGTCCAATTGTATGAACATACCAGAATTTTCTTATTCCTTCTCCTCTTGGTGGACATTTTTCTATTTAATTAATTTCTGTTCTTTAGTATTTCCTTCTTTCTGCCTTTTTGTGTTTAATTTGCTCTTTGTTTTAGCTTCTTGAGGTCAAATTTTACTGCTGATTACAGACATTTCTCCTTTTCTAATACATACATTTAAAAATAGAAAATCTCCTCTAAATCATTGTTTAGCTATATCTCACAAATTCTGATAGTCTATACTTTTATTATATTTTAGTTCAAAATATGCCTAATTTTCATTGTGCTTTCAATTTGACTCATGGATTATTTAGAATGTGTTACTTAGTTTTCAAATACTTTTGGATTTTATAATTATCTTTTTGTTGTTAATTTCTAACTAATATCATTATTATCAGAGAACATATTTGTGTGATTTTAGTTCTTTGAAATTTATTGAGAATGCTTTATACAGTTTTATAGAGCATTCTGTATACAGCATATGCCTATGTTTGCTAATGTCTCTTGTTCAACTGAAAATATTTATTTTGTGGTTTTTGAATATGATGGTATAAAATTGTCAGTCAGACCAAGTTGGTAAACAGTATGATTCACGTCAATATCCTTTCTGATATTTGTTGGCTTCCTCATAAATTGGAGAATGACCTGTATTAAAACTTCCAACTATAATAGTAGATTGTCTAGTTCACTTTTTGGTTCTTTTAAATTTGCTTCATATATTTAAATTCAGATTTTAGAGTAATATCCATAGGATTCTTACGTCTTTCTGGTCAAACCATTTATTTATATTAATGCCCTTCNTATTTGTTGGCTTCCTCATAAATTGGAGAATGACCTGTATTAAAACTTCCAACTATAATAGTAGATTGTCTAGTTCACTTTTTGGTTCTTTTAAATTTGCTTCATATATTTAAATTCAGATTTTAGAGTAATATCCATAGGATTCTTACGTCTTTCTGGTCAAACCATTTATTTATATTAATGCCCTTCTTTGTTGTTTATGCAATCGTTTGACTGATATTAATAGTTCCAGATCAGCTTTCTTTAAAAAACTTTTTTAATGTTTCAATCAACACTCATGCCAATTTTCTAATTGCTATTATTTCCATGACATAGTTTTTCTGAATCTTTTACTTTCAGCTATTTGTACATTTTTGTTTAGAATATGTCTCTTGAAATGGCAAATAATTGGGTCTTTTTTAAAGTCTCATCTGACAATATACATTTTTAATTAGAGCATTTAATCTATTTATATAGATATTATGTAATTATTGATATGGATTAAAAAATGTTTAATAATGTTTTGTTTTGTCTTATGGAGAAGGCAATGGCACCCCACTCCAGTACTCTTGCCTGGAAAATCCCATGGACGGAGGAGCCTGGTCGGCTGCAGTCCATGGGGTCTCAAAGAGTCGGACACGACTGAGCGACTTCATTTTCACTTTTCACTTTTATGCCTTGGAGAAGGGAATGGCAACCCCCTCCAGTGTTCTTCCTGGAGAAGCCCAGGGACGGGGGAGCCTGGTGGGCTGCCGTCTATGGGGTTGCACAGAGTCGAACACGACTGAAGTGACTTAGCAGCAGCAGCAGCAGTGTTGTCTTAGTTTTACCTGTGTTTATTTCTTTTTAAAGATTTACTTATTTATTTTTGGTTGTGCTGGGTCGTCATTGCTGCAAGAGGGCTTTCTGCAGTTGTGGTGCATGGGCTTCTCGTTGCGGTGGCTTCTGTTGCAGAGCACAGGCTCTAGGTGCGTGGGCTTTAGCAGCTGAGGCTCATGAACTTAATTGCTCTGCGGCACGTGGGATCTTCCCAGACCAGGAATCAAACTCGCATCCCCTGCGTTGGCAGGCGGATTCTTAACCAACGGACTACCATGGAAGTCCTGATACGGATTTAAGTTCGCTAACTTGCTGTTTATTTATATTTGCCCCATCTGTTATTTATTTTTTATTTCATTTTCCTTCCTTTGTTTTGAAATAATCAACATTTTTTTCTTATTCCATTTTCTCCATTATCTAAATTTTTAGCTATAGCTCTTTGTGTTATATTTTACTTGTTATTCTAAAGCTGCATTGTCCAATATCATAGTCACTGGAAACATGGGGCTACTTAAATTTAAACGTACATTAACAAAAATTAAATAAATGTAAAAACTCAGCTTCTACTTTGGGTAGTTATATAGGGATTATAATCTGCAATGGGATATATGAGAGCAGACATCAATAGCAAGAGAAATTTTGGTGCAAAATTTTAGTGCAAATTTTTAAAGGAATTTTAGTGTCTATTCCTACAAATCTGGAAGTGGGTAAAATCTGTTCTCACCTTCTCAAGTCTCTCTTTCTGCTCTTCATTTCTTGGTTTCCTTTGTGAGCTTTTTTCTGCTATCTGCTATCTGCTAAGTTGCTTCAGTCATGTCCAACTTTGTGTGACCCCATAGACGGCAGCCCACCAGGCTCCCCCCTCCCTGGGATTCTCCAGGCAAGAACACTGGAGTGCGGTTGCCATTTCCTTCTCCAATGCATGAAAGGGAAAAGTGAAAATGAAGTTGCTCAGTAGTGTCTAACTCTTAGCGTCACAAAGAATGAACATCCTCAGGATCTGGTCCTGTGCCCGCTTCTCTCCTCATCTGGTGTTCCCTGGGTACTCTTATTTACCCCCACAGGAAGACTGTGTATCACATTTACTCAGAGCCTAGTGGCCCAGGGTCCACCGTCCACTGGCCAGAGTCAACTGAATGTTCTACTATCTACAAGCTCCCAAATAAAATATGAGTACCCATAATATTTAAAGTAAAACATTCTTGTCTAATAACTGAGTGAGATAATCTATATAAAGCACGATAGTTGTTATAATAAGCACTCAAGAAATAGTAGCTCCAGTTTCTATAATCATATTATCTTTCACTGCTAGCTCAATCCTGAATCTTTCATCACTTGACAAGTAAAGAAATTAGAGTTCGGTGAAGTTCAGAGATGACAAGTCCAAGTTCACATAGCTTGACCTCATGAATAAGAGAGATCTCTTGTCTCTACTCAAAGTGGGCCCCTTGTTAGCATGAAAACGGAATGAATTTTCTCCCACATGCCTCTGTCCCATGCTGTTCTCCAAGCTGTTCTAATATCTCCCTTCTCTCTGCTGCCTCTGTGCTGCCACCACACATCTTTAAAAGTATTAGTTTATCCTTCTAGCTCACTAAGATTCTGCAGGACACATATTAGAGTTTTCTAACTTTAAAAGCTCTAGGATCAGGCATATGATGATATTTATTGTGTGTTCCTTGAAAGAAAGGATAAATGAATTAATGAGTAAATTTAAGCCCTGAGAGTTGGGTTTTCTCTTTTTTGCAAGTGGCTGACATAGGTGTTGATTGCCAAGACATCCATTACAATGAGGCATCTTTTTCAAAGATGGTTATATTGAATAAATGCATTGCCAACCACAGGAATAGTTAAAGAGCCAGGCCCCTTTTCCTCCCTCCTCTGTTTTCGAAATCTTGGTTGGTTTCCAGATAACTGACCACTGGGCTGCTTGTTTTTTTCCATTCTTAGTCATTAAATTCCCACTCTTTATTTATTTATTTTGAACTGATGCTTTTGAACTGTGGTATTGGAGAAGACTCTTGAGAGTCCCTTGGACTGCAAGGAGATCCAACCAGTCAATCCTAAAGGAAATCAGTCCTGAATATTCATTGGAAGGAGTGATGCTGAAGCTGAAACTCCAATATTCTGGCCACCTGATGAGAAGAACTGACTCCTTAGAAAAGATCCTGATGCTGGGAAAGTTTGAAGGCAGGAGGAGAAGGGGACAACAGAGCATGAGATGGTTGGATGGCATTACTGACTGGATGGACATGAGTTTGAGCAAGCTCCGGGAGTCGGTGATGGACAGGGAAGCCTGGCGTGCTGTGGTCCATGGGGTCGTAAAGAGTTGGACACAACTGAGAAGCTAAACTGAACTGCACTGATGATTTATTTATGGCTATGCTGGGTGTTTGTTGTAGCTTGGGTTTTTCTCTAGTTGCGGAGAGTGGGGGCTACTCTCTAGTTGCAGTGTTTGGGCTCTTCATTGCAGTGAACTTTCTTATTGCGGAGCACCAGCTCTAGGGCCTTTGGGTTTCGCTTGCAGTGCGTGGGAACAGCACAGGCTCAGTAGCTGTGGTGCACAGGCTTAGTCGCTCTACAGCCTGTGGGATCTTCCCAGATTAGGGATCAAACCTCTGTCACCTACACTGGCAAGCGGATTCTCTACCTCTGAGCCACCAGGGAAGCCTTAAATTCCCACTCTTATATTTAATATTCACCAATAAAAAGTGATGCTGCAAACGCCTCAGTGCTGGGGTCCAGCCCCCACAGGATCCAGGGAAACCCGAAGGAGAAACAGCATTGGTGATTGATTTAGAGTGAGATAAGGAAAGAATGCTAAACATAAGAAAATAGAGGAAAGAAAGAGGCTGATATCCCTTAATTTACATAGAGAACCAATAAAACTCCAAGACAAGAAGTTTGCCCTGTTCACGGAGGCCACAGGTGCCCTCCAGGTCTTCTGAGGGAGTGAAGACACAGTACATCTTTCCGTTCAGGTCTTAGAAACCCCGGCAGATAAGTGAATGCAGGGAGCCTCTATGCTCCAAGGGATCAGCCTAAAAAAAAGAAGGAGAGAGAGAGAGAGAGAGAGAATGATTGACACGGGGAGACCAAGCTGTTTCAGTGAGCAAGGCCCAATAGCTTTATTTTCAGAAGGTACTTAGATACTTTTTTTGTACATAGAGGAAAATGAAAGACGCAAGGTCATACAGAGTCAGCCCAAACATTCCAACAGTTTTGCCCTTATTGAAACCAGGATTTTTTTCTGCATACCTTTCCCACAAATGATGTTGTGTACATTATCTTCTGGCCTTGGAGGCCTGTGAATACTTTATGACCCTCTTTTGATAAAGGCTGCTCAACCAGAAAACTTATTTTTCCTCAAAGTGTTTTTTCTTCATATTTCTAATCTATGTCAGCTTCAGAAAATGCCAAACAGAGTTACATTTTTCAGAGTAAAGGTGCAGGGAGTTACAAGAAAGAACCAATTAGCTCAGAAGTCTGATGTGGTTAATTTCAAGGCTATACTTGTTTTTCTTACATTCTCACTATGTTAACTAATGCATTCCCAGGTGCACAGTGGATAAGAGATATGGGAACTTAGCAACAAGCATTGGCCCAATAATGAAATCCTACACCAGCACTACTCTCATAACTTTTAATTCTTTGAAAGGCTCTATGTGTGAGGCATTCCATGCCTCTCACAGTTGGGAGGCTGTAAATAATCATATGTGTAGCTGCAAGAGTCTGGATATACCTGCCAAGCAAGCTAGAATGCTAACAGAGGGGGTTTAATTTGAAATATTCCTCTCATGTCCAGAAGACTTACTAGCTATAGCCCTAAGATGATTTTCTCCAGAGAAAGGTCGTCAGGGATAGCCCCCTGTTAATGTCAGAGGAGTTGGTGAAAGTCATGAAATAGTAAAACAGACAGATTCTGGTTTTGGGGTAGATGCTCGAGAAAGCCTAGGGAGCCCTTTGAGCCCTGACGCCTTGCTTAACAGTTCTCTTCCACATGACGGTGTCATGGGTGGGATCTCCCGTGGTGGCTCCCGGCACCTCAGTACCCTCGACCTTGACCCCAATAAAAGCAGAACCCTAGGCTATTATGCTCATTCTGCAGCTCCACACTTTCTCCCTCTCTCTCTTCCCCTCCCTCCCTCCTGACCTCACTGTGTGGTCCCATGTGTGTTGTGTAATTTCTAGGACTAAAAGGTAATAAAGCTTGTCTCTTTCAAAATTTCGTGATAATTATTGCTGGTGTGTCTGGCAATCATAATAAGAACTGCAAGGGCCAGTTCCACGACAGCATTGGTTATGGGTAGGCTGAGTGAAAAAACTCGTGTTTAAAGGCATTTGCAGTTAAAAGGAGAAGAAATGAGTATTTCTTTTTTTCCTGTGTTTCCTGTGGGGAAGTCTTCCCCGGGGCTAGGTTTTTCAGGAAGCCCTGCAGGATTACCAACACAGTCATATAATGTCAGTGCTATGGGTTACACAGGACTATTCTTGCCTTTATTCATTATGCCGATGACTCAGGAAGTTGGGGTAACCTTCCTGGGTTGACCTAACCATGTATTTTATTCTGTTTAACCAGCTGACTGCATTAGCTGCTGGGAATCCAATTGTAAAAGGCAGGGTTTGCTGGGCAGAGTGCTCCCCACAACCTTTAAGTAATTAAGGTCTGCAACCTCCAGTACGTATTTCCCTACCCCTGCCTCTAACCCCAAGCAAGTATGTAGTGTGCCTGCTGACCAGGGACATGCAAAAGAGGAACACTGGGCTATGGGACAATTGAAGCCATGAAAGAGAAAAATGTTCCATGCCTGTCAACTATATTTCAACAAAAAGGACATTGTGATGCTCCTGACATGTCCAGGTGCTTAATCAATGTTAGTCCCGAGCTCCTTTCCTGAGACACCACACAGTCTGTATGATCAGCAACTGGATCAAAGCATCCTCAGCTTACTATTCTACAAGCAAACCAGACTCATTCAGTTTTGTAATTTTTTAATAATAAAAAATTACAGCTATATAAAAGGGGGACTTTGCAACTTGGAGACAGAAATAGCAGCCTGATTCTGAGCACATATAAATACATATACATGCATACATATATTTCTGTGTCCTCTCTATTATACATATAACCTCAGCTATCCAGAATACCTTTCAATGTATTTCATATGACTAGTTACACTACAGAGACAGGAAAGGATTAAATAGCTAAGCCCAAGGCCTGGAGGCCAGCCTTTTATGTAGTCTTGCCAGACAGTGTTAGTATTTCTATTCATGTTGCAGGTCCGTTTTCTGATGGGGCACTGAAATGGATATTGCTTGAAGTTTGGACTATAACTTCACACATCAAAAAAGTACATGGAGAATAATAAGAAATTGTTAGGAGGAATTTTACAAAGACTAGGGAGAAAAGTAAGGTTGCTTAGAAACACAGTGGAAGAAGATGGTTCTTAACGAGAAAGTTGAGCAAGTAGCAATATATCATTAGAGCAAGAAAGCAAGAACTCTGGTCCTCACAATGCAGGCACAACATGAAACATGAAACACATACAGGAGGAATCAGCAGGATATGGACTATACAGGAAGGAAGAACACAGGCTGCATCAGAACAAGCCTGAGCTTTTATCTGTGCCTCCTACTCCACTGTTCATTCTCTCACCACTGGGCAATTAGCAAGCACCTTAGGACCCATCTCAAAAGGATGACCCATACTGACCACTTCTTACTAGTTTTGCTGTTACCATCCCTGATCAGGGGATCCTGCAGCTGCCCCCAGATCTCTTGGGTTCTATCTCACTCCCTTTAGTCTTTCTTTTTCAAGAAAGTGAAAGTTGCTCAGTTGTGTCTGACTCTTTGCAACCCCATGGAATAGTCCATGGAATTCTCCAGGCTAGAATACTGGAGTGGGTAGCCATTCCCTTCTCCAGGGGATCTTCCCAACCCAGGGATCAAACCCAGGTCCTCCTGCATTGCGGGCAGATTCTTTACCAGCTGAACCACTGGAGAAGCCCTTCCTTTTTATGAGAAAGTCAAGTTTTATTTTATTTTTAATTAGAAAGTTAAAAAATGCATTTACATATATGTTACATCTGCAACATGGTATTTGATATTCATCAGTAAAGCAGGAGACACAGGAGACTTGAGTTTAAGCTCTGGGTTCAGAAGATCTCCTGGAGTAGAAAATGGCAACCCACTCCAGTATTTTTGCCTGGAGAATCCCATGGACAGAGGACCTTGGTGGGCTACAGTCTATGGAGTAGCAAAGAGTCGGATATGACTGAATGGGCCCAAAACTGAAAAAATTACTACTGTCAAACTAATTAACTTATCTATCTCCTCACACCATTCTGAGTGTCTGTATGTGTGGTGAGAATACTTGAAATCTACTCTCTAAGCAAATTTCCAGTATGCATTTGTATATTTTTTTCCCACAAAGCTACTGAATTGATTTTAAAAAATAATTATATCATGTGTTTTCTGTCCTCAGTATCTTCCAGTGGCTTTTCATTATAATTTGAGCCTTAACTCAAGCTCCTTGCTATGACTCAGAAGACTCTTTATGTTCTGGCCCCTACCTCGCTCCCCTTGATCTGTTACCCCTTCATTCCCCAGCTCATTACTATCCAGCCAGAAGGGTCTTCTCTTCATGCTTTAACTGTGACATATCTGCTCCTTTTACAGTACCTTTACACTAGGTAGGTGTCTTCTCTTTTTGCAATGTCCCCTTCCAAGACCTTTGTGTGACTGTCTTCTCAACATTCACATCTCAAAGGAAATCTCACCTTCTCTGAAAAGGCTTTCAGCATTCTCCACAATCTATGGTAGCCAAAATGGCACACGTACTCTCCTATCCACTACACAATATCGTTGTCTGATAGTAGTGATCACTAGGTAAAACTCACTATATTTGTATGTGTGTTTGTACATGTATGCGACGGTTGTCCCTCACCCTGTCCCCTCATAGAATATAAGCTTTGTGAGGGCAGCACCTGCCTGTCTTCTTCTCTACTACATTCCAGTACTGAGATCAGGGCAAGTTATACAGTAGGATATTTCTGGAAGATACTAGTGGCTCAGTAAATACTTGATGATGTGTAGAGCATATTTATATAATGAGGTAGGAAATTTCACTCCTCTCATAAGCTCTTTTTTGGAAAGATTATTTGCATGGAAGACATATTTTAATAAGTCATTGCTATGGAGAAGGCAATGGCACCCCACTCCAGCACACTTGCCTGGAAAATCCCATGGACGGAGGAGCCTGGTAGGCTGTAGTCCATGGGGTCACTAAGTCAGACATGACTGAGCAACTTTACTTTCACTTTTCACTTTCATGCATTGGAGAAGGAAATGGCAACCCCCTCCAGTGTTCTTGCCTGGAGAATCCCAGGGACGGGGGAGCCTGGTGGGCTGCCGTCTACGGGGTCTCACAGAGTCGGACGCGACTGAAGCGACTTAGCAGCAGCATGGAGAGTCGGGCCTCAAGGACATTCCCAAGCAATAAAAATGGTTTCTGATTTGCTATATATGAGACTGAGAACGATCTACTTTATTCCTGAAAGAAAAGAGAAGGAAGAAAAGTGAGAGAAGGATGGAAGGAGAAGATTGATGTCTGTGTGGTCCATCTGTGTGGTCATACCGGTTGTCTTGTGATCTGTGCATAACCATTTTGCATTTGTAAAATGCTTGCTAGGAATTTTTTTTTTCTTTTAAACTTTTAAATTTTGTATTGGACTATAACTGATTAACAATGTTATACTAGATTCAGGTGGACAGCAAAAGGACTCAGTCATACATATACATGTATCCATTCTCCCCCAAACTCCTCTCCTATCCAGGCTGCCAAGTAACATTGAGTTGAGTTCCCTATGCTATACAGTATGTTCTTGTGGGTTATCCATATTAAATATAGGAATGATTTTAACGCAGAGTACAATGGTCTATTTGACATCTGAATCAACGTGATGTGCCAGGACCTGGAGGCAGAAGAAGCCATGAGAACACAAGTCACTGGAAAGCCAGTGAAATCTAGAGATACGGTTCAGACGTTGCCAGGTCACAAGCCTAAACACACTATACTTCAAGCTCCTAGTGGAAAAGGGCTTGAAGTCATACCTAAATTTCATTTCTCATAGGCTGATTCTAATACTAGGTCCACTGACTGTTCCCAATAATTGATCATGAACTCTGCCACAGGCAGGCATCTGTTTTCACCATGACACAGTTTGCTGCCAGTGTCATGAGCCAGGCAGACTTGTCTCTCAAAGGTGTTAAAGTGTTACCTTGAAGGCTTTTCATTTTTTTCAAAAAAAGTATGTTTAGAAATATCTGATATCTGAGTATTTCCAGAATTACAATTTTGAAATATGTGTAATAAAAATTGTAACTATTTAGGAAAGCAGTTGCTAGCCACAAAAATAATAAGCTTATAGATTAAAAAGTGGACTAAATATATTTTTAAAGCCCTTCTTGCTTCTGAAATAGAGTGAGTAAAAGATGCTTAGGCATATTTAGGTCTATGGAACATATAAATATATATTTGATGATTTTTCTGAAATTGTTTTTCTGTGAACTTTTAAACCTCATCAGACTTCCAAAAAATTTAATTTCCAAGTCTGGAGAATCAAGTGAGAAGAGAGAGTGTACGAAAGAGATTTGGTGCTGCCAGAGTGCAGGCACTGTGCTTTCCCAGTCCTCTGCCATGGGCCTCACTCCAGTAATGGTATTTAAGCTTCAACATCAAAGAAACTCAGTTTATCTGTGAAATCACAAGCAATTATCCACCCTTGGATATCACTGAGTTAATCAAGTGTACATAAATGTTGATTATCTAGGTGGGAGTGTGGGGGTGGTTGTAAATGGCCATACTTCAAAGCTTTGTGCAAATCTAAAGGGAACTGAAAATAAAAACAAGTATTTTTCTGTGTAAAAGTCATGGAAAGGATACAGGAAACTGGCTTTATGAAAGTAAATTTCACATGCATTTCTAAGTGAGCTTAAGTTTAATTGGGCAATTCTTGCTTTTAATTATATGTAGGGTTACTTTTAATTCTTCAGTGTTTTGTTCTGTTTTCCCACTAAATTTCAATGCTATGAACAAATGTAGGAGTAGATTTTTTAATGGACATTGGAGTTGTTTCCTTGACCATACCAACTGAGGCTAAAACTAATATTCTAAAGCAGAAAAAGAGATCTCTCAAGTCAAGATTCATGCTCCAATTATAAAGTCTCTTTGGCCTACCAATAATTTATACCATAATCATGCCTCCCTCTGTATTTCTGTGTTTATCTGGGGATCCCAGGACTCTGTGGGGATGTCTCAGACCAGCTGCATGGACATTACAAGTCACTATTTCTTTTGCTCCAAAGATGTCTAGAACCTGGGGGAAATTCTTCATGTGCTGTATCCAGGAAGGGGACACATGGTCCTCTTCTTATTCTCCTAGATCTTTCTAGGATTCTATAATCTCCAACACTCCCATCTTGGCTTTGTCTGAGGGAGGAATAGAAACCTTGCAATTTTCTGAACTTTTTGCTTCCTCTCTAGTCCTTTTTCTCATCAGACTCAACAACTTTCTATGCATTTACTCCTATTTGAAATTATCTTCTTTTTTTTTTATGTTGATTTGTTTACAGTTAGTCTCTGATTACCAGAAACTAAATTTGACATCAAGACTTCTGCCTCATTCATCTCTATATTCCCAGTGCCTAAAACAGTGTCTAACACACACCAGGCACACATAAATATTTTTTGAGTAAGTTATTAGGATCAAGGGGACACTTCATATAGTCATAGATAGAATTGTTTAAAAAGAGAAAACAAAATAAGGAAATTAATCAACTGTCCTGATGAATTTCAGCATCAACAACAGGTTTCTTTGATACTAGTTTTCTTTCAGAGACAGAGAGAGACACTGTAATTTTCATGGATGCAGAGAGTACAGAGGTCTTTTTAAAAAGGGGACATTCAAGTGACAAGAATGTTCTTAGATAATGGGAGTGGATTGAAAAGTGTTAGTTGTGTGTCAGCAAGAGAAGAAAAAGAAGAGCATTTAGGACGAAACAGTTGTGTCTACATTTGAAGAGCGAGGTCTCAGGTTCTCACTTAGAATCCAGAACAGGATCCTGAATTAAAAGAAACTGTTCTCAGATGAATATTGTGCCATAACTAAACTGAAGTGAAGTCGCCCAGTCGTGTCTGACTCTTAGTGACCCCATGGACTATAGCCTACGAGGCTCCTCCATCCTTGGGATTTTTCAGGCAAGAGTACTGGAGTGGGTTGCTATTTCCTTTTCCAGGGGATCATCCAGATCTCTCAGGGATTGAACCCGGGTTTCCTACATTGTAGGCAGACATTTTTACTGTCTGTGTCACCAGGGAAGTCTTAAGAAGGCAACAAAACTATAGCCCTGATCAGAACCTCTATTAGAAAAGGCATGCAAGCATTGCCCTATCCGTGTGCTAAAGTAAGAACATATCCTTTATAATAAAATGTAACAAGTGCAAGGAGTTGAACTTAGGTTTAGTGACTATTCCTAGGAATCTCTAAGTCAATCTTGATTTATGCATCTCATGAAAGTTTTGATATTGTTGGAAAGGATCATAAAGTGGAACTACAATGCTCTGATTCAAGAGAGTGTGCATATGGGAATACTGACTTTAAATATTAGGATCTTTAGAGAGTTGAGGGACCAAGAAAGACTAAGGAAATATGAATGAAACCAAATAATGATAAAAGGAAAAAGAAACTTACAGAGTACTGATTAAAAGTGTAAAATTCAACTGCATACTGCCTACAGGAGACAAGACTTAGAAAATACTTATAGGTTGAAAGTAAATTGAGTGGATAAAGACATGCCATGCAAGCAAGCGTAAGAAAGCTGGTGCCTAAATTAATATCATAAAATAAACCTCAGACAAAGAATCTTAACAAATGAATAAGACATATTAGTGTCAGTTCATCAGGAAGATGTGAGAATCATCAATATGTATGACCCTAAAAACAGAACACCAAAATATACAGGATAAAAATAGAACTGAAGGGAGACAGACAAATGCACATCACAGTGGGAGATTAAATAAACTCTTTTCATAACTGATAGAACAATTTCACAGAAAGTCAGCAAGGACATAAGATTTTTAAAATACAACTATCAACTACTTCAACAGAATTGATATTTATAGAAGACCACAGCTAACAATGGAAGAATACACATTCTTTTCAAGTACACATGTTACATAAACCAAGATAGACTATATAGTATGCCATTAAATATCTCTCAATAAATTTAAAATGACAAAATTATACAGAGTATATTTTTTGGCCACAATGGAATTATGCTAGAAATCAATAATCTAGAGGAAATGGCAAACATTTGGAAAGTAAATACACACTTCCAAACAACTCATGTGTCAAAGAAGAATTATAAGGGGAACCATAAAATATTTTTAACTGAATGGTAAAGAAAATATATAATATTAAAATTTGTATGATGCTGATTAAAAAAAAGTTTAGAAGAAACTTTAAACTTTAAAGTTTTTCTTTTGAAAAAAGAAAAAAGTTTTAAAATAAATGATCAAATCTTTAACCCTAAGAAATCTGGAAAAAGAGTTAATTAAACCTAGGGTAAGAAAAGGAAAGTAATTGGAAAAAAATATGCATATGAATAAATAGAATAAACAACTGACAAGCAATAGAGAAATTAGCACAACAAAAAATAGATTCTCTAACTGAGTAACAAAAATTGATAACTTCCAATTCAATTGATCAAGGAAGAAGAAAGAACAAAAAATACCAATAATAAGCATGAAAGAATGGTGTTCACTAGAAAATAACTGATATGAAAAGAATAGTAAAGAAAAATTATGATAGCTTTTTCCCAACAAATTTGATCATTTAGATGAAATAAATTATTTGAAAACTGTAAATTATTGATTCAAGATGTAACAGAAAATTAAATAACACCCTCACAACACCCTGAGATAATAATTAGTTACCTTATACATAGATGAAAAGGTTTTTGTTCTTGTTTAATGTATGTGTATATATGTGTGTATAAAAAACTGCTATTTTGTAGTACAGTAATCTCATTTGTAATATAATCTCCCCTTGGAATACAAATGTAAATCTCTGGATAGTGGGCTTAGTTAAATGAATGATGGGCTTCCCTGGTGACTCAATGGTAAAGAACCCAGCTGCCAGTACAGGAGATGGGGGTTTGATCCCTGGGTCAGGAAGATCCCCTGGAGAAGAAAATGGCAACCCATTCTAGTATTCTCCTCCCATGGACTGAGGAGCCTGGCGAGTTCCAAAATCACTGCAGATGGTGACTGCAGCCATGAAATTAAAAGATGCTTCCTCCTTGGAAGAAAAGTTATGACCAACCTAGATAGCATATTCAAAAGCAGAGACATTACTTTGCCGACTAAGGTCCGTCTAGTCAAGGCTATGGTTTTTCTGGTGGTCATGTATGGATGTGAGAGTTGGACTGTGAAGAAGGCTGAGCACTGAAGAATTGATGCTTTTGAACTGTGGTGTTGGAGAAGACTCTTGAGAGTCCCTTGGACTACAAGGAGATCCAACCAGTCCATTCTGAAGGAGATCAGCCCTGGGATTTCTTTGGAAGGAATGATGCTGAAGCTGAAGCTCCAGTACTTTGGCCACCTCATGTGAAGAGTTGATTCATTGGAAAAGCCTCTGATGCTGGGAGGGATTGGGGGCAGGAGGAGAAGGGGATGACAGAGGATGAGATGGCTGGACGGCATCACCAACTCGATGGGCGTGAGTCTGAGTGAACTCCGGGAGTTGGTGATGGACAGGGAGGCCTGGTATGCTGCGATTCATGGGGTTGCAAAAAATCGGACACGGCTGAGTGACTGAACTGAACTGAACTGAACTGATGATCCTAAGAATCTAAGTCACAGGAAGAATAGAGGGAAATGTGGAACAGTCTTGAAGCTCTGAGTGAATGGAAGAGGAATCCACAAGGGTTATAGCAAAACGTAAAAGCCAAATGGTTCTCTGTACCTCAGTCTTACTGTTTTCGAGGGTCCGTTTATCTGTATAAGCTCAAAATGTAATACCAAGCTATTTCTTTTAATCCACTGGAGAGTAAAGGAAACATTAATCCATTAATTAACCTGAAAGTTAAGTCAAAAACAATATGAAAATATACTTTCTGGCAGATGAAACCTACTAAGAATCTGCTGAGGTTTGTGGGGAACTAATAACTAGCACGGCTTTGAACCAAGAAGTCAAACAAGAGGTTAAGGCAGGTAGAGAACCAAACCATTACCTTTATTATTGATAATAGTAAATTTAAGAGCATGGCTAATCACTCTAAGTGGGCTTCCTAATTCTTTTTAACAGTTAAAGGCATGCTTCATCTATACATGCCACTGGGCTTCCCCCACTGCTGACTTATTCTGTGTCTGAGAGCAATAATGACTTGTTCTCCCTACAAGTGGGCTTCTTCCCAAGAGAAAGGGAAGAGGAAGGAATTCAAGAATGTATGCTCAGCCCTCAAATTCACCCTGAGGAAGAATAAAGGGTGGAAAGCAGAGAAAATTCAAGAATGTAATGCCAGTGGAAGTCCTTCCACATGGATGGAAAGATCAACTCCAGGAAAGACACATTCCTCTGTAATAGATCAACCATCTTTTTCAGCCAAAAGTAAATTTCTGTAAGAGGCATTAACTCTGAAATCCAAAATATCACACAACTGTACTTCTTAAAGGTGAAGATTTGGATGAAATATCCATATTTCAAGAATACTTATATATTGCAAAATGTTTGGTTGCCACATGTTTTAAGTCTCTTTTTACAGGGCTTTCTCCTCTGGGTTGTCTACCCTGTTGATTATAAAATTATCCATCAACGCAAGTCTAGTAAGACAAGGGTTGAAGAGCAGTTGGAAATAGAGGGATTGAAGTGATGGCTGGTTTCCAGATCACAGAGCTGAGGCTATGAAACACTTTGCAAGATGGCACTTTTTTTTTTTTTCTCCCTCAGCCTGGATTACTTCGTACTGTTCCTGAGTCTCCTGGCAGGAGTCCTGCTGAATTCAGGAAAACCATATGAAACCCATCCTGGGCATTGCCAAAATAAATTGTTAATCATATCAGATGTAGCACCAAAGAGTGTTCCATCGTAGGCAATTTTCTGTTCTGTAACTCTTCCCCTTGGCTTCATTTAGGATCTGCCAAGAGGAAAGGAAGCCCATATTGAACGTGCCACATCTGGTTATCTGCCAGAGGAGAGAGAACAGTGAGGGATGCTCATGGGGTCAGAGCAAGGGTACTCCTAATACAAACGGGAGATGTTCATTACAGCCCAATTTCAAATATCCCTCTGGGGATATAAGAGTTTGGAATGCTCTACTCTATCTGTTATAGCTTGAGAGTATGAGAATCTCATGAAAGTTCAGTTTTCACAGAGTGGGGGTGACCATCAGCATTTGTGCCTGCATGTTTCAAAAGTGGCTTCTTTAAATACAAAAGTTATTAAAAATTACTGCAACTGCTTCTGCTATCTGGTTCGATTAAACGGAAACAGGCTCACCTGAGTACTTAGTTAGCTGGACTATCGTCTGTTTCTCCATTATGGGGTAAAGAAAGGAGTAAATGATAACCAGAAAAAAAATTTTTTTTTAATAGAGCAAAAGCAGAATAGATCAGCAGCATCTAAAATCTGTCCTAGGGAAGACCACGTCGACACAACTAACCTCATGATAATAGACCCTTGGAAAACAGATTGAATACTTTTAAAGTGAATCTTCACCCCCTCTACATTACAGTTATGCTAGAGTTGTTGCAATGAGCAAGTAGAAGGGCTACGCAACTCTTGAATATTAATCATGGCATAGGACTTCTGTGTTTATCTAGGTGAGAAAAAGAACTGCTAGAGTTCAAACAAGAGGAGAATTTTGTCCAGGCCTCAGGTTCTCAACTGCACAAACTCAATATCCCTCTTTAGGCCTTCATTTTACTGAAGCTCAGCTGCTTCAGAAAATAAAACATGAAGGTTGTTACACTGTCCTAAAAACTTGTCTGTTCTAGGGACTCCCATCATGCCTACTTTAGATATAAATTTTGATTTCAGCTTTAATAAAGTAGGTTCTCTTCACCAAGCTTCATTTTTCCATGACTCATTTAAAGAGTGACTTATACATGCTGATTTGTTCCAATTTAGGCATCCCCCTGCTTTTCTGAATTTGGAGAGGCTTCTTACCTGAACAGGGATCGTGAGTCCAAGTCTAAAGTAGAACTGTCATAGCAGAAAATTGCTGACATTCCTAAAGTCAATCTAAACATCTTGTCAGACCCAAGGGTTGGATTTTTAACACCTGGAGATGGTTAACTGATGAGGGAGGAGGAATATATTTAACAGAGTCTAAGGGAAAATGCATCCCAGCAAAGCAGAGTGGATTCAATTTTGCCATATTTTCAACATGAAACTTCCAAATTTGAAGTTTCAATCTACCATCTCAGAGACTAGCAATGATTTTCCTGTGTGTGTGTGTGTGTGTGTGTGTGTGTGTGTGTGGTGGGGTGGGGGGATGTGCGGGGAGAAGGTGGACATTTTTGTGAAAAAATTCAGTTCAGTTGAGTTCAGTCACTCAGTCATGTCTGACTCTTTTCGACTCCATGGACTTCAGCACGCCAGGGTTCCCTGTCCATCACCAACTCCAGGAGCCTACTCAAACTCATGTCCGTTGCATCCATGTGCCAGCCAACCATCTCATCCTCTGTCATCCCTTTCTCCTCCTGCTTTCAATCTTTCCCAGCATCAGGGTCTTTTCCAATGAGTCAGTTCTTCACATCAGGTGGCCAAAGTATTGGACTTTCAGCATCAGTCCTTCCAATGAATATTTAGGACTGATTTTCTTTAGGATTGACACGTTGGATCTCCTTGCAGTCCATGGGACTCTCAACTGTGGTCTTCTCCAACTCCACAGTTCAAAAGCATCAATTCTTCAGTGCTCAGCTTTCTTTAAAGTCCAACTCTCACATGCATACATGACTACTGGAAAAACCATAGCTTTGACCTGACAGACCTTTGTTGGCAAAGTAATGTCTCTGCTTTTTAATATGCTATCTAGGTTGGCCATAGCTTTTCTTCCAAGTAGTAAGCATCTTTTAGTTTCATGGCTGTAGTCACCATGCTGCAGTGATTTTGGAGTCCAAGAAAAATAGTTTGTCACTGGTTCCACTGTCTCCCCATTTATTTGCCATGAAGTGATGGGACCAGATGCCATGATCTTAATTTTCTAAATGTTGAGTTTTAATTCAACTTTTTGACTCTCCTCTTTCACTTTCATCAAGAGGCTATTTAGTTCTTCTTCGCTTTTGGCCATAAGGGTGTTGTCATCTGCATCTGAGGTTATTGATACTTCTCCTGGCAATCTTGATTCCACCTTGTGCTTCATCCAGCCAAGAATTTCTCATGATGTACTCTGCATATAAGTTAAATGAGCAGGGTAACAATATACAGCCTTCATGTACTCCTTTCCCAATTTGGAACCAGTCTGTTGTTCCATGTCCAGTTCTAACTGTTGCTTCCTGACCTGCATACAGATTTCTCAGGAGGCAGGTAAGGTGGTCTGGTATTCCTATCACTTTAAAAGTTTTCCACAGTTTGTTGTGATTCACACAGACAAATGCTTTGGTGTAGTCAGTAAAGCATGGGAGAAGGCACTGGCACCCCACTCCAGTACTCTTGCCTGGAAACTCCCATGGACGGAGGAACCTGGTGGGCTGCAGTCCATGGGGTCGCTAAGAGTCGGACAAGACTGAGTGACTTCCTTTTCACTTTAAACTTTCATGCATTGGAGAAGGAAATGGCAACCCACTCCAGTGTTCTTGCCTGGAGAATCCCAGGGACAGAAGAGCCTGGTGGGCTGCTGTCTATAGGGTCGCACAGAGTTGGACAGGACTGAAGCGACTTAGCAGCAGCAGGAGCAGCAGTCAATAAAGCATAAGTAGATATTTTTCTGCAACTCTCTTGCTTTTTTGATGATCCAGTGGATGTTGGCAATTTGATCTCTGGATCCTGTGACTTTTCTAAATCCAGCTTGAACATCTGGAAGTTCATGGTTCCCCTACTGTTGAAGCCTGGCTTGGAGAATTTTGAGCATTACTTTCTCAGCATGTGAGATGAGTGCAATTGTGTGATAGTTTGAACATTCTTTGTCATTGCCTTTCTTTGGAACTGGAATGAAAACTGAAGCTTTTCCAGTCCTGTGGCCACTGATGAGTTTTCCAAATTTGCTGGCATATTGAGTGCAGCACTTTCACAGCATCATCTTTCAGGATTTGAAACAGCTCAACTGGAATTCCATCACCTCTGCTAGCTTTGTTCGTAGTGATGTTTTCTAAGACCCACTTGACTTCACATTCCAGGATGTCTGGCTCTAGGTGAGTGATCACACCATTGTGATTATCTGGGTCATGAAGTCCTTTTTTTAATAGGTCTTCTGTGTATTCTTGCCGTCTCTTCTTAACATTTTCTGCTTCTGTTAGGTCCATATCATTTCTGTCCTTTAAAGAACAAAAATAAAGGCAACTAAGAGATGACATATTTGCTTTCTTATTGTTACTATGTGCTGAACCATTCTCAACAATCTTAGAGATAAAACTCCTTTCCTCAAAAAAAAAACACTTTTATTAATCTAAGTTCTATACATGTGCTATTGTTACTATTGAATTTAATAATATATAGATAAGCCTCAAATTGGAACACTATGTTACTTATCCTTTTAAAAAAAATGTATGGGACTTCTCAGGTGGTGCAGTGGTAAGGTATCTGACCCCAGTGCCAGAGAAGCAAGAGACACTGGTTCAACCCCTGAGTCAGCAGGATCCCCTAGAGGAGGAAATAGCCCACTGCAGTATTTGCTCCAATAGCAAATGTTCCAATATTCTATTCAAGAGCAAATCATTCCCAATACTTAGTTGAGACAAGTTCCGGGCAACTGTGCAAGGATGAATCAGGAGTGAGGAGAGTAGCTGAGACATTTTAATTTACTTAAAAGAATCATTTCACGTGGCATCCCTGTGTTCATGCGGCATGTAGCGTAGTAGTCCAGAGCACGGCTCTGAAGTCAGCTTCTACATCAAAGCCTGGCTATGGCCACATAGCTTAGGTTCCTCATCTGTCAAAGAGGGATGATAATACTAGGACCAACCTTATAATAATGTTGTGAAGATGACTGAATTATGCCATTGTTATCACTCAGTAGTCGTGTACAGATGTGAGAGCTGGGCCATAAGGAAGGTTGAGTGCCAAAGACTTGATGCTTTTGAATTGTGGTGCTGGAGAAGACTCTTGAGAGTCCCTTGGACTGCAAGATCAAACTGGTCAATTCTAAAAAAAATAAACCCTGAATATTCATTGGAAGGACTGAAGCTGTAGCTAAATCTCCAATAATTTGGCTACCTGATGAGAGGAGCCAACTCATCGGAAAAGACTCTGAAGCTGGGAAAGGCAGGAGAAGTGGATAACAGAGAATGAGATGGTTGGATGGCATCACTAACTCAATGGACATGAATTTGAGCAAACTCCAGGAGATATGGAAGGACAGGGAAGCCTGGCATGCTGCAATCCATGGGGTCACAAAGAGTCAGACATGACTGAACAATGACAACAAGCAAATACTCCTCATTCCCATTACTAGAAGCATTAAGATGGAGTTGAATCCTGACTCTTGACATGGAGTTACATTACAGTACTTTACATGTTAACTTACCGCATTACACACACATTTGAAAGTAAAATGAGAGATTCTGTTCTGCTCCAGCTACTTGGTAAATTTAGAAACAGGGCAGTGGCCACTGCTCTCTTCTGTACTCTCCCACTTGCCCCCTGCCTTGAGAATAAGGGAGAAAACAGATACTCAAAAATAAATGATTAATATGCTTTGATCCAAGACCCAGTTCCAAGTATTTGGTAGTTATTATATTAGTTTCTGAGGGATGCCATAAAATTACCACACACTAAGTGGCTTAAAACAATAAAAATGCTTTAGCTTGCAGGTCAGGAGGCTAGAAGTCTGAAACCAAGGTTTCTGTTGGGTCTTATACCCTCCAGGAAAGAAAGTTCTGCAGGAGAATCCCTCCTTCTTTCTTCCAGTTTGGGGTGGCTCCCAGCTATCCTTGGAGCTCTTTCTTTGGCTTGTAGCTGCCTTACTCCAATCTCTCCCTGTGTCATCACATGACCTTCTTCGTTGTGTGTGTGTGTCTGTGTCTTGACACGGTGGTCACTGGATTTAGGGTCGATATGGACCCATGTGATTTCATCTTGCTGCTGCGGCTGCAGCTGCTAAGTCGCTTCAGTCGTGTCTGACTCTGTACAACCCCACGAATTGCATATGCAAAGACTGCTTCCAGACAAGTTCATGTGGCGAGCTTCACGTCCAATACTGTGGACACGAATTTCGGGAGACACTATCTAACCCAGCGTGACTATTTATAGTCACACTTTCCCAACTGTAGCTTCAGGTCATCACTATCTTTTACATCCTAGTCTTCTGACTTTGGCACCCTCTCTGCTCCTCACTGTTAACTGTACCTTGAGGCATAGCTACCTCACAAGGGAATGCTTTAGAAACCCCCTCCTGCACTGTTTTACCTCTTCTTTGGCAAAGCAAAGCAGGAGTGAATAAATCTTCGCCTTGGAGCTGTGCTTTGCCATTTGGAACGCTCTCCATTGGAAAAGGCAATATTTTCTCTTAGAAAATACATTTCAAGTTGCAAACAGTCAATTTAGAAACTATTTTTAGAAATGCTGTCAGCTCCATGTTGGGGGCTGCCTGTATTGTTAATGAGACATCACACAGGGTTTTGGACTGTCATCAGAGCCACAGCGGGAATCCAGCTTCAGTGTGATCGCTTCAGATAATGCTGTCTTTGATTTTTAAGAAATGAGTATCCTCATCAAATACAAACATTTTATTCTGGGGAGACTCATAAAAATCCGTTCATTTATTAGACAAGATTCTAACCTGCATGCTAAGAATTCAAATCTGATATTATTTAGTATGGGTTCTTCTAAAATTAGAGCCTGGGAGGTCTTACATCCAGGTGAGTAATTTGGGAGATGATCCTGGGAAGGAGGAGTGTGGGAACAAGGAGGGCAAGAGAGAGGCAAAAGGAAAAGACAAAACGAGGTGCACGATCAAGGTCACTCCTGTGTGCGAGAGAAGCTTGGTTGCCCAGGACTCTGGAGAACTGTAGAGAACACCCGCCCCAAATCACCCTCTCAAAAGACCAGAGGCTGGAGTGTTTCCACAGGCCCTTCTCACCATCAAACGAGTTCTGCCTCTGGGCATCCTTCACACTTCTGATCTGTACCTGCCTGGGAGAAGGTGCTGGCAGTACATGACAAGGCTTCACTTCCACGTAACTGTGCACCCAGGCTGAGGATTCCCACCAGAAGGGGGCCGGGGGAAGATCACACAGTGACCAAAAGCATCTGCTCTTTTGAATTCCTTCTTTTCATCAAGGATGTAATCTTCCCTCTGGACATCACCTAAAAGCTAGCCACTCTATGAATTAGAAATGGCATACAGCTATTTCTTTTACAAGTAAAAGGCAATTAAAGTATTTTTAGGTAGTATGACATCAGCTCAGACGTGCTCAGCAGCAGTACAAGAAGATCCAAATCGGGATGGTGTGAAGAGAGGAACAGAGGCTGGTACCGGCATTCTGTGCTGTGAGAGAGCAACACTTTTAGCCTCAGGCAGATAGCTGGGATCCTTCTGCAGGCTGACTTCTGCTGTGAGAAGCCTCATCAGGGACTCCTGGCAGACTGGCCTGAGGGGCTGTGTTCCACAGCACCATTATAACTTAATGAATTTAGCCAAGGAAGTGCTCCACCACTGAATGGAGACTTCCCCAGTGAAACTGCTGGAATGTTCATGTTCTAGGTACCCAGAGAGAATAGCCCGAAGAGTCTGAGCTTTGAGGAGGGGCAGCAAGGTAAAGTAGGGTCTCCTAGTAGCACAGCGCCAAGTGGTGGCCCAAACATTGGTCTTTATATATACGAGATGCTTCTGTGCATTTGTAGCTACTGTAACCACCTAATGGCATCTGAGCTAGCTGTAGCATCTCTACTTTAACAGTGTATCTATAAATTATAGCTCCACATGGTTTTGAAATACTTTATGTGAATTTTTTTTGTTAGATGAGAAATCCGTTTCTCATTAATCCAAAAAATTTTAGCACTAAATTGTCAATGACAAAAAAAAAAAGAGCTGTTGAACTTATCAAATACAATTTCAACTATTGTATCTTTAAATAGTCTTTTTTAATGATTTAACATTTCTTCAACTACTTTCACAAAGTTTCTAGTCGACAGTCACATTCAAGTATTTGAAGATATCATTATTACGGATTACGGTCAGTAATTTCCTGTAGCCATTTAAAACATAAATCTCTGATTAAAATAAATATTATGTTCACAAAAGCAAGTCTGAATTCTTCGTTAAAATGTTTGAAATGCTATTATTTGGAAATTTTACATAAATTCTATATTCAATATATGCCCTCCTCAATGAATTTAATTTTCCATATAGTATAAGCTCTCATAGAACATCTATGCCAGCATATTATATGAACATTATCATTTTCTATCTCTACCATCTCACACACTAGTAAAGCAATGCTCAAAATTCTCCAAGCCAGGCTTCAGCAATACGTGAACCGTGAACTCCCAGATGTTCAGTTCAAGCTGGTTTTAGAAAAGTCATAGGAACCAGAGATCAAATTGCCAACATCCACTGGATCATGGAAAAAGCAAGAGAGTTCNGTGATTTTGGAGCCCCCAAAAATAAAGTCTGACACTGTTTCCACTGTTTCCCCGTCTATTTCCCATGATTGGTAGATGGTAAATTTCAAGATCTTACATTCTTTTTGCTCACTGTATCTACCCCAACAGGTATTTGTAATTGTTCAAGGAGAAACCAGAGACATTAAAACACACCAGGGAGTGTGAAGGGTATAAAAATCATCTCATGGTGCTGTTTTTCAAAAGGATCTGTTAGGGACTCATAGTCCAGGCATTTCTGAGAGTGTGAAACCTATGTTTTAGTGGTGCTCTTGTAATGCAGCCAGTGAAAGAATCATAATGTGCCTGTTCCTACCAGATTTCAAGCTCCTCTTTGATTTAGGTATTAACAGAGCCCTGGCCACCCCTGTGGCAGGTCTTGAGTCCATCACTTGGTGGGTATTTGCAGCACGGAGTTGTATGTTGCTGTTCTTATTCTGGGAGTTAAATGAAAACTATGTAGTCCAAGAAAAAGCCTCCCTGAAGAACGAAGCAAGAGCACTTACTAAGCCTTGCTGTTTACAGAACATATTTATACCATGGGCACGCAGGAAACACAATAAAGCAGAAGGAAATCATAATGTATATGTCAACTTCCACATTTATGGAACAAATTGCTAAAATCTTAGAATATTATGAATATAAGAGTGATAGGAATAATTTAATTTTAGTTCAGGAAATTGAGAGTGTTGAATTAAAAGGAGTAGAAATAAAGTTGTCCAAATAAATGTTCAAGAATATAGATGAGGGTTTAAAAAATTTTTTTCTAAGTTTTATTTATCTATTTATTTTTTGGTCACACCCTGGAGACAGATTGGATCTTAGTTCTCTGACTGGGGATCAAACCCATACCTCCTGAACTGGGAGGCAGAGTCTTAACCACTGGACCACTGGGGAAGTCCCTAGATGAGATTTAAGTGGTAAAGAGTGAGAGTTGGTGGCAGGACAGCTGGGGAGGAGGAACCGAGCAGGACAATGAGGCCCCACTAACCTGAGTCCTTAAGGGCATTATGTGAGCCCAGGGTAACCTCTTCTGTTTCACATTCCTCTCCGTTACAGGCCCTGGAAAGAGATTTATTGAGTCTTTNTCCCTAGATGAGATTTAAGTGGTAAAGAGTGAGAGTTGGTGGCAGGACAGCTGGGGAGGAGGAACCGAGCAGGACAATGAGGCCCCACTAACCTGAGTCCTTAAGGGCATTATGTGAGCCCAGGGTAACCTCTTCTGTTTCACATTCCTCTCCGTTACAGGCCCTGGAAAGAGATTTATTGAGTCTTTCTTACCAGTCCCTGTGAATATCTATCCTGCTTTCCTTTGCTCCCTCATATGCTATGAAAGAAAATGCAGTCCCCTGGTACTTTCCCAACTCTCCAAAACAGGACTTGAGTTTGCTAAGCATTTTGACTGTTACAGGGAAACTTAATGGTTCATCCACCCCATATTCTTTCCTGCCCTCTCTCCTTCCTTCCCACCTCTGTCACCCCTTGTCACCCACCCCACCGACCCTGTCAGTGCCCTTCAATGGCTGGAAGGAGATGGGAGTTATAGATCTTTCCCTCCCAATCACCTTCTACCAGGTAGTATGTTATAAGAAATAAAGTCTCAGAATTCTACTGCGCAAACTGTGACTTATTAGCAAGCAAGCACAAAACAGGCATCAAACTGTGCTCAGTGAATCTGTAGCTCTCTCTTTTCAATATCTTACAGTCCCTTTGCGTGAAATACTCACTCAAAGGGCATACAACACTTTCTTGACAGTAACCTAGCAACAGGAGTAGCAAAATCTCTAAAATGTCTAAATATCGAGTTAGAGGGAATCCTAAGCCTGAGGGGCTATTTTCAATGACACAGACTGCTGAGATCATTGAGGTTTTATACTCGTTCTTCCAAGAATGTAAGCAAAAACAATAAGAGTAGAAAAAAAACAATTTCCAAGTCAGAGAAAGCCTCTGAAAGGCCATAACTCACAATAAAATCCAGACGTTCTTAGAATTTAAATGGAGAAATCCCAGACTATTTGTCTTAGAATTTAAATGGAGAAATCCCAGACTATTTGTCACTGTGAAGAGACAATAGTTTTGGAATACATAAAATATTGAATACCACGGTGGAGTTTCCTTGCAATGGGTTTTGTTTTAGGGAATGGCTCGGTCTCATCACTCAGCTCAGAGAGTTCTTGCATAAGAGACAGAAACTGAACTTGAGGTGAAAAAGCACCGGGCTATCCGCTGACTACAGAGCTGTCAGCATCCTTATAATGACCTTGCTATCAGTCATCAAGAACCATAAAATATTCTAGTAGCATGAGGCCACACTGGATGTAAAGAAACAGTGATCACAATTTGTGAGGTCTCAGTTGAACACACACTCCTTGTTCCTCATTCAGACAAGGAAGAGGTGCTTGGCGAGGCCTAGAATTTAGGGACAAGAGGGTGTAGGTAAGTCAGGCAGGACAGGATTTATGAGAACCATGTGTTCTGATTTAACCCCAATATTTATTCCACAAAGAGCAATTGGAAATTAGTATAGATTTCAGTCTAGACAGAGGTAATGTATTATTTTTATATCAGAAGGTATTTGACTACTTGTCACCCCGATTGTGGCCAAGGGTACCTGTTCCAATTCCATTCAAAGGGGAGGAGTATTGCTCAGTTTATCATGAGTCTCATTTCTGGCCCAATCAATGGGTCACAAAACCAGTGTCTCCAAAATCATAATTACTCTTGTCCAGGTGTCTTTTCTTAAAAAACATTATGTATTTTTGGCTGGCTGGGTCTTTGTTGCATCTGGGGGCTTTCTCTAGTTGTGGTGAGCAGGGATTACTCTCCAGCTGCGGTACATGGGCGTCTCATTGTGGTGGCTTCTCTTTTTTGTGGAGCATGGACTGTAGAGCGCATGGGCTCAGTGACTGTGGCTCAGTTCTCGGGCTCAGTTGCCCCAAGGCATGTAGAATCTTCCTGGACCGGGGATCCAACCTGTGTCCCTGCACTGGCCAGCAGATTCTTAACCACTGGACTACTAGGGAAGTCCTCAGGTGCTTTATAAAAAAGAATCCAGGCAACTATTCATATTAAGGGGATGTGTATGGTGGGAATCATATTATGACTGAAATCCATAGCTATACTATTTTGCTGGGACGGTCATAACAAAATACTACAGAATGAATGGCTTAAACAACAGAAATTAATTTCTTCACAGTTCTGGAAACCAGAAGTCCAAAATCAAGATATCAATAGCTTGGTTTCTTAGGAGTTATCTGGCTTGCAGATAACTGCCTTATTGCTGTGTCTTCAGATGGTCTTTCTTTAGTATAGGTCTCTGTCCAAATTTCTCCTTATAAGGACACCAGTAATACAAAATTGGGCTTCCCAAGTGGTACAGTGGTAAAGAATTCACCTGCCAATGCAAGAGATGCAGGAGACTCGATCCCTGGGTCAGGAAGATCCCCTGGTGAAGGAAATTGCAGCCCACTCAAGTATTCTTGCCAAAAAAATTCCATGGACAGAGGAGGCTGGTGGCAGTCCATGGGGTTGCAAAGAGTCAGACATGACTGAGTGACTAAGGCTTTCATTTCTAAAGATCATATTCTAACAAAATCATCTCTTTAAAAAATCCTTAAGTTGAAATATAGTTCCATTTTGAGGTATTGGGGGTGAGAGCTTCAACATGGATTTGCAGAGTTGGGGGAGAAGGGATACATTTTAGCCCATAGTTTGAAAGTGTCAGTCACTCAGTTGTGTCTGACTCTTTGCAATTCCATGGACAGTAGCCCACCAGGCTCCTCTATCCATGGAATTCTCCAGGCAAGAATACTAGAGTGGCTAGTCATTCCCTTCTAGGAGCTTTTTTTAAGTCTAATGTTTCTACTTTTTGTTTTACTCAATTTGTTAAAACTACTAATCAATTGTCATAAATATTTGGTTTAATAGACAGAGTGCCTGATGAACTGTGGATGGAGGTTCATGACATTGTATGGGAGACAGGAATCAAGACCACCCCCAAGAAAAAGAAATGCAAAGAAGCAAAATGGTTGTCTGAGGAAGCCTTACAAATAGCTGTGAAAAGAAGGGAAGTGAAAAGCAAAGGAGAAAAGGAAAGATATAAGCATCTGAATGCAGAATTCTAAAGAATAGCAAGGAGAGATAAGAAAGCCTTCCTCAGTGATCAATGCAAAGAAATAGAGGAAACAATAGAATGGGAAAGACTAGAGATCCCTTCAAGAAAATGAGAGATACCAAGGAAATATTTCATGCAAAGATGGGCTCAATAAAGGACAGAAATGATATGGACCTAACAGAAGCAAAAGATATTAAGAAAAGGTGGCAAGAATACACGGAAGAACTGTACAAAAAAGATCTTTATGGCCCAGATAACCATGATGGTGTGATCACTCATCTAGAGCCAGATATCCTGGAATGTGAAGTCAAGTGGGCCTTAGGAAGCATCACTACGAATAAAGCTAGTGGAGGCGATGGAATTCCAGTTGAGCTATTTCAAATCCTGAAAGATGATGCTGTGAAAGTGCTGCACTCAATATGCCAACAAATTTTGAAAACTCAGCAGTGGCCACAGGACTGGAAAAGGTCAGATTTCATTCCAATCCCAAAAAAAGGCAATGCCAAAGAATGCTCAAACTACCACACAATTGCACTCATCTCACATGTTAGTAAAGTAATGCTCAAAATTCTCCAAGCCAGGCTTCAGCAATATGTGAACTGTGAACTTCCTGATGTTCAAGTTGGTTTTAGAAAAGGCAGAGGAACCAGAGATCAAATTGCCAGCATCTGCTGGATCACGGAAAAAGCAAGAGAGTTCCAGAAAAACATCTCTTTCTACTTTATTGACTATGCCAAAGCCTTTGACTGTGTGGATCACAATAAACTATGGAGAATTCTGAAAGAGATGGGAATACCAGACCACCTGAC